>BJKM01000501.1:57678-457024 GCA_015082035.1 Chaenogobius annularis | reverse complement strand
TGTGAGGAGAGATGGGAATACATTTGCAAGCAGATTGAGAACTTTGAGGCGAATATGGAGCATTCTTTGTGTTGATAAACGCACTTGTCTGTCTCGTCTGAAAAAGACAAAATCGAAAATCAAAACACGGACTGAGTAAAGAATATATGAAAGAGGGCAAAACACACTGGCATTCCCCCTCTAGCCCAATTTTGCCAATTTATTGGGCTCTAATTATACTTCCTGCCGAAGATGCAACCCTTCCCTCTCCCTTGCTTCACGCTATCCTATATTGGCTTAAATCCAGTTTGTCTTCCAAAATCTATTATTAACTTTTTAATCAACCAAATTTTTAAACATTTTTCATAGTTTAACAAACAAATACTGAACGAACCAGCGACATGTCCCTCGAGAAATAAAAAACTACCTTCTGGGTAAACCTGTTGAAAATTCAACAAAAATCAATGAATAATAATGCTAATCTTACCGAATTCTCAGTACGGAGATATAGCACTTTTTGGAATCTGAAAAAAACTGCAATACATATCCCTGCATCATCCCAGTGTTAAGAAAGATCCACTTTACAAGAAAAAAAACACTACTTCACCGCCAAACCGATAAGATGACCGATTCGTTCCAAAACTGTCAGAAGCCAGACAAAAGCTCGTTCGAGAAAGGCCAAAAGCAATACAAATAAGATAACGCTACCTAAATACAATCACAAAACAATGTTGTAACCAACTGTCAAAAACTGAAATAAATAACAAAAAAAAAATGAACATGATGCAAAAGGGCAACAGAACAGAGATAATCTGCCTAACATCAAGCGTCTATGAACTGAGTCTTGCAATAATCACTTTAAGCATGAAAAAATCAAAAACACATTCTTTTCCCCAGCCGCCATCTGTCACTAAATTAACTCACGTAATTACAATGTATTTTGAGCCACACACTAAAAGGAGTAAAACTATTTTCACATGAAGCGCAGTTGGAAAACACGACGCGAAGAAGAAAGGACTGAAATTAAAAGCACACTTCATTGATAGTCCCGACACTAATTAAATTAATGAAAAAATATAAACATTCAAGACATCTTCCAGAAATATGACAGGGTAAAGTAAAATCACATACCTCCTTTTCAAGTAAACAACTGGCAATAATAAAGTGTCAATCTATAAAATTTGCTAAGACCTTACCTTATAAATACTTCAAACATAATCCTATAATTCAAAGATAACGAGTGGAGAAGACTCTTTAAGAAAATGCCACAACACCCATAATATTGTGTGCAAGAGGACTGACAAGAGAACCTCTACCACGTCTATGAGGCATGGGACTGCTCTTTACCAGTCTTGCTCTGACAGGTTCACTGAGCAGATAGTTAGAAAAGAGAGAGAATGAGAGAGAAAAATTCCTGCTAATCCTAACCAGAAAACCCGATGCACATATTTCAAAGCCCACACTACCACACCACTTTTCAAGCCGACCGATATCATATCTATTTATACATCCCTCCGTACCACCACAACCCCGTCTGAGCAAAAGAATCAACTCCCAGCCAGCGCCACCAACACAACAAATCTCACCACTTTCTCAACCTAGATTAGCCAAGACATTTCAAGATCTTCCCTACACCACCTCTCAAGGCCTAGTTTAACAACCCAAATCATTGTAGGCTTCGAAATCTGTCTCTCTCTGCAATAAAAATCCCTTTCCCCAATACTCTCTTGCCCTCTCCAAGCAACCTCAGTCCAATCATCACACTGCAACACGCACTCCGATCTACAATCCAACTACTTCTCCTTCCTATCTCCACCCTCCATCACCCCCAACTTACCCAGCATCGAAACCTTATAAATCAGGCATAATGATGGCTCCACTCGCACGTCCTAATATAGCAAATCAAGACTCTGATAATCAACGATGATGAAACCTCTCCCCTGACATTTTGCATACACAGACCAAAATCAGCCCCCCACCTAAACCCCCCCCCTTTCACGCTGGTCCCCAACCGTCACCGCTCCCGCTTTACACCCATACCAAAACTCCCCACCTATTCCTCCGTGCCTTTCACTGATCTCCAATAAGCAGAAGGCACTGGTCTCAGGCACGACAAAATATAAGCACAGACAGATCAGATAGTCACTAGATCCGTGGTCGCAGAAAAGGAAAGAGAAAGAAGAGGCAGACTTGAGACACACAAGCAAAAACTGACCAACACGATAATAATGCAGATTAACAAGAAGATAAAATAAAATACATCCAAAAAAGAGATGGTCACACCGTACTAGAGCCTCAAACCGATTAGACGAACTACACAAAACTCATCGAGTGCAGAAAGACGGGAGCATACATCTTACGAGTAGAAGCAGAAGACCAATTCACCCCCCAGCAAATGATCAAATACCTGTGTACCAGAATGGAGTTCAAGACAGAAAACTGGAACAAAGCAAAATCAATTTCAACCATCCATACCCTTAAGGACGTCATCAGCCTGTTCCTCTCGTCTGCCGCGTCGGAGGACTAGCACGGTTAACGCTGTCGTGGTAACACTTCCTTTGCGCACCAGTCTGAGTCAACAGCCCCCAGCACAAGATTTCAATGAGACACGCATGCGACAAGCTGAGACTTTACGCGTTTCTGTCAACAGATATTTGATCAACACATCAACGAGCCATTAAAATCACTGTTATGACCAAACCATCAAAGTCTGTGCATACGACTGAAAGCATCTCAGTAAAATGCATCAATAAAAACTTTTGGCAGTGCTGAGGAGGCTTGTATAAAACAATGAAGAGAAATGGACGGAGACTGTTTTAGCTCAATTTTAAAGGCTACAGTACTCAAATGTTGAAAACACCCCAAATGACACACCTGTGGGTAACTATTTCATCTCTAACAAAAGCACACACACACCTCCTTCCCTTTTGTTTTCTCGTGTTTCAGATTCAAACATAAAGTTGGGTGGAGCAGATTCTTATTAGAACTAAAATTTCCTGTGTTTTTGTCAAGCCATGTTTCAGTTAAAAACATAAAATCAAGATTATAAGAAGAAATACAATTATTAATTAAGAATGATTTGTTACATAAGGATCTGACATTTCAGCACAGCAAGTTTCAGACTAGTTTCAGTGAGACTGGGCGTTATCTCTTTTACAGGGAATATGAAATCAAATTTCTCAGATTGGGCAGTCTGACTCGCATTTGTTTTTCCCCATACTGTGTGATGTTACAAACAGAAATAGAACTAGGGAAGGCTGTTTTTACACAGGGACCCCGGGTTGGTTTGATTTTTATTATGACTATAAGTCCCGGCAACGCTGAGACCCAGTGCATCCTAGCTATGGGAGATACCAGGTGAAAGGCGAGGGGGGAATAGGTGGGGGGGGCTTTTGTTGGTGTAGCGGGAGCCGGTGACGCTTTGGGACCAGGTGAAAGGCAGGGGGGGTTTACGTGGGGTGATTTTTTTCTGTATGCAACAGTCAGGGGAGAGTTCATCATCGTTGATATCAGAACTCTCTTGATCTTGCTATATTAGGCGTGAGTGGAGCCATCTTAATGCCTGATTTTGATCAGATATTCAAGATGGCTGGGAAAGGCCCCTGGGTGAGGGTGGAGATAAGGAAGGAGAGTGAGGAATCTGTAGTGGGAGTAGATGTTGCAGGGGGGATCCAGGGCTGCTCTGAGGGCAGGGGCGATGGCAGGGATACTGCTAGGCCCGCCACAGATGGGTCCAAGGCCTTTGATGAGGGCCGTGCAGGAAAGAACTGAAATGACTCCTGCGCGCTAGCCGTGATTGTTGAAGATGCTGCTGCAGATTGAGTCCTTTGCTGGAGGTGGTGGAGGGTGATCATGGAGCAGCTGGAGTTGAATTCTTTGCTGGCAGGTGGTGGACAGCGGCTGCTAATAAATCCTTTGGTCGAGGCTGTGGTTGTGGGTGCTGCTGATGTTGAAACATTGGCTCGGGTCTCTGGTTGATGAGGAATTTTTCTCTTCATCCTCTCCTTCCTCTAACTATAGCAGGAATTCTTCTCTCATTCCTCTCTTCTCTAACTATACTGCTCAGGACCCTGTCCAGGCCCAGCCTGTCCAGGCCAGTCCAATGCCTCAGAGCGTGGAGCAGGTTCTCTGTCAGCACCCTCACTCCACCTCTACAGAGGTGTGGGCCATTTCTCTTAACAGGTCCTCTCGTTTCCAGAATAGATAGAAGTTCTCAATGTAGTGCAATTCCTCTTGTTGCACACTCTTTAGACAGCCATGTGTTCACCTGAAGCAGCCGGCTAAACTTGTTTATCTTCCTGTCGATGTTTGGAAGAGGTCCACTTATGAATGTTTTTATTTCCATTTTATTCAAGCTCGTCGAATAACTCCAAGAAGTCTCTTTTCAAAACTTCAGTCTCTTCGCGTCGTGTGTCCACTGCGCCACGTGCACAATCAGCTGTTATAACTCCTTTATGTGTGGCCAAAACATTAGAAATACGTGACGTAATCTCAGTGACTGTGGCGCTGGGAAAAGAATGTGTTTTGATTTTTTCATGCATCACGTGACTTATCGCACCATCCCCAATCAAGACGACCTTGATGTTAGGCACAGATTCTCTCTGTCTCTGTCTGCCTTTTCGCCACGTCATGTCTCCCATTTTTCCTTTGTTCATTTACTTCAGTCTTTGAAAGTGGTAAAAATCTGTTTGTAAGCTGTTATTTTAGGTGGCGTTACATTATCTTTGTATTTGCTTTGGCTTCGAACCGACTTTGTTTTCCTGGCCTTTAAGACAGTTTTGGAAACGAAACCAGAGTCACTCCGGTTTAGGGTGAAAGTTAGCTGTTTTTCTTGTAAAAAATGTGGACTTCTTAACACTGGATGACACAGGGATTGTATCGTGCAGTCCTTTTTCAGATTCCAAAGCAAATATCCGTGCTTGTAGCTCATGAATTTCTTGTTGAAATTTTCAACAGCGTTTACAGGAGTTTGTTTCCCTTCTCACGGACATGTCGCTGGTTCGTCAGATTTGTTGATTAAAACTCGAAAAATGCTCTTAAAATCCTTGGTTGACTTAAAAAAGTAATCATAAAAAATGTTTGGAAGACAAAAACTGATTTAAAAGCAAAATAAATAAGGAAAGCAGCTGAAGCAAGCAGGAGCAAGCCGGGAAGCGTCTGCACTCTTCGGAAGCAGGAAGTAAATCTCGAGCCCAAATAAATTCTGGCAAACCATCTGGCGCCTCAGGAGGGGGAAGCAGTGCTTCGCCAACACTGTTTATGGTGCAAGTGGAGACCTTCTGACCTCCGCTAGGGGTGTCGTCGGATGGTGGAAGGAATACTTTGAGGACCTCCTTAATCCCACTATCACGTCTTCCGAAGAGGAAGTAGAGACTGAGGACTCGGAGGCTGACTCGTCCATCACCCAAGCCGAAGTCACTGAGGTTGTTGGCAAACTGCTCTGGGGGTGGATGAGATATGCCCTGAGTACCTAGTCTCTGGATGTTGTAGGACTTTCCTGGCTGACATGTCTCTGCAACATCGCATCGGGGGACAGTACCTCTGGACTGACAGACCGGGGTGGTGGTCCCTCTGTTGAAAAAGGGGGGCCGGAAGGTGTGTTCACACTCCTCAGCCTCCACGGTAAGGTCTATTCCAGGGTATTGGAGAAGAGAATCCGACCGATGGTCGAACCTCGGATTCAGCAGAAGAGTGGTTTTCATCCTGGTCGTGGAAACCTGGACCAGCTCTATAATCTCCATCGGGTGCTTGAGGGTTCAAGGGCAAGGGAGTTTGCCCAACCAGTCCACCCGGACCTGCATCATGCACTGGGGCGAATCAGCGCCTCCAAATCAGAGGCAATGGTTCTCAACCGGGAAAAGGTGGCTTACCCTCTCCAGGTAGGTGGGGAGTCCTTGCCCCAAGTGGAGGAGTTCAAGTATCTCGGGGTCTTGTTTATGAATGAGGGAAGGCTTGAGCGTGAGATTGACCGGCGGATCGATGCAGCGTCTGCAGTGATGCGGTCGCTGCATCGGACTGTTGTGTTGAAGAAGGAGCTGAGTTGAAAGACAAGGCTCTTGATTTACCGGTCAATCTACGTTCCTACCCCCAACTATGGTCATGAGCTTTGGGTAGTGACCGAAAGGACAAGATTGTGGATACAAGCAGTCGAAATGAGTTTCCCCCGCAGGGTGGCTGGGCACTCCCTTGAACATAGAGTGAGGAGCTCAGTCACACGGGAGGAGCTCGGAGTATTCCGGATGCCTCCTGGACGCCTCCCTGGGGAGGTGTTTCGGGCATGTCCCACCGGAAATAGGCCCCGGGGAAGACCCAGGACACGCTGGAGGAACTATGTCTCTCCAGGAGGAGTTGGAGGAAGTGTCTGGGGAGGGGGGGAGTCTGGGAGTCCTTGCTTAGACTGCTGCCCTCGCGACCCGGCCCCAGATAAGTGGAAGAAGATGGATGGGTTCTTTTTAAATAAATTGAAATGTTTTATTGCTCTATTAAAAGTTGATTCGAATATAAAGCTGACATGAGATGTTTGTTCTGATCAGAACATCACATACTGTACTCTGACTTTCTTCTGCGTAAAACAATGCTGTGTTGTGATTTGCTGACGACCGTTACATGCAAAAACCTTTATGTTCCTCTCGTCAGTCAGTGATGCGCTTATTTCCTATGAAGTCAAGGTAAAACATACATCACAATTCACGACTGATCTGCTGTTAAGGCTTTCTCATGGAGCGCAGAGATCTGATGCACGCTGATGTGCGGGTAGCGGCGGTCTGGCTCCTGTGTGTTTGGACCGAGAGGGAGAGAGAAGGAGCGAGAGGGAGAGAAAGAGAGAGGGAAGGAGAAAGAGGCAGCAAGAGGGAGACAGTGAACACTGTTCACTCCAAAGTTTCATGTCAAAGGTTCTAGTCCGGACGAGATGGCTCTTGGGTCCGGCTCCGGACTAGAGTCCGCCTATTAGTGACCTGGGGTATATACGCCACCTCACTCCCTCAACTGCTTCTAACACTACCAGGCTGGTGTAAATGTTATGCTTAATAGCCTTCATGCAAACCTATTATTAGTGGTGTGGTGCTAGCTAACACAGGTATGTGCAGGATTCCATGGCATATCCCCGGCCCAGAGCTCTCGTCTCGCAGCCAGCCTCAGAGCGCTATTGGAGCACTAAGATGACAAACTCAAGTACTTTCAAACAGCAGCACTAACAGTCTCTTTGTAAAATGAGTTCAACGATACCTGGAGAGTGTTGTTGAGATTGCGGTTTCTTTTCATCGTCAAGTCTTTTCTTCTTTTGTTTTTCGGCACCAGAGGGATATATTCTTTTTGCCATGAGGACCATGTACTGTTGTATTTGTGTCTTGCTTTCAATCTGCTTGCGCACAATGAAGTTGACCAATCGTCGCATGGTCAGGTTGCCAGTTTGTTTGCAAAGAGCTCTGTTTGGATCATATGGTGCAATAGCATCTTTAAGATAGAATTTCACGTCAGGAGGAGAATTTTAAATTGTATTATGAACTCAACAGAGAACCAGTGAAGAACCTTAAGCACCAGGGTAATGTGTTCTCTTCTTGTAGTTCTTGTTAGTAATCTTGCTGCTACATTTTGAACCAGTTGAAAGCTTTTCATGGAGCTTTTAGGACACACTGCCAGCAGGGAGTTACAGTAGTCTAATCAAGATGTAACAAATGCATGGTTTTCAACATCACTTTTAGGCAAGATTTTTCAGATTTTATCTATATAATGCAGATGAAAGTAGGCTGTTTTAAAATATTGATATATATGGGTTTTGAATAAGAGCTCTTGGTCAAATAAGACCCCATAGTTTCTTACCGTAGAACTGGAGGCTACAGAGAATGTCCAGTGTGACTATCTGCTCAAATAAAGCATCTCGCAAACGTTTAGTGCCTTGTAAAATGACCTGTTTTTCAGGGTTAAGAAGCAGATAATTAAGTGTCATCCAGGTTGTTATATCCTTCCCGCAAGCACTAAGTGTGTTTCATCGGTCTGATCGGGTTTCATTGATGAATACAGCTGTGTGTCATCTGCATAGCAGTGGAACTGAATGCCATGCTTTCTGATCATGTTACCTAATGGCAGCATATAAAGAGTTTAAAGTCCTTTCAAGTGACAACAATCACCCGTTAGAGTTGAAACATGGCCCCACTTTCTGACACTTTGTGGAAAAAATTTTTTTCACTATTGTTAATATGTGCTTACAGCGAAGATGTTGAACTTTGTACCCATTTAAGTTTCATTAAAATGGTAAACTGTCTAATTTTCAACCTTCAAGGCACTCAAAGCGCTTTACATCAAGGACCCACTCACCCATTCACACAGACTCTCATACACCATTTGTACACAGACACTGGGGGCAAGGTAAAGTGTCTTGCCCAAGGACACAATGGCAGTATTCACCTGAGGCAGCCGCAATCTCCAACCTGAGGGTAACATAAACCAGGTCTGAGCTCATTGTTAAACTATAGAGATTTTAGAATGTTGGGATGTCACAATCTATTGCCAGATTAGGGCTAGAAAATCTAAATAGGTGAATAATGCCTGTAGAGCTTGTGTCAGAGCTGAACAGTTCTCCCGCTCTGGATGGACATCATGAATGGATTTGAATCAAATACGGAGTGACTGTTTAAATGAGTGAGATGGTCCAGGCAGTCATTTGTTCACGTTCATAGCATGCATGTGACACATTTTCAAATCGAATACAAATACAAAATTATATAAACACTGTTGCAGACATGTCTCTATTACTGTCCCATGGAATAATGGTTTGATGTAATATGACAGCATGTGAAAAGCGATCTCTTCTTTAATGCTTCATGCATGTGCAGAGGTAACTGTACCTAAAGTAAATGAAATAAAAAAGTATCTGGTAGCAGGTCAGGGAATAAAATTCATTTTCAGAAACTACCAAAAATGCTTTGTTTAGTCAAATTTGGAAATCAGTTCTAAATCTGCCTTCAATTTGCATATTATCTGGAAAAATATCGACACCAAACTTTACTTGAAACCACTTGACATTGATAAACTGCATGTTTATGGAACCCTACCATAATAATAAACAAACTATACCAAAAACCAGATCTAAGTGACAACACTAACTTCAGATACATGACCCTGAACGAAATGTAACCTCTCCTAATCTACAGAGTGGTCTGATAATATTAGACAGAACTGTAGACATGGTGACTTCGGTTCAGTAGATAAAAGACGATAGATGTTCAAGTACAATGGAGGACGAGCCAAGCAGACTCAGGCAATCACAGATAATTGCTCAAACATTCCACACAGCAGTGCATCAAATGGATCATGTACTATAATTATGTGTTGATATTAGATAGAAAACAACTTAAAACAGTGTTATTTTATGCAATGGTAGCTACTCTTTACTGTGAGCAAAGATGTTGGGATGTCTCCCCGCAGGATTAAGACGCAGGGGAAAAGGTGACTGTATATTGTGCAAATGTAGAAAGTGAATATGCGTGATTGTCATTGTGAGTGTCTATGAAACTATTCTATAGTGCATATATGCATATATGACCTCCAGCTACACATACATCAACCTTTATTTATAGAGCCCTTTACAACACTCAATACATGGGTACAGTATGACACACTTCCTTATTTAAAGGAGACATAATGCATATCTTAGTGACAATCTTTGACACACATGAATTATGAATCAACATTTTGCTAATTGCAAACCGCAATATTGATCTAAAACATGATAATTGAAAACAGTCCAATGACTTTAAGATATGCATTTTATTTATGTAGTCACTTTTCAGACACTCAAAGATACTTTACAGTGCATTTATTCATATCTGGTGGTGCTAAACTCCCACAGTAACCACAGCTACCCTGGGGCCGAATGACGGAAGCAAGGATGCCAAACTGCACCATTGGCCCCTCCGGCCCACATGACAGTTTTCACTAGAGCCACAGCTGCCTCACTATTGCGCCTGCTTTTTTCAATGTTCTCCCATCCAAGAACTAACCAGACCCTTTCTTACGTAGCTTCTGAGATCAGACGAGACCAGCCAAGCAGGTAGATTGCAGAACGGATTTTCTGCTGCTGGCCCCGCCTCTTCATAGTGGCCAGTAAAAAGCAATGAATTTTCATGTGTGGTATTAGGATTAAGAAAATAGGATTTTTACAATACAAACAACAACAACACAAAAGCAACATTTAACAAAACCCAGAGAGACAGCATACAACAATAATTTAAATAGTCATGTAATCTATAAGTATCCCATTTGGTCCAATGTCAAGTAAAGTAGTCTATTTTCAAATGTATTTCTTAATGTATTCCATGAATCATTATGGCTGGCCAGGCAAAGGATTTCATAGGCAAGGCAAGGCAAGTTTATTTGTAGAGCACAATTTGTAGACAAGGCAATTCAAAGTGCTTCACATAACAGGAAAAAAGTGCATTGAGACATGGCAGAAATCAAAAAATCTTAATTTAAAAGTGCCATTTTCAGGCTATCCATCAAATAGTTCAAGACATAAAAAGAGAAGAGTGCAAAACATCAGAATCAGAATCAGAAAGGGTTTATTGCCATTGTCAATGAACAGAATTCACAAACATAGGAACTTATCTCAGCATTAAGGTGCAACATAAAACACTGAGCAATAATAAAACAACATATATTCAATCAAAAGGGAATGCATTAAGAAACAATTTAAAATTACTATAGTATAAAATTAAAATTAAAATAGGCATTACTATGTACACAAGAGTTACAGTTAATTTAAAGTTGTAGTGCAGAAAGTGACAGTGCAGTGAGTGATGAATAGTTGCAGTTAAAGTGGCAAGTGTTGAAGAAGTGTTCATGAGTCCAACGGCAGAGGGAAAGAAATTGTTCTTGTGGCGGGAGGTTCTGGTCCGGATGGACCGTAGCCAGCGTACCACACGGTGATGGAGGAGGTGAGGATGGACTCAATGATAGCAGTGTAAAACTTCACCATTATCTGCGCTGGCAGCTTGGCTTTCCTAAGCTGCCGCAGGAAGTACATCTACTGCTGGGATTTCTTGATGAGGGAGCTGATGGAGGGCTCCCACTTGAGGTCCTGGGTGATGTTGGTGCCAAGGAAGCGGAAGGAGTCCACGGTGGTGATGGGGAATCTGTCATGATGAGGGGGGCTGGGGGGCTGTGACTTTCCTGAAGTTCACAATGATCTCCCATGTCTTCTGGGCATTGAATCCAGGTTGTTACCGCTGGCACCAGGACACCAGCGGTCCACCTCCCTCCTGTGGACAGACTCATCCCGTCCGAGATGAGCCCGATGAGGGTGTCGTCCGCAAACTTGATCAGTTTTAAGGAGTCGTGGCTGGAGGTGCAGCAGTTTGTGTACAGGGAGAAGAGCAGAGGAGAAAGTACACAACCTGTGGAGCTCCTGTGCTGATAGTCGAGTGTCTGAGACATTTTTCCCGCCGCACGCATGCCTCAGATCCGTCAGGAAGTCAGTGATCTAGCTGCAGGTGAGTCGGGCACGTTGAGCTGGGAGGCTTGTCCTGGAGCAGAGCAGGGGGATGTGTTGAATGCAGAGCTGAGTCCACAAAACAGGGTCTGGCGTAGGTTCCGGGGAGTCCAGATGCTGCAGGATGAAGTGGAGTGCCAGGTTGATGGTGTCGTCTACAGACCTGTTGACTCTGTAGGCAAACAGCAGGGGGTACAGCAGGGGGAAGTGAGGGACTTGAGGTGGGGCAAGACCAGGTGTTCAAATGACTTCATGACTACAGACGTCAGTGCCACTGGCCTGTAGTCGTAGTCATTAAGTCCAGTGATCTGGGGCGTCTTGGAGACAAGGACATGATGGCAGAGTTGAAGCAGGCATGACCCCACGCGAGGTGTTAAAAATGTCTGTTGAAGATGGGGGTTAACTCTTCTGCGCAGTGCTTAATGTGGCGGGAGAGACGCCGTCTATCCAGCAGCTTTTCGGGGTTGGATTTCGCAAAATAGCCTGTGAACATCCTGTTTCCTGAACTGAGAGAGTGGTGGGGGAGTGGGGGGGAACAGGCTTGGGTTGGCGGAGGTGGCAACCTGGGAGAGGGGGTGGTCACATAAACCTGGAGTAGAAGGTGTTAAGTTGCTCACCAGTTTTATTGTCTGCAGCAGGGGGCTCGGGGCTTATGGTCGGTGAGAAGGCGAGCCCCTCCACACGGAGGTGGGGTTGTTGTCAGAGAACTGCTGCTTCAGACGCGTATTGTATTGTATATTGAGTGAACCAGGGTTTGTCATTGTTGAAAGTGACTTTGGTTTGTGTTGTATGATGCTGTCCTCGCAGAATCGAATGTATGACGTCACAGTGTCCGTGTACTCATCCAAACTATCTGTGGCAGCTCTGAAAACCTCCCAGTCTGTAATGTCAAACACGCACGTAGCTCCTCCACTGCCGCATTGGTCCACTTCTTAGATTTCCTCACTGCAGGTTTGGAGAGCTTCAGCCTCTGTCTGTATGTGGGGATCAGGTGGACATGGCGTGATCTGAAAAGCCGAGAGCAGCGCATTTCAGTCATATGCAGAGTCAAACAAAACAGTTTTTAGTTTAGATTTGAACAATGCCATGGGTAGAGGCCTGTCTCACATCCTCAGGAAGACTGTTCCAGTCTTCTTTTAGCTGCATAAAATGAAAGGCAGATTCCCCATGTTTAGTCCTGACTCTGGGCACCAGCTGGAGGCGCTGAGCTCGTTTGGAGGGCCAGTGAGAGGCCGTTACAGTAGTCTAATCTACTCGAGACAACGCATGGATAAATCTCTCCAGTCTGGTTTAGACACTTATTTTGATTTCGGCAATGTTTTTGGATGGTAAAAAGCTGCTGATGTTATTGATCTGACGTGGCTGTTAAAATTCAAGTCTGAGTCCATTATTACCCCCAGATTTCTACTTGATTTGTAGGTTTTAGAGCGAGACTCTGGGGTGACTGTTAACACTTTCTCTTTTGTTTCTGTGGGCAAAGACGATGATTTCAGTCTTGTGTGAGTTCAGCTGGACAAAGTTGTATCAACTGACCTAACGGCAGCATGTAGAGGTTGAATAGGGGAGTCCCAGGATTGACCCTTGGGGCACCCCACAGGTCAGGGTCATCTAGTGTGAGACACAGTTACCAATTTTGACAAAGTACTTCCTGTCTTCCAGATGGACTTTAACCATTTTAGGGCGTGCAGTGATGCCACCCAGTCTCTAGTCTCTGTAAGAGGATCCCATGATCGACAGTGTCAAAAGCAGCACTCAGATCTAACAGAATTAAGACAGAGGCTTTGCCCGCGTCAGTGTTCAGGTGGATATCGTTTGTCACCTTGACAAGAGTAGTCTCAGTGCTGTGATGAGGTCTAAAACCTGACTGGAAAACATCAAATGAGTTGTTATTAAGAGGAAATCAGTGAGCTGTTGGTAAACAACCTTTTCAAGGACTTTGCCCCAAAATGCAGATTAGAGATGGGCCAGTAATTACTCAGTACTGCGGCATCAAGACTGCTCTTCTTTAGGAGAGGCTTTATGACCGCAGTTTTCAAAGAAATGGAATGTTCCAGATTGAAGCGACATGTTAACTATGTGAGTGAGTGGTGCTAACAACTGTTCAGCACAGACTTTAGAAATCTGGTGAGTAACACATCGAGGCAGCATGTAGATGAACTCAGACTGGTGATTATATCCTGGACAGTTTTGTCAGTTCAGGTGCAAAGTGAGTCAGCGCTAAGTGTGCAGGTGGTTTGAGGGTTATTTTTTGCATTGTAGAATTATAGCATTTTTAATGCCCTGAACTTTGTCATTAAAGAAAATGCAAACTCATTACACTGGATGTGGAAATTGTAACGGCAGCTGAGCTGGAGGGTTTGTTAATCTGTTTACTGTGGCAAACAGGACACGCGAGTTGTTAGCTTACAAGCTCTCCATTATTTCAGAAAAATATCCTTCCCTAGTTCTACATAAAATGAGGTTGTACATGTACAACTTCTCTCTGTAAATCTCTTTCTGAACCTGGAGCTTTGACTTGCGCCATTTTCGTTCGGCCCGGCAGCACTCCCTTTTCTGTGCCCTAACCGAATCATCATTTCTCCATGGCACCTTCTACTTATTTTTTTAACAATTTTAGCTTTGATAGGGGCAATGGTGTCGAGAACATTCAAAACGCTAGATGTAACAGAGTTCAACAAACATTTACATTAGATCATGAGACATTTTCAAAGTTAATCATTTCCATAAACAGT
Organism: Chaenogobius annularis; assembly: GCA_015082035.1. Taxonomy (NCBI): domain Eukaryota; kingdom Metazoa; phylum Chordata; class Actinopteri; order Gobiiformes; family Gobiidae; genus Chaenogobius; species Chaenogobius annularis. The sequence continues at coordinate 442,825 of BJKM01000501.1, read as the reverse complement.
TTCTTGTGCTGTCATTTGTAGTCTTCCATTGAGAAGTATATATGGGCTCCCATTCTTTTTCAGTTAAAACAAAATGAACTTCTCTTTCCCACTTATTTTTAACATTTGTTAGTCTAATAGCTGTGTAGAATATCAACACATTTATATTGTTTAGATATTATTCCCCGTTCTGATTTATAGGTCATAATATAGATTTCAGTCAGAGGGTTATAATGGTCAACATTGCTCTGTTTAATTTCTTTGTTATAGTAACTCCTTATTTGTAAATACCTATAAAAGTCCTGTTTCTTCAAGCCAAAGTATTCCTTCAATGCATCAAAGCTGCCGATATTTACCTTAAAAATCTCCTTTTCACCCACAAACCGAGGAGCAAGATTCTGTAAAAGATTACATTAAGATTAAATAGATTATACAAAAGGGAGGTGATGCTTCGGGAGCTAAAGAATCAAAACTGAAGGACTATTGCCTCGGCAAAAAGACGACTTCCCCACAAGCTAACAATGCTAATACTAGCGCAGCTCCTGAGGGTCCACCCACCACCACACAGCCGAGCTCTGTCTCTGACGTGGACCTCCCGGGCCCGCATGAGACGGACAGGCGAGAGAACATAACTTAACAAAAGGTAACCCTTGTCTTGCAACTTGACATAGCGGAAAGTGGGAGGAGGAGGCAATGCATGCGTCGATGAAGCGGAGCAGCATACCTCAAACATTGTTTACGAGTTTCGGGAGCTTAAAGCCGAGATGGCTAAACTCTGGGTGAATAGCAAGAATATGAAAAGTAAGATACCGGATTTGGGGTCTGGATTTGAATCCTTCCATTGTCAAGTTATCTACTTGGTTCAAGGCCAACAAATTGTCACGCGATGTTAAAAAAACAAATTTTAAATGTTTTGGTTTAAAATCGAACACCTTAGATTCCTCTATTCAAATCCAAATTGATAACATTGCAAATGAAAATAAAACACGGCACCTGATGAATAAAATTTTTTCACTTGTGTTGTATTATCATCCATTAAATATCCATATATTAACTATTGTAATATTGCTTGCGCGAGCACACACCTTACTAAACTCGAACCTAATCTGCATTTACAAAAGCGAGCTTTGTGAATAATATTTAATGTAACATGTAACCACTCCTCTCAGCCTCTGTTTTCCCATGTTAGGGTCTTGAGTGTTTACCGGGTAAACCAACTTCAAAATAAATTCAATTGGAAAAAACACCTCAATTATGTCCAAAAGAATGGAGCAAATACTCCCAAATTTAATTCACAATGATCAGACAGGATTTATTAATAGATGACAAATGCAAGATAACATAAGATTATGCTTACAGATAATTAATCATCATACAAAAACAGCAAAACAAAGCTGTAATCATTAATTTGGACGCTGAGAAAGCTTTTGGACTCTGTTAGCTGGCCTTATTTATTTAAAGTGCTAAACAAATTTAATAAAAATAAATTACATTATTATAAAAAATATTTGGGCTCTTTACAATGGTTCATTATCATAAATTAAATACACAAACTCCCTGAGCGGTCCCTTGGACCACTGTGAGCAACATCAGACATGTGGTCTGTGGTCATGCCAGTATCACATCCATCCAAGTTACATGCTTTGTTAAAATAATCAAATTACAGCAGTAATTTCTGTAAGGTTACTTTTAATTAATTGCTTTTATCCGTTGATAAGATCTATCAACAATTTTAGAGAAAGAATATACCCCTCTTTTTACTACTATAAAAAAAGATCTTATCCCATTCTTACTATAAGACCAAGTCAAAGGATTGAAGCTATTAAATCGAATGTTTTGCCCAAATTTCTCTATCTCTTCAGACTCTTCCAATTCCAAAAAACTTGTATCCAGTTCAAAACTCTGTTCAATTATCAAAAGAAAAAAAGAGGTTGTCTGAAAAATTACTTTATTTCAGTTCAAACCAGAGTGTTTCTGTACTGGTGTGAACCTGAAGATAAAGCTCAATGGAAAAATATTACGGGTAATGTAGTGCCAGGTTTTCCTGTGCAGGCCTTCCTGGAAAATGAAAAATGGTTGAGTCATTTGGAAGAACAGGAAAATCCTTGGGTAAAACCTGTGCTTATGACCTGGAAAGAACTAATTAAAACATATAACCGAAACAAAGATTTTAAAATCTTAAGCTGATTGGTTTCTTAAGCTGGTTGATCCGACACCTTAACGTGGTGGAGGGGTTTGAGCGCCCGAATGATCCCAGGAGCTATGTTGTCCGGGGCTTCAAGCCCGGCTTCAAGCCCGGCTTCAAACCCGTCACCTAGGACCTGTTTGCCTTGGGAGACGGGCCTACGTCTCCCAAGGCAAACAGGTCCTGGGTGACGGGTCAGACAAAGATCGGTTCACAAGCCCCATATGATTAGAAAAACACCAAGGCCAGTTACGTCGCCCGGATTGGCGTTACCGGGGCCCCACCCTGGAGCCAGGCCTGGGGTGGGTGCTCGACAGCGAGCGCCTGGTGGCCGGGCCTTTCCCCACGGGGCCCGGCCGGGTGCAGCCCGAAAGAGTGACGTGGGGCCGTCATCCCGTGGACCCACCACATGCAGGAGGATCCGTAAGGGGCTAGTGCAGAGGGATCTGGGCGGCAGTCGACGGCAGGGGCCTCGACGACCGGATCCCCGGACACGGAGACTAACTCTGAGGACATGGAACGTCACCTTGCTGGGGGGGAAAGAGCCTGAGCTTGTGCGGGAGGTTGAACGGTACCGACTAGATATAGTCGGCCTCACCTCCACGCACAGTTTGGGCACTGGAACCCATCCGAGAGGGGCTGGACACTCCACTTCTCTGGTGTTGCCTGCGGGGAGAGGCGGCGGGCTGGCGTGGGCTTGCTTATTGTCCCACAGCTCAGCCGCCATGTGTGGAGTTTACCCCAGTGAACGAGAGGGTCGCGTCCCTACGCCTTCGGGTTGGGGACAGGTCTCTCACTGTGGTGTCGGGCCTACGGGCCGAACAACGGTGAGTACCCAGCCTTCTTGGAGTCCCTGGGAGGGGTACTGGACAGTGCACCGACGCGGGACTCCATTGTTCTACTGGGAGACTTCAACGCCCACATGGGCAACGACAGTGACACCTGGAGAGGGGTGATTGGGAAGAACAGCCTCCCCGATCTAAACCGAGCGGTGTTCAGTTATTGGGCTTGTCCATAACGAACACCATGTTCAAGCACAAGGGTGTCCACCAGTGCACGTGGCACCAGGACACCCTAGGCCGGAGTCAATGATCGACTTTGTTGTCGTGAAATCTGACCTCCGGCCGCGTGTCTTGGACACTCGGGTAAAGAGAGGGGCGGAGCTGTCAACCGATCACCACCTGGTGGTGAGTTGGATCCGCTGGCAGCGGAGGAAGCCGGACCGACTTGGCAGGCCCAAGCGTATAGTGAGGGTCTGTTGGGAACGTCTTGCGGAGCCCGCTGTCAGCAGGTCTTCAATTCACATTTGGAGAGCTTCTCCCAAATCCCGGGGAGGCTGAGGACATTGAGTCCGAGTGGACCATGTTCTCGACCTCCATTGTCAATGCGGCTGCTCGAGCTGTGGTCGAAAAGTCTCAGGTGCCTGTCGCGGCGGCAACCCCCGAACCCGGTGGTGGACACCGGAAGTAAAGGATGGCGTCAGGCGGAAGAAGGAGGCCTATCAAGCCTCTTTGGCTTGTGGGACTCCTGAGGCCCACAAGGAGGAAGCAGTGTTATACCAACATCGTTTACGGTGCGGGTGGAGACTCCTCGGTGGCAGGGCTCCGGGGGTGGATGAGATACGCCCTGAGTACCTAAAGTCCCTGGATTTTGCAGGACTGTCTTGGTTGACACGTCTCTGCAACATCGCGTGGCGGTCGGGAACAGTGCCTCTGGACTGGCAGACCGGGTGGGTGTCCCTCTGTTGAAGAAGGGGACCGGTGGTGTGTTCCAACTATAGAGGGATCACACTCCTCAGCCTCCCTGGTAAGGTCTATTCCAGGGTACAGGAGAGGAGAATCCGACCGATAGTCGAACCTCGGATTCAGGAGGAGCAGAGTTGTTTTCGTCCTGGTCGTGGAACACTGGACCAGCTCTATACTCTCCATCGGTTGCTCGAGGGTTCATGGGAGTTTGCCCAACCCTCCACATGTGCTTTGTGGATCTGGAGAAGGCGGATCGATGCAGCGTCCGCAGTGATGCAGTCGCTGCATCGGACTGTTGTGGAAAAGAAGGAGCTAGTCGAAAGACAAAGCTCTCGATTTATCGGTCAATCTACGTTCCTACCCTCACCTATGGTCATGAGCTTTGGGTAGTGACCGAAAGGACAAGATTGCGGATACAAGCGGTCGAAATGAGTTTTCCTTCGCAGGGTGGCTGGGCGCTCCCTTAGAGACAGAGTGAGGAGCTCGGTCACACGGGAGGAGCTCGGAGTAGAGCCGCTGCTCCTCCACGTCGAGAGGAGCCAGCTGAGGTGGCTCGGGCATCTGTTCCGGATGCCTCCTGGACGCCTCCCTAGGGAGCTGTTTCGGGCATGTCCCACCGGGAGAGGCCCCAGGGAAGACCCAGGACAACGCTGGAGGGACTATGTCTCTCGGCTGGCCTGGGAACGCCTCGGGATTCTCCCGGAGGAAGTGTCTGGGGATAAGGAAGTCTGGGAGTCCCTGCTTAGACTGCTGCCACCGCGACCCGGCCCGAATAAAGCGGAAAAAGATGGATGGATGGATGGATGGATGGATGATTGGTTTATGATCAAAGTTTTGCAACCGCACAGATCTGAGATTAAAAATCTGGATCACAAAAGGTATAAAAGTTTTTACCAGATTGTAAAAGATAATCACATGAAAAGCTTTGATATGTTGAAAGAATCCTGGAGAAACAGAACTTATTTACAAAGTTCTTATATAAAAAAAATTAATCAAGGTTTATAAATCAGAACTTTCAAGGGGAATAATATCTAAATTCTAATTAAAAGAATATTAAAAAAAAAAAAAGACACTGTTTATAAAAAAAAACCTGTTAAATTCATAAGCCATGAGTCATTATAAAACAATTTTTGCATAATTGATCTCCTACAGTTGTCAACATTTGCGACAAACTGCAGTCATATAGTTTTAATATATGAACAACTGATGCGACATGCCCAAATCACTTCCATTGTCCATGAACAACTCTGCTGTCTCATTAATTCTGTGTCATCGTTCAATGTTGCCTAAAGTCTTTGCCTCTGCAGTTGTTGGTTTGGTATTGTTCTGGGCTTGCTGAACTTAGCTTGAACTTGATTTGCATAAAACATGCAATTAGGCAAGGTGCTGCTAAGCAAACTAATGTGTACTACATTTCATACTGCAACTGTGTCCATTTATTATTTATCCACAAAGACTAAAAATTCAAAAAATATTGATGGGGCAGTATTTTGAGGATCCTCCTCCCTTGAACTGGACATTGATGAACATTTCTGGTTTAGTTTCCAGATAACATGGTCTAAAACTCATTCTGTATTTACAGATGATTTAGTCTATTTGAATCCTATAGCCCTCTTTTGGCATTTTCCCTTCTAGCAATCCCTCGCTTCCTAAATAAAGAGGCAATATCTGTTTAGTTCTTATTGATTGGTGCCTATGGTACAGTAAAGCAGGTAAAGTGGGCACATAAACTGTCGGCACTCAGACATTAGACTCCTCCCTGATTGTGAATTATATGCCATATGGACAACAACATGTTCAGCTCTGTTGCTCCAATAAATTGCTTTTGACATTGCCATCTTGAGATCTCCAGACCTTTGCTGGGGCAGCACAGGAAATGTGTGTCTCAAGCATAACAACATGACTACCTCCCTTACAAAGTGCACTTATTATTCATTCACTCCATACTCGGTGGCGTTACTCTATGCTTTTATGTGGGTAGGTGACGAGTGCTCCAATCACTGAGATACTAAAGTAGACAATTCTGTTTTATTATATTACAAAAAATATTTTCATGCTGATGGTGATCTGGTTGCTGATTTACACCTCGGCCCCTTGTCCAGTGTTTGCCCATTGTCTCATTATAAAGAGAGTGAATAAAGCACTACATTATGTGCCTCCTTTAGAGAAGCCATCCTAAAGCATTGTCTATTGCCAAAGGCCTTACTGGGCCACTGCAGCACAGATCAATACACGGTTTACAGCTGTGATGTATCGAGGAGGCCTGTGCACAATATGGAATCCAATGACTTCATTCAATTGAATATATTTTTGAAAAGTAGATCAAGGATGTGCAGGAGGATGAAACCTTGAACAAGAGCTGATGATGTGCTGATGGGAAAATAACTTTCACCCACGAGACATTTATTTTGTTTCTGACAGACCTTGTACAAAAAATTATTTAAAAAAAATACAATCTGTTAAACAAATTATTTTTTCAACATCTACTGGCAATAAAATATTTTATATAAAATACCTGCAGGCTATAGTTTATTATCTTTGTGGCAGTAAATGTGACTGGCAGGTACATATCAATAAAGGTTGGTCCAGATAGATGAAAATAATGCATTGGGGACAGTTAAATACAATTTAATTTTCAGACTTGGCTGTCGATGAGCTTTGGCGAAATGTTAACAAATATATTTTTGCACGAATTGAAATTAAATCATACCGAATGGATCGGCGTCATGGTCCGAACGAGGGCTCTAGATCCAGGGTGGGATTAAGAGAAACTGAAATAAAAGCGCGAGTGATCTGAAATGACTGCGTGCGTCTGAGGGCGGGGGGAGACGCACACAAACGCACGCACAGGGGCATACAGGAGGAGAGAGAGGGACAGAGGCGAGCGATCCATCCAAACCTCTCCGTTTCACCGGAGCTCTCATTTCTACGCGGCTCAGCGCAGCATTGCCCTGTTCCAACTGGAGGAAACGCAACTCTTTACCCCCTTTTTTTGGTCTGTTTTCTTCATCTCGCTCCTTGTCTGCGTGAAAGCCGCATTCACAGACAACTTGGTCCGTTTTTCTCCCTACTTCCGACTTGATCTGCATCATGAACAGTTTTGGGGCACCTCTGAAACGCGCACCGCTGGAATGGTGGGGATTACACAGCCGACACCCAAGGAACATGTAAACGCACATGGAGTTTGGGATTTATTTCGAAATATGGGAAAGATGACCGTCTTCTCGTTGTGCTTGCTCTTGTGCGCGGATTTGCTGGATTTAGCCGTGGGTAAGTCACTGTGACCCTCTTCATGAACATCATTTTAGTGAACATTGTTTTTAATGTGGAGCCTTTTGATTCGTGCGTAGAGATACACAGTAGGTCTATTATAATAATAAAATAATCGGATGGAGGCGAGCTGTTCCGTGCCAACGTCTGCTGCCAACTTTCTCCTCCACGCCAAGCAAGTGGTTGAGGGAGAAAAACGTGCACAATGGTAGGATTTCAGTCCGTAGTCTTGTGCGTGCTGCTGCGTATTGACAAAACGCACCACTGAATATAAAAAAGGCCTCGTTACTGAAGTCTGTTCTTATCTACAGCAATTTGCGTGACAGCACCCTCTCCGAACTCAAGTGCAGCTAAGCCCACCCGTGTCCACTTCACAATCGGGCTTCTCGCTCTTTTGTTTCAACAGATAGCAGGAGAGAAGTTCCCTGCATGTGTTCTAATTTGCATTCAGTAAATAAATCGCGGGAGGCACATGTTCACCTAAAGCACTATAGCGCGGATTTGCGGATGCGGTAGTGATGTCTGATGTCACTATCCAAACCGCGGCGGTGATGGACTCCCTCTGGATGCACGCCGTGTTCTCCCTGTGGCTCTCGGACAAATCTGGTTTTCCACATGGTGCATTCATATCTGACACGCGTGGACACAAAACGCACCAGTCAGAAATGTTCAACTGCTGCACTTAGTAATGTCACAGTTTGTCTTGGGTGCACCGCAATTAGAAGCACGGACAGTTCACGCGTGGCCACAGTTTTACTTTGCCGTGTCTGTTAGCGGAGGATTCGGGTGTTTTTGACCTTCTCTGACCCACATTGGAAATCATTATGTCTTAGGGCTTTTGCATAATGCTTAGTGATAAAATGTCTGAGTTGGTTGGACCGCTTCAAGGGACTATAGGTCTGAATTTGACAGTACAAAAATGGTCACCACACATCCATTCTATCGAGAGCGTCTGCTGCTCCTTCTGTGGTACTAAGATGGACATGCATTTGGTCATTTACTATATGACGCCAAGAACTTCAAAATGAATGAATTCATGGGAAATAAAGTTCCAAGTTTGTGAGAGTAAAGCTGTGTGCAGTATGTGTGCCATATACTTTAGTGCCATCTTATACTTTTCAACAAATAAACCGAAATAACCAAAGTGATATTTTGACACAAAATTGGAGCCATTTCGTTTGGAACATTGTTGGGTAAATGTCCCACTTGAAGAACAACAGTGTAAATGGGTTTACAGCTACACCCATTAAGTTGTTTTGTGTGCGGCAGTTGACCAAGTGTGAGATTTTACATTGATCGCAGAGTCAACAAACTGTGAACAGCAGAATTTAAACAATCAATTGTGTTTGTGCTCCTCTCACCTGCAAACACACCATTTTGGATGCCAGTGGCTGGATTGGACGTGTGTCACAATATTCATGCACAGATGAACAAAGCATTCACAAGATTATGAGTGAAGATGTATGATTTGAACTTCAAGAAAAGTGTTTCCCAAAGCAGATAGTTTTGTATGGGCAACATCACAATTAAAAGTGAACATGTACAGTCACATGTTTGACTGCTTCTACTGGTGCTACTTCCTTATTTATTATTATTTGCAATATGCCAAACTTGAAATTTTTTGAATTTTATGATTTTGAGATGAACATGCCAATAAATTAATGAATAACACTAATTTGGAAAGAAATGTTGGTCATTAAAAAAATAAAAGGGAATAACCTGATCTTCACCAAATGTAATCTAGTTTGTACTTTCTACTACACCTTTGTCTTGCGCTGCTCTCGCTATACCATCTTTTATACACCTCAGTATGATCAAGGTCGTGCTCTGCACACCACTGTCTTGGATTGTGTTCCCAAAAGGAACAGCCTTTGGTCAGCGATTCCATCTCATCTCTATCTGCAATAATGAAATGTTATACATTTTTATTTCCCATAACATTTCAGTCCCAGAGTGAAAATGAAATTGTATTTACCGTGTTTCTTATGCAGAACCTGGGCTGGCGTCTTGCCCAGCTTGTAGTTAGAATCTGTAATATACTATGAATTAAGTTAGTTGTAGTTTATTTGAAGTAGAATGCGTGGTTGCAGGGGTAGTGGCTAATGACTGATACTATAAATGAGAATAATAAACAATAAATATGTTATATCAGGTGAGAAATATTTACAAATGCATCTTGATTTGTTTTCTTCTTGCCAGCAGCAATATTCTGACAATTTATGGCAATAAATCTGAAATATCATAAAATGTGGCTTTGTTTTTTTTTTCAATCGCTGGGACACTTTCCACTCAACACGCTTATATAGGAAGCACATTATATACATTTTCAAGCCTTAACCGTTAAACTACAAAACACTTTTTTCAGAACCTAAAACACAATGATCAATTTAAACATAGATCACAAGTGTAACATGTTTTTTGCTTGTTCTACAGTCTGTCCACCTAAAAACTGCACACTCTGATCCAGGACCAGTGACCCAAGACACAGAACACACAACACACAACAGAACACACGACAGAACACACGACAGAACACACAACAGACCACACAACAGACCACACACGAGTCACAACGTGAAGACATTTTATAGTCTGATAATAGAAGGAGTAGAAAGCACAACATCAAGACTTCTGTAGTGAAAACTGTGTCCGCACAAGCTTTTGACTCCATTGTCCAAGTCTGAAACAGCTCTGATAAACTGTTTTTATTTTGTTATTGTTAAATTCAAATATAGGCTACATGTAAACTTTACATGTAGCCTATATTTGTAGTGTTATTTTCTTTACATTGTAAAGAAAATAACACTACTACTACTAAGATATTTGTTACATTTGGTAATTTCTTATTCAATTCTTGAATAGCGTTTATCCAGGTACTTCTATCTTAATTTTTCTGAGTGGTCAAGTCAGCCTTTCCGTGCAATAAACCCTACATTCGGGTGACCCAAAGACCAAAGATACTTAAAGGACACATTCAGAGCTCCAGATATTTTCTTTAGATTTGAAGAACTCATGATAAGTCTTCAAAGCCCCACTTGAAATGACACAGAATCAAACAGTAGCTTTTGGGGAAGATTTCAGTTTGATATTTCCAGTCATCTCATCTTAAACCACTCTTACCTAAAAGAAGTCAAAGTATATCTTGAGCTGTATCTCATTACTCTTTCACTTTTTTTGTGCGGCCTAAGAATATGTTTCCTCTTATACAGACCCCCACTTCTTTTTAATAAATCTAGTATTATGGATATTGGGTTTTGCCATTGAATGTATGTGCTGATTCCACCTCAAATACTGAGAGAGCTCATATGTAACACTAGATATGTGAAAGAATGTGCCTAAAAGGTATCAAAAACTGAATCACAGTAAGAGATTAATTGGAAATAAAAACAAATAAGAAAACAAACATTGTTAATACTTAACACTTAACAATAACTACTTAAATATAAAGTTATTTTGGATGGTTATTTTCCCTTCCCTTTAACTCACTTTTCATTTGGAAAGTTGTATTTCATAAATCTGGTTGCAGAGGACTGGTCAATGTGAATGAATACAAATGAGGGATTTCACGGTTGTTTTGGTCTTGGTGTCAATATTCCTTTGTACCACATGAAATTCTCATGTTTCTTCTCATGATCATTGTAACATTACAATTTAATATTTTGACATCAATAAAATACTAGGTATTTGTTAGTGAGTAGTAACCTTCACAAGTGTGTTTGTTGTGAGGTACTAGTAAGATAGGAGTATATACTGTATCTGTCAGTATCAGTGAGAAATTACTTGGTAGTACTTTACAGAATTGGTCAAATCTGATATCCAACAGTGTTACTAGTGTAGCAGTAGATTTCCACACCACATATTTGAAGACAAATTTAACCAGCGCAGGATCTCTGTTAGATCTAATGGTTTCCTGTGTGCCGAGTCTCTCTCCTCGTACTCCTAAGATGTGCACAGAGATATCAGCTGAAGTGTGGGGAGAAGGTTCTGCCTCTCTATAACTGTAATCAACAGCACTAGCGCTCTCCAGTTATATAAAGAGATTATGCATAGATTAGAAGCAGCGTTATTGTTTGTCCAGGCTTTATTTGTGTGGTCAGTCACTGTGAAGGACTTTTCTTGGCACAGTTTTGTGTGGCTTACGTAGTCAACTATTAAGCACGATACATTTTCAGCAGTTTCTTAACGCCCATCTCCGGTTTGCATTTGTCATCTTGTGTCTGTATTCTTAGTGATGAACATTTCATTGACATGGTAACTTGAGATGCAGACATTAACAACAATTTAATTTAAATGTGCTACTCAAAGTCATATGTTTATGTTTAGGTGTTTACTTCAAAATGGGTAGGTTAGGAAATAGCTACTGTATAAGTTCTTCTCAATACATTTCAAGTTGTAATTCAATGTCACCACTGAAACACTGAGAGATGCCTTTTTCTTTTCAAATGATAGTGGCAAAACATCCAATGCCTTGTGCCCACAATATTAGAATCTCAAGCCTATATGGCGTAGGATGTGATTTCTTGCTTTTTCGAGTGCTTGACCTTATGTTGCATATGAACAGTCGCCATTATTCATTTAAACATTCAGAGTTCTTTTCCACTGTACAACTATAGGTATAGCGCATGTTGCTACATAGTTATTAAGTCCATCTAATCAGTTTGAAGCAGGAATCCCATTGAATGTCTTGAAAAATGTAAAACAGGTGGGGGACTAGAAATTACAGCTTTTGTTGAAGCATTTTCCGGCCAGTGCACTGAAAATCAAATGTTTTTTTTGGGTCTGACAGATCAAATACTTAAAACTGTGTTTATTTGTTGTATGTAGTATATCGCATTTTTGTACTCATTCATACATTCTTCTCCTCAAGGTCTCATTAACAGATTGGGGTTGCTGGAGAAGCGTTACTTTATCCTAATTAGGGCTGCAGCTATCGATTCTTTTCTTCGATTAATCGAGTAATCGGTTAATTTTTTTTTGTACATTCAGTAAACTATTTAAACGCATATTATATCATTTTTTAGATAAACGTTATAGTTCATAGTCATAAACAAATACAAAATAAGGAATTTCTGCTTAAAATAACACATTTTATTCTTAATTTCATATCAATTTGTCCCCAAAACAGCAACATTTTACTTCAGTCCAAACTGTTCTGTTTGTATATAAAGAATATATATAAAGGACTTAATTAACTTGTCATAGACTGTAAAAGTTACAGTAGCTCTGTCACATCACTTAAAATAAGACATTTGTAAAACGTTATGGGGTGGGCCACGTGGTCCTGGCGTTTTGAGCTCTGCATTTTGACTCTGTGCCGGTCACTTTGGCCTTTCGGCGTCTTCGGACTTTCTGTTTCACAACAGATCATTCTAACATAACCGCGGTATCTCCGTGCTGTTTCCATGTGCATTGGCTATTTAAACAGTACGACTGTGACTGGAAAGCAGAAGTGTGTGAGTGGGGGAGCGCGGGGGTCGCGGTGGGCGGAGCTAGATGCGGTGTTTAGAGTTGTAGCTCGGGATTATTATAATAGATCCATGGCTTTTCAGCTCATCAAAATTTGTGAGTTTAAAACGCGCCGCTCTCTTCCCTGTTACGCCTTGGTCAGAGCGGAACACAGCTCCGTATGTGACAAAAGCCGAATTTCACAAGTCTCGCTATTTGCCTAGATGCGCCACAGATTCACGTGTTTTGATTTAATATGTAAATGACAACAAAATCATTCGATGGCACAATAAAATAATAATCAAAGCTTTTTTGTAATCGAATTATTTGATTTACTCGAGTAATCGTTGCAGCCCTAATCCTAATAGGCCATGCACTTTGGACAGTTTATTGAAAGATTAAGCAGACTGGAAGGCATGCAGTAGTTTTTTATCATTATCTCCAGTACTTCAAACACATTTTTACCAATTGAGCCACTCCAATGATTTTTATAAATGCCAGCTTTTTGTTTCTTACTAGTTGACCCACAAACTCTGTGGTGCAGTGCATGAGCTCCTTTTCCTGAGCTCTCTCCGTGTTGCTGCTCAAAGACTGCTAACTAACTGATCATTGCCTTGGACGTACCCAACCAAAGTTCAAAATCATTGGAATTTGGGATAAACTCTGGGTAGAGGTGAACAAATAATAACCCTATCTGCTGTAGCACTTACGACGTCAAAAAATTTAGTGTTGTTTCGTTGTTGGGATGGTCCTGGCACACAGGAACTATAATGATGAGCTAGTGCATGCAGTGATTAGAAAAGACAAGTAAAGGCTTGGAGGCAGGAAGTTCAAATGCGGCACTAACTTCCCGTTTTTATCCCTGCGGTCCTCGGCACAAAGACTTGGGCCATATCACTCATGTCTACTTGTGCGTAGGAGTCAGAAGAAACTGACTGTCTTCAGCCGCTGGCACTTTGCTGAAATAGGAAAATGAATCAAGAAAGAATGTGTTTCTACTGTAAAAAGGTCCCATATGAATACAGTGCAGAAAAGCATTATGATTATGTATGAAACTGGCAGGAATGAAACACGTGTCTGTTTAATGATGCGTTTAATAGTTGTATTTGCTTATGTACTGTTAATACAATGTTTAAGTCATATGAGAACCCCTTTACATGGCTCCAAGTTTTCACCACTCCACAAGGTTTTATATCGGCTTCTCTTTAACACAACAGTTCCCATTGAATCCACGCTCCGCTGAAAACAGTAGAAGAGGTAGTTTCTCAAGTTCTAATGCCATATCCACATGGAGACAAAATGCCTATAGTTTAAAAAAAAATGGCATAAAGATTGTACTGGTTCATTAACTATGTAACTAGGTGAGGATCATATATACACAATTATAGGATAAACATTATATAAAGGTCAGTCATTTATTTATGTGGATTATACGCAATGTATCTAAAAACAAGTTGCAGAAACGCTGGACCTAAATCATGCTTTGATACGTTATTCATCAAAAAGCCTTGCCAGTTTCCTCATACACAGTAATTCCAGTGATCAACTTAAAAATTTTGTTTAGTTTAGCTTATTTTAAGTGAGTATGGCATGCTCAGGCCTATAGTTGATGGAATTCCTACTGCCTTAAATTGTTGCATTACTTCTATTGTACATTCTGTTGTTCTGTGGGGTTTCATGGTGTAAAATATACTGTTTATTACACTTTTGCATAAGTGGTGACAGAAACTTCTTTTAGTAGTGGAATATTACGATTTAATAGTACTGAGGGAAGCCAGCTAAACAACCATACATTTTGAAGATGTGGTTGGATATCAAATTAAAGTGATGGGTGGGAAATGATTCTGCTCGTACACCATGTGGTGAAGGATGGTGTCGTAGAAAGTTCAGATTATGCTTAGAAAAAAATTAAACCCAGAGAACCCATCTGTAATCTTACTTTGACGTCACTCCGGATGGCTGTGCAGAGCAAGCGTTGAAGGATTGCGTTGAAAGGCATTTTATGGATTATTTCCCTTTCAGTGTGTCTCACTCCCTTCTTGTTTGGTGCGTTTACTTTTGGTCTCTGCACCTCACAAATGAAGTCATCCATCTGCAATCACTGGAGCTGGTTGTAAAGAGCCTCATCTGCTGAAATGAGCCTGATAGCTGCGTGTTGCATCTGCCATTGACGATAACATTATCTGCAAACCTTTGATCCACAGCACAAACTTGTCGTACAAGTTCCCAGACTTAATCTCAGGGACACGTGACAGGAATTACACAAATATACCAACCACGTTTGCATATGGCTGATGGCTTTATGTTATGAATATTTCACAATTTTACAAGTGGAAGCTTAATATGCAAGTGCCGCTCCTTGTCCCCTGGTGATTAAACTTTTGCCTGTTTGCTCCTCTGCTTTGAATTTTTATATATGAAGCAGTGGGATCTAATTCGTTTTTGCCCAATAAAACTGTCATTGCCAATTTCAATCTAAAGTGATCTTAGATATTCCTCAATGGAAATGTTCAAGCCAACATGATAGGACCTAGTCAGGGAGCACTTAACAACCACCTCTCATTCGTCAAATCATTTGATTAGAGATTAGTTTGGAAATTGCTCAAAAGGCACTTTGCCTTTGTGACACTCACTATGCTCTCTTATCATGGCTTCATGTTGCGGAGTCATGCAGGCATAGCATTCCAAGATGTTGATTCTCAGCCATCATAAATTAACAGTTGCTATTTTGTTGTGTTATTATTTTATTAATTATTATAATACTTATGCCTGAAGTTAAAAAAACACCTATTATCTTCACTTAAGTGTGGTGTCCCCTCAAAAGTGTGGTGAATAGTAAAATACAGGAAAGAAAAAAAGTGTTTTTTGTACCATATTTACCATAAAGCTGTTGCATTGCTTTATAGTCATTTACTGTCCGCCCTTTGCGCTTTCATTTGGCATGTCGTTTCTACATAGAATTTCACATGGAGAGCCACCTTCTTTGCAAACACACATGTCATTGTCGTTGAGTTCGTCGGATACATTCTGTCAAGTATGAAAATTGACTAAAATCAGCTTTTTACTTGTAATGATGAAGACAATAGGCTTATATGGATACAGTGTTTTGTCTTCAGACACAAATCTGTGTCCGCTGTGGGGCATGGCAGAGGTTCAGAACAAACACACCCACTGGACTCAGTCACACTCCAGAGCAGGGCTGTGCACTGTTGATACCAGTAACATACCTACTTTTTGATACCGGTTGCTGAACGGTTCTTTTTTCTGTGCCTGCTTTTTTTTTTACAGTGTAAATTAATGGCTAAAATGATGCAAAAACTGTTCTTCCAGCATTTGAGCAGGTTATAACGGCGTTAAATCTTATTTTGAAACATACTTCTATGACGTTTGTTCAGTTATAGCTCAAAATCATTGTCCAAACAAATAAACAAGAGCCGCACAGCTGATCACAGCAGCTCACATGTACTCTCATGTGGTTAAGTTTCACTTTTATTTTCTCCGTATACTGCATTTTGTATGTAGGAGGAGGATTATGGGGAAGATTGGATCATATTTTCGTTTGCCTACAACTGCACGCGGACTCATTGCACATCTTTACACAGATGGATTTTGACTACAAATTACGCTCCAGGTAAGAGATTACGCTCTTACCTGGTGATTATGGTCAAGTTTGGATCTTCAATTTAACTGGATGTGGATTTATTGTGAAGTGCAACACACAATCTTTTAACACATGGCGTCGCACTGAAGACTGTATTTTCTAATGGATATAGGACCAGATCTGGACCTGCTGTTTCTTCAGCACTTCTATTTACAGGTAAAATGATACACTGCATTTTGTTTGAACATGGAGAACTATGATCAGAGTACTGTTTGTGCCATTTGTTTGTGCAGGGTGCAGCCGTGTGTACGGTATACGTGGTGTGTTTGTGCTGTGTTCTCTCGTTGATGCAGATATTTAAAGCCAAGAAACCAAAAGTTGACACCGAAAGATCGTTATTTTTTCAGGTTTTTTTTCCTGTAGTACTTCAAACATTTTGCTTTGTGCATTATACTAGTCTGACAAGCCTTAGGTTTGTGAAAGAAAAATTTTACCTTAATTTTACCGATAATAAGAGGAATGATGGTCAATTATAAAGTATATATCTTGCTATTGATTCGGTTCCAATTTAAAACAATAAACCTTCTGGGATTCCATCACACAAAGTAAAAATAGATTGAACTATTTTAAAATCATTATCCTCCAAAGGGTTGCTTTAAAGATTGTTTTTATCCGCGGCGCTGTAGCATATGTGGCATACGGTATGTATCACATGTTTGCAAAGTTAAAGTTCCTTTCATGTGGTTTCAGCTATTTGATTTACTCACGCTGCTCATGCACTGTTTTTTCCTTGGGGAGTTAGATGTAAAAAGAATCACATTAGTGCAGACCACAGCTGCCTGAACAGTGCAGTACATTCTGCTGCAGGAGATCACCACCACAGAGTTCGGAAACCAGGATGGGTGGATAATAATATCATTTCTAATATATGTTTTTGATAATTATTATGAATTCATTCATAGTCCAACTTTTTTTTTTAACCCTAACCATTTTTAATTTTTTTTTTACAGAGGAATTAAATTGTCTGGGTTTTGTAGTCTCCTGTAAGTTGTTCCTTTTCTATATTCAGTATGTACAAAATAAATACCACATTTATTGCTGCAGTGGCAGTCAGAGGAACTTGATAACAAATACTGGACATCTGATGCCACCTCAACAAAGCAGCTATTTACAAGCGACCGCGTGCATTCTGCTTTGATGTTGGGTTAGGACCGTGTGCGGTTCATATCAGAACATGAATCACTCTGAAATGATCATGCTTCAGTAGAGCGGCATTGTGATCGGGTCTAAAAGGGATACTGCTGCACATGTCATCACAGTCTAAGAAAAAAGAAAAAAATATGTCATTAGCACTTTTAAAATATGGAAATCGCTTCGTTGTGCCGTGACAGATCCAATGATGTTTGGAGATTACTTTGTTGAGAATGAAAGCATAATTGAAAATGGCAAAAGCAGACATGTGTCCCCCTGCAGGGAGAGAAAGCCTTGTACCCTTGTAGCTTCTCTCCTCTGATGGGCCCACTCTGGCTGCTAATGTTAAGCACTGTAATCTTTGAGTAAGTCGCTTTGTGTGGCACGACAGTTTTCTGCATTTTCTGATCATTCCCTCGCTTTAACATTTACATCAGATGCTGCAGAGTGGTTAATATTAATCCCATTGCTTAAGCTCCACCCATATAGAAGACATCAGATGACAAAGAGATTACGCTATGCTGTGCCAAGGAAAGCTAAAGCTCAAAACCCACCCACACTAGTTATTTTATTTTTGTGGATCCAGGCCTGTCACAATAACACGTTTTGAAGTCTGATATATTGTTGAAGAAAATATCGATGATAATATTAAAACTTTCTTACTTATAAATGTACAATATTGTAAAAAAATGTTGCTGCAATAAATAGTGAAAAGCATTGTACACTTTAGTTTGTTTCTACAGATAATGAGTCATGCAGGTTATTTATTAAACCATCTACAGCTCAAATCTTTATTGACATAGTAATTATTATGTTAAACCTTAATGAACATCAAATAAGATGGTGGAACAAAGCCGACTTTTTCTGTCCACAAGTAAAATTATTCTATTTCAAATTGATACAGCGGGCCTAAAATGTGTGTCACAGCAAAAGATTTAGAAGTTTGAGCGCAAGTTGTATTTCAAGTGATTCATGCATGTTTGGTGCCTGACCAGCAAAGACCACACACGCTTTACAAAGAAGTTTTTCTACGGAAACGTATATATCCTGTCTTCCTGATCTCAAATGGGCGTGACTGACCCAGATTAACCAATTAGAGAAACGCATGGTCCATTTGTGGCTAAACAGCATGGCCGGTTGCATGTTAAAAAGGGGAACGAAATAACACAGACTCGCAAAGGACAGAGGAATGAAGTGGATTTCTGCAGAATCAATAAGCGACGTACTAAACTGAAGCAAAAGAGGTGATGTATTTTGTTCTGATTGTTATTTGAGAATATTTGAGAGGTATTTGAGAGACATTTGCTACAATTAGCGGCTGTGGATGGACTGTCCCAAGTTTGGCGCCTTATGGTCCTTTTCCAGTACCATTTGAAGTTAAAACCCTTACAACAAGGTTACAGACCCATTCAAAGATTTAGCTTTTTGCTAAGATTTATGTAAAACATGGACCCTGGTCATCATTCATACCTGCCCTAAAACTTGAGAATCAGCAGCTTTTAAACAGTTTCCAAGACACTTTCTGGTATATATTGAGTTAGACCATGGTTTTTTTCCGGCCCAATCAGGCAAAAATACGTCATGTGACCCCTGGGAAACACATTTTATAAACTTTTATTACCTAGCCCCTGCTGAGATGAATTTTAAAACAAGCACTTTGGGAGAGTGATGGACCCAGTAATAAAATATGACATTTTCAGTTTTTTTTTTTTTTTATAGGTGAACGAATACAATCATCAAGCCTAAATGATTGCAATATGGTGATAATGTCAAAATGATGACCGTCCCGTATGTTTTAATGATAGCTTCTCCTCGTCGTCACTAATGCAGTACGACAAGTTGTGCTTCAAATCCTGCCTGGCCTTTGTATACTTCATAGCGCTGCAACGGAAATGACAGGAGGTGCTGAGAGACAGGATTAGTACTTTAGGCCAGGCCGAGTATGCATCCACAGCTCAAAGAAGGTTAAATCCCAGACTAGATTCAGAAGCATGAGCGCGTCAAGGACATAAAAGTGAACAGATGAAAAAAACTAAGGTGGGTGTAATTATGTTAAGAGTAGCGCAGGCTGCGACTTCATCTGCACTGCTCCATGTTTTAATGAAAAAAAGACAGCGTTTTAAGTCCTTCTAAATGAGACTCCTGTTTGATGTCTTACATAAAGCGGGGTTGATTTTGAAACAGGTTTATGGCTATAAAATGCAAAGTCTGCAATGGAACAATGTGTGTCGCAGTGAAGACAGACACTGAATATATCTTCAAAACATATCCTTCTCTTTTATTATGCATCTTGTCACATTGCAAATACACTAATGTAACAGTTCGTTCTGGCTATTATTTGGTATTGTTTCAGCAAGGTCAAGTTAGAAGTTGTTGGTATCAAGGAATGGTAAAACAAAAATATTACACGTAGTGGGAATTTAGCTCTGTGTAACTCCTCTGTAGCTCTCACAAACCCTTTGGCACATTGTTTTATGTTCAGGTGCATGCACGGCTTTGTGTAACAGCTTTTTCATATGGCGAAGTAAAACTGGGATGGGCCACTCAAGCGCAGCCAATCAGAGCATTGCTTTTAGCTCTTACTTCCAGGTTGAGGAGACATAAAAGACTTTAGTATTAGGTGCAGACAGCACACAGCAGAATCATTTGTGTCACAAATGTCTGAAAGTCTGCTTCCCAAGCTTTAAACTTCTGGTAAGACTTAAATGTACGGTTTGGCACAGATCTGAAAAACTGCAAAAATGTCATCTGATTATTGTCATAGTAATCTGAGTTTTTTTGTTCATTTTTGATTATATTTCCCACCCTTCAACCTTGAAACAACCCTTTGGTATTTTCAAGAAAATGTACGCTTAGAATGATAAATGCTTCACAATGCATTTGTCTTTCAACACAGGTCAGATTTCCCCCCCCACACCTACATATTAAAAGCTTTCATTATGCTGTAATAGCACAACTTCAAATGTCAAGACCTTTTTCTGGTGTAAAAATGTTTTTGTCAGCTGGATGCACGGCATACTTACATCCACACAAAATCCTCACACTCACTACAATTGCTTCAGACCTGAACATATTGTAGTTCACTTCAGCTTAATGTGCACAAATTGTTTTTCTTTTTCTTTTTGATGAATTCACGTATAAGCCGCTTCAAATGTGTCTTTGATTACATCGCACATTATAAACTGCAGTCAACAAACCAAAACATCTATTCTTGATTGGCATAAACAAAACCAAACAATAGGAAGATGATTATACGCTAAATGTCTAATTTGTATATTTAAAACTAGACACTTCTCTGGTACTACTCTGTTCAATGTCACACAGTTAGACTTGAGGCAAGCCCTGAGGTTACAGGGAGTTATCCTTATCAAGTAGGCTGAAATAATTAGCCCAAACCCATTGCTCTTTCATCTCAGTCTTTGTAAAACTCCTCACACAGTTAGCTCAGCATGACGCAAGCTGCAAACTTGTTAATTCACTGTAGGCCTCCAATACCTAACTGCAGCAGCCATGTCGCAGCCCAGAGAAATTGTGCATAACTCGCTGTGCCACGTAAACATCAGCAGTGCACTGATGACATGTTTACGTGGAAGTAAAAACTACAACTGCCAAAACCACAGTACTCAAGCTACCATCATAACTTACAACTGACTACTTCTGCCACTACTGTTATGATACTTGTTATTTGTGCTCAATAATAGTAGATACTTAGATAAAGCAGAAGTGTATATAAATCACCATCAAATCGAAGTTGCGATTTGAATGGACACAATCAACAAACTATCCTTGTATAAAAGTATGCTTGCATAAAAACTGCAAACCCTTTGGTTCCACCCATTTCAGTCTCACTCTCGCTTCACAAATGAAAGCAGACTCGTTTCAATTGGGAACCAAAGTTGCAGCATTGTCTCTTTCTCTGACCTGTTCTGGTTCGCGTTTACAATACACTTTCAGCAATTTAATCAAATGTGCGGAAAGACGCCACGAGCAAATCGCAATATTTGCCAGAATAATAGCAAATCAATGTGTTCCTCAGACTGTGCAGGCCTGATGTAGGGTTTACTGTGCTACCATTTGGTGCTACCGCTGTTGATGTTTTTATTAGTGTCTAAAATGATTACCGCACCTTGAGGTAAATACTTCGAGGGTATACAATCGCAGTCCGTCAAAATGAATTCTTGGAGAAATTCCCTGTTCCTTTGGAGCGACACAGTGATGTATGAAGTCCGAGGCAGGGAAAAGGGCAGGTGACGGCGCTGCAGGCTGTTTGATATTCAGCGGGCTCGGCTCTCTCTCACTGACCGAAGTAAGTAGTCTACGTCCTTGTAGTTTAGACAATATATAAAAAAATAGGCTCCTGAACTACTTTTTCATTTTCTGACCATTTATTCTTTGAGCGCTACTGCTTGCTTGTCCATGAAAGGGAAGTTAATTCTCAAGATTCAGGAATTCCTGGAGTAATGTGATTTACTATGAGCTTTTATGAGTTGCTTTGTCAATGACATGAGCCACACTTTCCCTTGCCTTTGGGGGAGTTATATCTGAGCTGCTGCGTTTGGACTAAAGGAAATGAAAGTCTGCAAAAATATTTCAGTGCCTGTTATTTGTAGTTTTCTGTGCTTCACTGCGTAGAATCACACTTTTTGAGATTTGCCAAATCTGTATCCGAACTAGTAAATGTTATACGTGTTTGAGTCGCCATATCGAATAATCTGAAGTGTGTCCTGCGTTAATCACATTCACTTATGCATAATTAGTGAGGAAAGGGTTTAGATAATATACCTTAAAACTCCCTTACATTTTTAGAACTTTGTACTCTTTCTATTGACTATTTACACATAGACTGTGGTGTAATACAATCAATTAAGAAACAACATAATAGGTAATAATGATGGCGAAATATGAACTTGTTCTTATGTCTTCTGATCATAATTTGAATAATGCAGCCCATGTTGAATAATCCAGAGATAGCTGTTTGATATAACTTTATATTATCTCAATCACAGTATAAGCCTTCCTCACACTTTATAGACGATACTGTACTTGGATACTGTGCTGTGCATGTCTCTTGCCGTAGGAGGGCTCCTGTACTTGGAGAGTGTGTGAGACCCTAAGCCACGTGTCATGCTATTTATGGAAAACTGCCAATGGCTTCTGGGGGCGTTTATGTTTTTTTTGAATGATCCTTATTTCAACAGCTAATCACGATATGTAGTAGAAGGGGTAAAGGAGGAGTTTAAATTGTGTATAAAAAGTCTAAATTTTTTTACCTCCATTAGACTTAGTAGAACAACCTTTTTTATTTGTATTTTGTATCTTAGATTTTAATATGTGTTTATAAAAAAAAAAAAAAAAAAAAATCCTGTTTCCTACTGGCTTAGTGCCTGTCAGAGTTTTACCTGATCTCTGCAAGTCCTCACTTAGCCTTGGTACACTGATGAGGGTACTCCAGATTCTGGTCTGAACCCACTATTTAGCAATCACTGTTGTCTAGTAGCCAATGTTACCTTACAGCCATATTCATCTGCCTCCAGTAGCACCTCCTAGTGTCAGTAAATCGCCCCTAATTCTGCAGTTGCATTCATTACTTTCTGTCTCTCTCCTTCACCAAATTTGAGCAAGGGCAACAATCGCACTAATCACAACTAATAACTCACATTTTTAGTATGCTTAGCGTAGCTTTGTGAAGGATTCTTTCTAACGCCACCATATTGTTTACAAACAATAAAAAGGGCCATTGTCCAGTTACAGTGTAAATCTACAAAACATGTGGTGATTTGAGGTTGAATAATGCATTAGGATGTGAAAAATAATGTCACTTGGCACAAAATGCCTAGAGTGCATTACAATGGTCTGATTCCGAGCCAGAGCACTTTCACTTGGCTTTCTACTCGGTCCTAACTGCAAAGTGCAATCTCAGGTTTCAAACTCCTCCATCACCACGTGTATTTGAGCCCCAGACAAAATCACGCCTCTCGCCAAGTGCTCTGCTGCCCCGAGTCGGCTATAGGTAATCAATGGAGATTTACAGGAGAACTTTTGCTGCCTATTAGTGCATGACAATTGTGCTGTCACTTCTGTCTGTACGAATAGCTTTATTTAGCTGTTGTGGCGTATTTCATTTTGAACACCTCAACTTGACTGCACAGTGACGGAAGCCATAGTCTATCCCCCCTTCACTTTAGCATTTTGTACTATAAGCAAGATACTTAATACTCCAAATTGTTATCGTCAAAACAGCACTCACTATTTTATCAAACATTAATAATCTGCCCACCTCTACTGTGGGTTATAGACATGAATAATTTAAGGTTTGAATATGCAGCTATAAAATGTTGCTTATGTGACAAAGTCTCTGTAGTTGCAGAAGGACTGGTCTTTGTAAAACAGGGATTTCCACATTGCTGTATGTGTTGAATTGATTAAATGCTTGATTAAACGCTATGCAGAGTAGTCTGGGAGTCCAATTCAAATCGTATGCAAATAATCTCGTTTCAAACATTGCTGTCTTCACACACACATTCACATGCATTTTGAGAGACTGACGCAATGTATTAAAAGTATCTATACCTCATTAGCCACAGATTTAATAAACTACACTGAAGGAATGAAGGGAATGTGGTCGTAGAGCAAGATTCAGAAGTGCCAGCACATTTAAAGCAAAGCAGGTAGCAGTGATTTTATCCAGTCTCACCAAGAAAGTGCTTGAACACACAGCCCTGTATATTCTGCTGAAGAGGGCAGATTCAGCACGAGTTTTAGCAAGTACATAGCCTCAAGATACAAAGGCACATCCTCCTTTCTGTAATGGCACTTTTGCTTATCATATGAAAAGATGAGAGGGCAGGAGCATATCTGAAACCACAATGTTTTATTACTACGATCTGAAGTTTATTTAAGATATATGTTGGAAGCATTTGTCCAACCGCTAAAACATGCGCGGTAAATAAACGTATAGCTTTTTGTCCCAATTTGTCTTATTAAAAGCAAACTTAAACTATAAAAAAGAGACAATAATTATTTTCTGAACATGATTTTCGACCCATGTTGAGACGATGCAGGCCCATAAATGTGGTTTACCTAGAACGGAAGCGTCTGCACGAATGTTTTGTCCATTATTGGAATATTGTGTACGGAAGTAAATGTATCTCTCTTAACGTTTCTTTGCCTTTGCTCTGAAATGATTTCAATTAGAGGTGGGCAGTATATAACATTTTAGATATTGTGAATGTTGCTTTGAGGATGTGGCAAATTTGAGTTTTGACTATATTGTTTATAGTAAATTCGACAAAAAGAGCTTGTTACGTTTTCATACATTTCATCTATTTTACAGATATTTCACAATTGTCTGATAATGAAACCTCAACTAATACATCTAAAAACACTTTTTAATACTTTTTTTTTTAATTCATTTTTGTCCTTCACCTACTCACCTAACAAGCTGTATTTTCCTGACTACCTTTGAAACATTTTCTATGATGGAGAATGAGGGATTACACCGATTTATTGTCCTGATTGTAATTTTAATTTGCATTGTTTTTAATGACTTTATTATCAGTTGTCACATATAACGACCGGTTTCATTTTGTTTAATGAATAAACTAATGTTCTGTGTTGTAGTCATCAGCACCATTCTATGCAGGAAATTACTTTCACGTTAGATGGATATGAGCGTGCAGGTCGCATAATAGGCTGATCTTGTAACACTGCTTTTGTTTCTAAATGCTACTCCCTAACACTACGTTATTATTAGTGGTCTGTGTCGTAGGGTGAATAATGAGGCAGTAAATAGTATCTATCACTATTCTGAATGCTCCATGTTCCTTGTACGCTGTGATTTAAGCCTCCTGCTGCTCTAGGGCCAGTCAGAGCCACACTCTACTGCCCTGTCACACATACGCAGCATTACTCCTCTTTTTGTCCTCACCAGCAGTTTTATGTAAGGACATGGAAATCTGCAGCACTCAGCTCCTTCTTAGTTTAGACAATCTTTCCATTAACAAAAAAATCAATATGCTTTTTCTGTTTGTCTTGGCTGTCACTATTGTTCTTAATCTGAATGTTTAGATGTATCACCAGCTACTGTAAATATACTTCAGAATTTGTCTCCACTGCAAGCAGGAAATCCTCTCTAAATGGTGCGTCTCTTTTGCCCAGTCAAACCTCATACGGCACAGGGTTCAGACTTACTTACCAAAACCATGAGTCACAAAATACCCAAAGGAACACATTACCATTGATTGAGGCTTAATGATCATTTGTCGGCCTAAACCAGCTCTAATCTAGCAAGACCTAAGAGTCTCAACCCCTTTCTAGCGATCATGTCAGTTTACCCTTTTAAGTCTAGACTGTTTTGAAGCGGTGCCCCTCAAGAATGGCCTTTTTATTATTGTGTTTCATTATCTGCACCACTCTTACATACATAGTTTGCAGACTGACTATAAAAAAGCCTTCAAAAGCTGCTCTGAGCCAATTGCTTTGTCAAAGTCAGTTTAATCATGTTCATTTTCTGCCTAAAGACCCGTGTGTCTTTAGGTCTTTGTTTCACATACTTAGTTATTTTGTTGTGTAATTTAACAGTTTGACATGTGAGGTTATATATATATATATTTTTTTTTTTTGTAGGATATTTTTAGTTTTCGCAGTCGGTAGTTTTGTTTGTCTGTTTGTACCAAGCCCGCACAAGGGCAAAAGCTCTACATGGTGCATAACCTTCAAGTGAAAGCAAACCAAAATGTATTCATTTTTCAAAATGTTTTACAAGAATAAAGCACAACATATAGCAATATAGTTCATAGCAGGGGAAAGCATTAAGGCAACTTCTACAATGTAAGAGCTGTTGCTATTTAAGTCATTTTAAGTATTTAAATTACTTTTATTCTATACACTTTATTATTTTTTATGCCCTTATTTTCTCATATTTTTGCATAGTCTATACTGTTATTAATATACATAGTTTTATGTTGCACCTTAATGCCAAAGCAATTTCCTACTTGTGAATTTTGTTCACTGACAATGGCAATCAAAGCTATTCTGATTCCAATTCTAAAAATGCTCCACAAAAATGTCTACAATAAACAAATAATGACTTTCAGACTGTTGTCATGAATTATTCACACATACAAATAATACAAATAAATGACAACTCTTAAGGCACTTTATGCACTGTGATATCGTGACAATGTACTCCACAGAGTGCTGCCATGCGGAATGGCTGGTCTAAAGGTGGTGCGAATGGTTAACAAATGTGTAGAAAAAGGGACCAGCATAACAGTAATGTAAGGGGAGTGTTTATGGGCAGGACAGTGGTGGTGAGCAGAAAAAGTGAACAGAACTGCAGTTTTACATACAGTGTGCAATCCAGATTATCGGTTGCGACCGTTCAAACTGTGACCGACAAATTGTGGTGGCTCTAGAGCAGCTTTAGTGAATCTTGACCAAGGAGTGAACATGGTACAGCTGGCAGAAGGTCATGCTTTTGGGAGCTGTGAATATGGTACAATTGTATTATGTCTGATCAGTTTATTAAAGCTGACCCTGTTTCCAAGGTGCTGAGTGAATGCAAATGCACTGAATGTCTGACCTTATTAGCAAAAATATTCCACTGAACATAAACCAACAAGGAGTCAGGCCTTTTTGTGATGAAAGACCATGTAAGAATACTTAGCTCATGATTAACCTTTAACTATATATTTCATTAGATTTATGGAATCAGTCAACATTAATGGGCGGCAGTAGCTCAGTGGGTGGCAGTAGCTCAGTGGCCGGCAGTAGCTCAGTGGCCGGCAGTAGCTCAGTGGTAGAGTGCTCGTCTTATGATCCGAAGGTCGGCTGTCTCCTGGTAGAGCGGTCAGATCCACTGGCCCACATGTCGGAGGTGCGATCGCAGGTGAATACAGCCGTTCTGTCCTTGGGCAAGACACTTAACCCGCCTCGCCCTCAGTGTCTGCGAGCAGCTGGTGTGTGAATGTGTGTGTGAATGGGTGACTGGTTCCTTGATGTAAAGCGCTTTGAGTGCCTTGACGGTGGAAAAAAAAGCGCACAGTTGTGGTCATTTTAAAAAACTTTTATCTCCTGGCCAAAGGAGGTTAAATGTGTATTGTAGGCACTTTACATCCAAATATGAAGTAAACAAAAAAGTAACTGCCTGTTGTCAAAAAGTGTTTTTTAACGTAGCAACAACATTTTCTTTCTCAACTTAAATATGAATGCCTCTTCTGTACAACAGCATTACTAAATGTTACTCCGTACCCAAATCTACAACTGTCAATATCACTAACACTATCAGTTCATTTGGTGTGTTTTTTCCCTCTGTGTTTAATCTGAAACTACATCTACAACGATTATTTAGGATGATTTAAGAAAATCCTTGGTCCAAGATGGAGATGAATTTCTCTCAAATACAATGTTTAATGAGTCATTTTTGCGGTCAGCCACCGAAAATAGATGAGAGAGACATTTTATCCTGATTAACGTGCCTAATGGCTTTGCCTATAAAAACCAAACCGTGCCGTCAGTGGCGTGTGTGCAGTCTGTCCCTCACTCTCGGATTCAGCTGCTGAACACACAGACTAATCCATCAAGACTGACACTCATTAGAGTAATAAGGACAGACCATTTTGGAGATCAACCCTAAAAGCCCCAGGGGTGGAAACTTACTCTGTTCTTTGACTCAAAAATTCTGTATTTTCTTAGAATATCTTCGTATGAAGTTTTGGTGCAATACTTCCTGAATACCCAGTTTTGGCTTTGAACACAATAATTTTTTTTGTAAACCGTGTTGATTAAGTCCTTATTGCAAGAGGGCAACTTTAGCTCTGAACTGAAGCTCATGAGTGAACATTTTAAAGACATTATTCAGGCTCCTTTCCTTGTTTCCCTAGAGAAGCATACGCATACCATAACATTCCTATTGCCACCGTCTGAACAATCTATATTTACTAAGTGTCATCAGTCTTTCGCTGTTGGCATAAACATAATTTGCTATGCTGCCTGTGGAGGCAAAGTGTGCGCTATGTACCTTTCAGCAGATGTTTGTGTGCCTGCATGCAAAGAATGAACAAACATTATGGCTGCAAGACAATTTAAATGAACTATCTTGTTAAATATTGGCTTTTCGTTGTAGTTTTTCTATTTACAGCATTGTTTTGCCTTTGTATAACTGAAAGTAATATATCATTATGTAAAATAAGCTTTGTAAAGTGTAATCCTGTGTCAAAGGTCATTTGGACAAGCCAAGGCATTTTGACTTCCGAAAGTCATCATTCAATCTGAAAGAGCTGGTCTGAGAAGCTAGACTTTATACCTTTTCAGCTCAGAGCACTATAAAGTCTATATTCTCAGACCAGTGCCTGAATTATTTTTTTATTTTCAGATGACTTTGAAACTTTTTCTACCTTCCAGCAAGGTGTTTTTTTCTTCACATAAGATTCATTTTAAGTACTATTTTGCACAACTGTTAGCGACATGATTGTGGTAACTATCTTCAGAAGATGAACGGAATTAGTTGCCCATCAATCAAAAATAAATAAAAACTCCCGGTGATTTTGGCCCAACGCTATAGCAGTGTTTAGTAGCTCTTTGAATGATAGTCATTACAGCACTATTGGACTGGGGTCAACTCCTGCCATGAGCTGGTCCAGAAGCTAATGGAACTAGTGGTCATCCATCTCACATGAGCGTCTACTTGAATCAGTGTTGAGAATGGAGAGGTGAAGGATACGCTGCCCCCTGCTAATCAGACGTGATGCATTTCCTCCCATATAAGAGACCTGAAGTGAGAAGGCGCACTTGATGGAGGCTTCTATTATATAAATTTCATGTGCAACAGACCCAGAGCACGTGGATCAGTACATTTTCAATAAAAGAGATGGATCAGTGTTATGCTGTACTTCTAAAACACATCCGATACATTATTTACATTAATTGTTGTACAGAGGACCCAAAAGTCTGTAATCTATGAAAAACCAATAGACGGAGCACAGCCTTGTGACAGTTATTATACAACAAGATTATTTATGCTTGCATAACAGTGTGACTGATTGGAACTCTGTATCTAAAGTTTTTGAGAAAATACCGGTTTTGAAAAAGTGCAGTAAAAGCGTCCAATACAGTACTGAATTCAAACAGATCTAGGGATGTCCCAAATACCGCTAGTATAGGTGGTTTGAATGCATTTAATAAGAAAAAATAAGTTGTTTGGCCTTCTCGTTGATAGTTGTTTTTCGGGATGGATTAAAAATGTAGTCCTGTTGTTTTCCAGTCAGAATTTCACACATGTAACTTCTCAAATGAATACGGTTTGGTTCTATTTAGTTAGCATTATGTTTCTTGGCAATGCTTGACATTGCAATCAGCCTGAATTTGATTTATTTTAGCCTTTTGCTACATTTGAATGTGGCCACTGGGTCTGGCTCAGCGAGATTTACTTTGAAATGAACAAATGACTGTAATGAGGGGATAACAAATCATTGAAGCGTCTCTCACCCCTAAAACACACCGTCCAAAAGCAGCATCAGCCGATCCCACGTTTGCAGAGCAGTCAAGCAGAAACCTCGATGCAATTCATTAGTGGCCTTTCAGAATTCATCAGTAAACACGAGCTTCCACAACATGTACTGGGAAGTATGTGGAGGTCTATATTTATATGAGGTGTGTCGAGAATGGACGAAGAACTTTTAGGAACCACTTAAGAAGCTTTGTACAATTTTATAGTGATATCTTTGTCGATTGAAATGGTATGCTTTTCAACATTTTTACAGCACTTTACTCTTCATTACTTTCTACACATCTTGTAAATCTGTCTAGAAAGCAATGGGCAAGTGCGGTGTGAACCTAATGGGCCCTTAATACAATGACAATCTTGTTTAGTATTAACCATTCCAGTTGCATTTGAAAGCATGACATTGTGCAGTAAGAAACGGCTGCAGAGGCTTGATAACAGAACATGCTTCCAATAATGTCGGTTTTGCTGTAGGCTTGATAAAATGAGTCATTTGACACGGCAGTTCACTTTACAAAAAGGGCTTTTCATCTAGGTCTCTTAACAAAAGCTAATAAGTTGGAACATAGTAAGCCATGTAAACATTAGACACAAATACATGCTAATCAATCAGTGCCAGGCTCAAACATCATAGCCAGCATGCACTTCAACACAGACGGGTAAGTGGGAAAGTACTATGTTCATTAAGAAAGAGTATTGTTACTTTAGAGCTCAGGATCAAATGACAAAACCAAACATTTTTGGCAAAATCCACCATGTTTGTTGCAGGTGTGCACAAAAACATCCCAGTGCTCAGCCCATACCCTGGCCAACGTAGATAAGCATTTGTACTTAATGTTTTGCCTGGTAAAATAAAGGTAAAATAAATCCACAGAGAGGCATTAGCTAAAACAAAATGCAAAATAAAATAACTAAGCATTTAATTAGCCGTGGAACAACCCGATAAGCTGCTGGTTCAGTTCATAAAAGTTTCAAAACATATTTTTAATGAATGCTAACTCAAGGCAATCTCTGTAGGTTTATTATTAGGCTAACTGAAAATTCTATAAAAATGTGACGACACAATCCCTCTCTAGTTGTAGGCATCCAAGTAATAGATCATTTTGTGTTTTGATGTCAAAATATGAATGTCATATAAGGTATTTAGAGTAGATGTTCCCAAATAAGTCATTTTTCCATTTAAGTTTCTTTAAAAATAAAAATCCTCATTACGTGTACGTCACGTGTAGTAAAGCCTGTATATTTCTGTGGTCACCATTGCTTTAACAAACACAGTATACGTGACATCCAGTGAAGACAAGGTGCCACCACAAGCACAATTTATAGGCCAGTTTGCACTTCCCACCTGGTTGAGCCATGACAGCCACACGTCACTTATTTGGTCTAATGAGGCGGCTCAACAGCCTCATGGCACACGCTGGGAAAGTGGGCACAAAAGACCGCATGGATCTCCTGGTAGTGATTTTGAGATGGGTCGAGTAATGAAGAGAGCACGGAATAGGTAGATTTAGCTAATAATGCATTAATGAGCTTCTGGGATAAAATTAGGTTTCTGCCATTAGGTCTCTTCAGCTCTGTGTCAAAAACAGGTCGTCAAGCTGCTATAACGGTGTCCCTCATGAGGTCAGGTGAATGAGACAAAGTGGTACCTAAATCTATCTCATAAAACAATGTCATTGCTACACAATAAAATATATGCAGCTTCTTTATTAACATTTTAATGAAAATGGAACCTAGAGAAAGTATTTTTGGTTGTTTTTCATGTTTCCTGTCACCTCACTCAATCAAACTGCTGTTTTGCATGGTTACAGGCATTATGTTAAACGTTTGTTGCGGCAAGTGTACCAAAAGAAAATGACGTGCAATCGTTTTTTTTTTTTACAACAACAAATACTATAAATTAATGCATATTTCTTAAAATGGTGATGCTCTCAAATATCAATTGAGTGTGGAGCATGTTTTATTGATTTTTCAATTTCACAGTGGTGTTGTGTGAGTTGCTAGCCTCACAGCCACAATAACAGCTCACCTGCATGTTAAACATTAAGACATGTTCATCTGAATATTCTACAATTCTAGACAAGAAATACAAGAAATCTGGTGTTTTTACAGGTAATTTACCACCGCCTGATAACATTTTATTTTAGAATTTAGATTGGATACCTTTCCCCAATGTTGTCCCCTCTCTCCGCTGAGACTTTCACCCAAATTAAATAGCTACCCGCCTTTGTAGATAATTAACTGAATGATGTAATTAGGACCTGTTTGAGCCCTGTGGTACTGGAGGAGTGGACAGCAGGCTCCTCCCTCTGAACTCACACAGATTACCCTCAGTGAAGCAGCCTTGTACATCCATTCATCTCTACAAACCACTGGCTTCTCCTGCTCATTAGAGCCGTACTTATGCTGTGATGAGGAGGCAGCGGGGTGTTGGCCCGGGAGGGGGGGGGGCGCGGGGACTCTCTGCGGTCTGTGTTATTTTTGTTTGAAGGTGACCACGTCTAATGGAGGCACAGCATTCCGCTCATGTGATCCGTCTCCCCTGAGCTGTTAAACTCTTCACGCTTGTGTCTCTGTAATCTATTGTCTCCTTGTCTGGGCATCCTGACTCCTCTCCACGCTGTCTGTTTTTGTCCTTTTCTTTTGCTGGCTTGTGTTTTTTTTCATTCACTCTCATCTGCGGGTCAAACTGGAGACAAACTTTACTATATAGTGACAGATGAGACAGCACACATTTCTTTTTCATCAAGGTCCACACTCAGTTGCTATTGTAGCCACAGCCGCCCTTGGGACAGAAGCGAGAATGCTTAACTTCGCCCCTCCAACCACCACCAACACTCAAACACTTACGCACAAACACACAACTGTAATTTGCACAAGAACAGGGGTGTCCTACAACAAAATGTAGGGGCAATGTGGTTTAGTTTGAAGTCTGTCCGTCATACATTCTTTAGTATTTCTGATTATGATGATGCGTATTTTACATAGGTCAATTGGAGCGAGATGTGAGTTTATGGCAGGTGTCATAATACCTGGGCGCACCAGATTGTGGAGTGGTTGAGCTTGTCATAAACAATATGGGGACAGGGATGCTCAGTGTGTCCTTTCAGCGTTGTGAATGTCACTCAAGACAATGTCAATATGGTGGCCTTCTGAGCTACAGCACTTGCACTTCATCTAAAACTCACAACATATGTGTCTTTTAACTTAAGCTCCAGTTCATCTTTCGGTCTCGTGTTCCTTCACAGACGGCCCCCTGACTGAAACAAAGGACATCTCTGTCTCACCACTGAACAGCACATGCCAGTCAAAGATTATTTCTTGCATCTTTGTCGTTGCAGGCTCTAACAGCGTTTTCAATCCCAAGATTTACAAGATCTATTGATTGTTTCCCACACAGTGTTTGTGTTGTCATTGTGCTTCTTGCTCAAACATCTGGGGTTGCCATACAAATCCACAGCATGGATTTTAAAACTACTATGAAGTGCCAAGGATTTTACCAGCAAGTAGGGTTGGTGGGAAAGAAAAAAACAAAACCCAAGACCAAATTTATTTGTACAATGAACAATTTGTACACAAATACTACAAAGTGCTTTACAGAACAGGAAAAAGATGTAATAAAATCACATAACAAAAAAATCAAAACGTATGCAAACAAATCTAAAACATGCTCAGCTACAATATACAACCCCCCCCAAAAAAAAAACACACAAAACAAAAAACAACAACAACAACAACAACAACAACAACAAAAATAGTAGTGAAACTGAAACTAGAAAGCAAAATAATGTACATATTTTTTCAGCTTTTAGTTAGTGGATTTTAGATTCTAAAATGTACATTCTGCAAATGGTTTTGATTGTATTTGGCATGCCACAAAATATTTTCACACAATATACAATGCATGCATATATTATTTATTTAACAGTTTTGCTTCACTCATCAAAAAGTGCATGTGGAAAACACATTTAAACTGCCCCCCATATCGAATAGGCTTCCCTTCTAATCTGCTCCTTTTATTATGTGTCAGAACGTATAGCCTGATGCCCCTTTGTTACAGCACTCAGTATTCTGAAGGCCAATTGGTTAAAACTTAGAACATCTTCAACATGTTCAGTAGTTTCCTTTTTGATAACAAAGAAAACACTTCCATAGGTGCCACAAATATACAGCTTTACAAACATGATCCATAATGGATCCTTTCTGTGTCACTACTGCACCACCATTTACCGCTCATTAGTGCATTTTTCCCGTTGTCATTGAACGACTTTGATGCCTCTCTGCAAAGTCAAGACTCGCTTTGTGCTGTCGTCTTCCATAGATTTACTGCTCCATTGACTGTTTCCCTCTTGCCCTCTTCCACACCTCCACACATCCAATCCCAAGGAAACACTGGAAGTTAAGGGAAATCGTTCACAATTACTCTTCTGTCTTCTTCCTACTTTACTGCCCTAAACACTGAGTTGGAGCTTAAATATGCCATCCCATTAAAAGTCAATGAGCTGGCGTCGCATTATTACAGGCCCTGGACTTGACAGCTCACAAATAATGTATTAAAACACACAAGTCGCTGTGACGTGTTTGCAACAGCCAAATGTTTTGAAAAAATGTATGTTTGGGACAAGAAGATATCACCTGTCAACTGGGAGAAAGGGGGCATAATTAAATAATAATCATATTTTAAAAAGTTGCATGAATAAAGAGAAGGGTGGCACCATTTTTTATTCAGTGGGCCTGCGTGTGAATGGGAGCATGGAGACAAGTGCAGCGATTTGAGGAAGAAAACAGGTTAAGAACAAAGGCGTAGTGTGACAGGCGTCTGCAGCAGAACAGAGCTGGGAGAACTTTAGACTGAACCACACCATTCTCAAATGCAGTGACTGTTGAAGTCCCAACTCAAAGACAGAAAAACTGTTTACTGGTCCAAATCATAAAATGTTGTCTTAAGGGCACACTCGGGTGCACTTTTTGGTCTGGGTGTCTGCAAACTCCATAAAGAGATGTTATTGATTTGCCTGGAAACAGTGGTTCCAAAAGTAGGATCTGGGGCCCCCTTAGGGGCTTCAGAATCACTGCAGGGGGCCCCCAAAGGTTGTCCACAACAACCTTAAATCAAATATCAAGCCTACATTTATTTTATACAATTACTATTTGTATTTGTAAATTTAATAAGAAAAACAAAATGGGATTGTCAGATTGATATGGGGTACGCGACACTGTAGAGTTTGGGAATGGTTCTAGCCTAGAATGTTCCCCGTGAATCTATCTCGCATTTATTCAATTTTACATTGTGTTTTATTCTGGTTGTCTGTAAAAACCATCAGATCAACGTGAGAAAATTTGGGCAATAATGCTGGACCCGGAATTTGAACTTCAACAGCCACATTAAAATCGTCGCATTCTAAAAACATATGGTCTAAAATAGACTTGGAGAGACTTATCCATGCGTTTGGTCTCTAGTAGATTAGACTACTGTAACGCGCTGTTAACTGGCCTCTCTAAACACTGTAAAACACTGCAGTACTCCAGAACGCTGGCCTCATCGCGTCTGACTAAACCAGAGTACGATCACATTAGTCCTGGCCAGGCTCTGCACTGGCTCCCTGTGGCTCAGGAGAATAGACTCAAAGCAACTCTACGTTTAACCAAAGTCTCTCCATGGCCTAGCACCAAAGACATCTCTAAATAGCATTTGTAATGCTTCAACTTGCACACCATAAAAATGATCAAGTTTTTTTTGTTTAAGTGTTCTTTCTTCATGGCCCTGTTGTCAGTGGTGTTGAATGTTAAACTAATACACAACTTCATAAAACAGCAGACAAACCCTAACGCAGACAGCCCCGTCCCGCTACCGTTGGCTGTGTTGCAGTGTGTACTCCACGAAAAGGCGGAGCCACTATGGCTGTGCTGCACATGTCCTGCTACCAACCTCTTGACACCATGAGTTCACTACTTTTTCTTCAAACAATGGATAAGCACAGGACTTTTCTATTCAGCTTTATATATCTTGTCGTCTCATGGTCTCAGAATAACAGATCGCTGATGCGGTTGCAACAAACACTGTTGTACGGTTGCGTTGATCATCGGCGGATTATTGGACCGAAATGTACCGGTAGTAAAATTTAGTTATGTGGAATAGATGGGTTGATTTAGAAAAAACACCAGATGCATTTCACTTGCGTATAATTTCCCATTTGTCTCTGACAACTTCACTGAAAAGGCTTGCGGTGGGCTTGCTGCAGTCCACACACTTTGAATCTCGACCAGACGGTGTGTCACTGCGAAAATCACTTGTTATATATCACAGTATTTTATATCATAACAACAAAGAGTAAATAATGCCCTAGTTATTTCACAATATTACCAATTAATTATTGTTTATATCAAAACGTCTTAAAAGGTTTTAAATTATTTTATTCCTCTTTTAAATGTTGATTCTTGGTATAATGGACCATGATTCTGCTTTTGTGCTGAACAGAACCTCACACACTGGACTCTGACTGACTTTCCTCTGCACAAAACAATGCAGCGCTTCCTTCTTATTTAGTCAGATGAACAGACATCATGCTGGATCTCTTGCGCTGTTAAAGCTTTCTAATGCCACATGGTGATGTGCGGGCAGCGGGCTCATGGTGCGAGTTCGGAACAGATCATTTTATAGTGGGATGAGTTGGGCAGGCTCATAAAAGGCTGACAGTGAGCGGAGTCTCATGTTTCCACAGTTCAACTGCACGTCTGCATTTAGGCGTGTCTTAATTAATTTCCTCATCAGACTCGCTTCTCTGTGAATGTGAGTTAGAGTGTAATACAACAAGCATTTTGCAGCCTAACGTACAGAGAACATGTTTGTGCTGTCCCCACTGTCCGCCTACCTGTCTGCCTTCTCCTGCGCTGGGCCCCTGTCTGTTTCGAGCAAGAGGTAGAGAGAGGGGAACTGAAGGAAAGACGCAAACCCCCAGTTAATTTGAAACAATTTCTTAAACACTGCTCATCACTAGGATGGGATATATATTTTCATTCACAGAGGCCTTGAGAAGAACATATTCCGTAATAGTATTTACACAGCTCAGTGGTGGTGATGTTCACATGCGATCAGCCGTCTGCCCCTTGACAGTGACCCGGGCCTAGTTGCTATGGTGACCTTCTGTTGCGGTTCACGGTTTTGCCAAGGATGCCCCTTCTCTCCCCTCATCTCTATTTTGCTCGCTAGTTGCCTGATTTAGACGCCTTGCTAAAGTGGGGAGAGGAGACAGATGAGTGTCCCGAGTGAACATATGGGGGGAGTGGAGGGTGAGGGTGACAGCAGGCGTTTCCATCATTTAGCTTTATGCCTCCCCCCAACACCATCCCTCTCATCCTCACCGACTCGGATTAAACAATCACACTTAGTGTAGCAGAGATTTACTGTAAATATGCCGCCACAGTGAGTCCACGAAGGCACCTGCATGTACAGTAAATAAGGCTTTACCAACAAACTGACCTCACCTTTTATATAATAAAATGTTAATTCTTCATTGGGTTATAAATACTTTGGTGGGACACATTATGCTAAAATTATATTTAACCATGATAATTGTTTTCCCTTCTCATTTACACACTCAAAGTTGTGTTTAGAGTGATTCATGCATGTAAGTATTCTTTATTCCCCTGCATTTAAAGGACACTTATTATGTAAAATTGCCTTTTTTGTGCTATTAACCATGTTCTAACATTATTCCTCATCAAAAACATACCTGGAGTAGCATTTAGCTTCCCATTCATGCTAGTTTGATGAATCCTGGCTTAGAAAGTCCTCTCCCCTCCAGAGGGTCAAAAACACGTTCTGAATCTCCTCGATAACTGACATTTTCTCAATCTGTGACGTGGCTGTGAGATTTTCTTTGCTGTTTTTAAATCCATAAACCATCACCAGACGCGTTTTGTGAATATCTTTATCTTAAATCTATCTATCTTAAACTGTGTAATTCCCTTGTTGCTCCAATTAGTCTTTCTTAATCTGTGATACGTACACATATTATTCAGACATTTTCACACAAATGGAAAAAAACACAACAACCATCCACTGCTCGCTATTGTGAATGGTAGTGCTCCTCAGGCAAGGAGGTTAGCATGGTCCGGTAGTGCAACACTTTGCTGTGATGACGTTTACTGTGATGCACCACAAAGAGGCAGGAGAAAATCAGTGCTGCAGTTTTTCCAACATCAAGTCAGTGGGTTTGTTTCATTAATTGAGACGTTTTTCAATAATGCAATCTAAAATATACAAAACATAAAGCAATGATCCATGGGTGTCATATAGCAGACAAAAGTATAATATGTCTTCTTTAAGTAATAAAGCAGTAAAAGTTAATGTAGCCTCAAAGACTAATGCTGTATGGTACATTGATACAATTTATATAATTCCACGTTTTGACAGAATCCCACTTATTCTTTTCCAGATGGCCCATTCAATTATATTACTAGGGTTATCATCTCTATCTGCCCCCCCCCCTGTGCAAATATGACTTTATAATGTACATACATGCACGTGAATGAGAAGACAGAGAGGAAGGCAGTAAGTGGTAGAAACTGGGTAGAAGAGATGTGCGTAAGGGAAGATTAATACTTTTCTTCATAATTGTGAAATAAATGACAGTAGACCACATTTGAGTTAGTTGCGTTTGAAGAGTTAGTTGAGACAACTGGTCCTTTTTTAATCATTGTTATAACAGATTCTTCTTAACTTGTATTTCCCTAGTGCTAATTCTCAACCCATACTTAAATACTAAATAAATCCACAGAACAATTACAGCGTCCATAGCTCCCATTGTGTCAGTTAATATAATTTATTTGGACTCCTGTGTTTTGTATTTTTCTGGCATTTTATGTCTTGCCTGGGACTACAGTTTGAAACTAGCTGTACTGGCACATTTACAGAAATGTTCATTAGTGTGCATTGTTCCTCTTCAAATAAAATGATAAATGACGATGGGAATGCTTGTTAAGGCTCATTATGCTCAATTTCCGTACATAAACAGCTCCATGCGTTCTATGCGTGGTTACTGTAGCTTCATTTTCTTACAACTGTTTCTAACGTCAGGTCTGTGTTCTGATAAAGAACCAACCGAGGGTGCTCAAAGTCAAAAGCATTGAAAGAAAAAGTGCAACTAAATGACAGTTTTCAGATCACATTTGTTGGAAAATAGCCTAGAAAACGAGGTGAAAGCAGTGTATATTTGTTTTGCAGCCTGTTGTAATCGACTTTCAAAAAGTTGAGCTTCCAATGTTGCGCTGTGTTCACTACTGTCCCCAGCGGTCCGCTGCTACGCACCCATAAACTGTGAGCATACAAACCGCACACGGCCCAAATGATGGACAGAACAGAACAGAAGACAGACAGAACCCTCTATGCATATCCGTATGCGTCTCAAACGTAGAGCATAAATGAGCCTTTAGAATGATTACGCACCTGTTTATTAAAAAAAGTTTTAAATTAGTTTACTGCTGACAAAGACTATCATTTGAACAATAGGGCTAGTTTAGTGCCCATATGTAGTCTGGGTGATCCAGGTGACTGACAAGCACAAATAACCTTTGTAAACAGCATCGGCTTGTGGAAAACTGCCATTCCAACCCTTCCCTGCAATTAACCAGGAAGCCAGGAATCCTTGTAATGCTGTCCACAGTTATTTAACAGGCCTGGCTTTTATTCCACACCAGATATACACTGTCGCAAGCAAATTCAATTATTTTTGACACCCAACAAAGAACACAAGATAAATAATTGCGAGTCCAAACACAAGTCAAATAAAATGGCGAGAGAGTAGGCGCAAAGAGTACCCAAGCGTTTAGCAGCCTCTATCTGGGTGACACATGTACCTGTCGTCGGTGGCTGATATTCCCCTTTGCGCTCGCTACACACAATTATTGCCTTCTCGGAGGCGTGAAAAGTACCTGTCAAAAATAATATTGTCTTTTGAAAGTGTTGAGGAGAAAACTTTTAAGCTATTTTGTATTGACCACTCTATAGCAACAGTCAACCATCTGTGGGACAATGGCAGTTTAAGTTGTCAAGAGAGCAATGATTGTCGTGTTTATCATGCATCACAATTATCAGAGCACAGTTTGTATTGCGGAGGCATTGCTTTGCTTGCATCTTAAAATGCCTAATCCTCTTTCGACACAGTACTATTGAGCGTGAAACAAACTAGCCCCCTTTTAAACAAGCTGATTACACTGTTTGTATCCAAAATGGTTTGCTCACACTAAAACAAATTACAAAGAACGCCAAAAAAATCAGCGCTTCAAGATCAATTCATGGCTCAGTTTAGACCTGTAAGCAATTGAATAATGGGTGATACAATGGTCCAATAAAAGAGTAAATATGTTACATGGAAAGTTAATTTTATTTATTTATTTTCAAAGAATCGTAATTAGTGTACATATGTGAGGGTGCATGCGTTTTCTAATACAACTTTCTCTGACACAAAAAACAGGCCTATGCCAATGCCTGGATTATGAAAGACAACCAACACACTATCAACTTGTTAAATGTCTAGATTTCTTTCCAGTGGCTCAAACATAATGTGTTTATCAGTGCTTGAAGAAAAAATGAAAAGGAAGAAAACATTTATTATGTTCATAATATTACATTAACAGTTGTCTGTACACATGAATAAAAAGCTCAGTAGTGTGAGAAAAACATGGCAACTCTTATTCACAAATTCTCACAATGTAAACACTTGTGAATACCTCCCTGTGAGACACGCAGGGACAGTGAAAGGAAGGTGTGATCTGCACTATAGATACTGACAATTTTCATTTACAACGTGTTAGCTGTAGATGTGGAGCAACGTGACTGGTTCTTCAAATGTAGGCCTGTCAAGATAAAAAAAAATATATTTTGTTGTCTCTCTATTTGAGAGAAGCACAATGAAAATGTATTAGTAGATAATAGCATAAACAAATTGAGTCATTTATATCATTATTCACCCATTATTCTAGGGTTGTCAAAACATCGAAACCCGGAAACAAATTGATATTACTACTAATTTTAACAGGTGCTGATAGTGAAAAGAAAAAGTATAGGACAACGTTTTTCAGAATAGTT
Source organism: Chaenogobius annularis (assembly GCA_015082035.1). NCBI lineage: Eukaryota > Metazoa > Chordata > Actinopteri > Gobiiformes > Gobiidae > Chaenogobius > Chaenogobius annularis. The sequence continues at coordinate 401,818 of BJKM01000501.1, read as the reverse complement.
TTGTGTTCAAGGTCTTGATCTGAACCATGCAGCATAAGACCACATGGTAATATTAAAGTGGACATATAAATCAACTTTAATGAGCTTTGTGTGCTGAGGTAATTTCCTCTGCCATGGGGCATAGTTCATGCAACATATGTATCTCATCAGAGGCGCTCTGCAGAAAGATCTATATCTTTGTTTAAATTTATGGCAGAATTGTTGCAGTGTTTCTTGTATCCAGTCCATCACTCGCAAAGGTCCCCAATGACTCACATGTTGTTTTCTTCATAGAAGTATATCCTCTGTACTGAAACATGTACACACATTTACTTTTATTAGCATAAAAGTATATCTTTAGTCAATTATTCTGCTTTTATATTCTGTAGCATGTAAGGTGAACATTGGGGTATAAACAATTTCCAAGCACTTGGGTCTGGTTTCTTCTTATGAGTCCTCAGAAATGTTCATGTTTTTATTTTACCAACCTCTTATCCCTGTTCACACCAAGGAAATGACAATCTGCTGCTTGCTTTAGTGAAATACAACAATGAAGAGGGTCTTGGTTCTGCAGAAATCAATTTTTTTGTTTTTGTTCAATATCCCAGTTTGAACAAAATATAAAATCTACTTATGTTATAGTTCAATCCTAAGTACGTAAAAAAGGATAATGTCTTAAGTAAAAGACTATTATCTTGTCTTGAATATTACAATTATAATCATTGTGGTATCACAATTGATATTGAGCATTTTCCTTACTTAATCGGGGACAACACTGCTTTATTCTTCCCTTCACAACTCAAATTATACAAAACAATTAAAAAAAAAAAAAGAAAGAAGAAAAATACTGAGCCCCAACCAAAACCATTTATTTTATTGAACAAGAAGATGATATAGTAATTATCGTGACAGGCCTATCCAGATGTAAATAGGTAAATGATGGCGCTGACAAACCCTGCGTGTCTCCTCAGATCTCATAAAGCTGACAGATGTGACTCACCCAGGCCTCTTTACTGCTATGCACTCATTTCCTCAGCCTTTAGCACACTTTAGCCCCATTAACACAGTGGCTCTTTTACCAACAGTGAGGGGGAGCGGTGCATGCGCGTGTTGGCTGCAGCGAGCGCCGACCTGATCCAAAATACAGGGCTGATCTGAATACCAATGTCGCCCACTTCCCCTCCACCACAAGAGGAAAGGCCTCACATCTCCCTCTGCTTCTGTCAAGCCTTTTTTTTTCTTACATTTTGCATACGTTATTGCTTTTTACCACACTTATGTAGTTTTGATGTCAGTTTACAAGTCCAGATAATGATTCTATATAAACCTATATATAAACATCATAGATGAATATTTGTTCATACTTTGTTCATACTATCCCTGCGCTAATCAAAAATATATATTTTTATTAAAATAATGCAACTTTAATCCTTTAAATGCCAATACAAAAACCTGAATTTCACCTGTAGTGAAAAAAATTACCTCTAAAATATAGATATTTTTCAAAAAACTGAAGCCAGAGTAAAATGGGGTACCTTTTTATATGTATCCTAGGAAGGTTCAACTTTGTACCTTTTTATATAGTTTTAAGATGTATTTCAAGCCATCTGCTTCTTCTGAGAGTTCACATTTGACTATGTTTGGTTAAATCCAGCGGTCAATCACTCAAAACACAATTAAAAAATTACCCTGCCCAAAAAGTCAAAATCAGAATCATTCTTTTTGGAAATCCGTTTAGTGTGTATACGTGCTTCCACCACCAACCAGTGTTTCAAACAAGATTTTGAGTCTAAGGAATCAATTCATGAGACCAATTTCGATACACCAGTGATAATTAAAGGTTTCTTACATTTTCAGATTTTTTTTTCCCCGTTTAAAAAAAACAACGTTTTGGCCCTCAAGCTTTTTTAGACAGGACACTTTAGCGTGAAATGGGGATGAGAGAGGGAAGGACATACAGGAAATTGTCGGAGTCGGATTCAAACCCACAACCCTACTCTCAACCACAACACAAAATAATAGTACCTTCTTTGGTATACAATGTGTTCATCTGAAAAAAAAAAAAAAAAAAAAAAGTGTTCATGCAAGATAATTTTTTTTGCCGTTAATGTGATTATTTGTAGCATCAATACTTCAGATGAGTATCTCGTTTTGATTCTAGTTTTAGTATTGATTAGTATCTAATTTTCGATACTTTTGACAACCCCACCACTACTGTGTCAGCTTTTAAACTTGTTTGATAGCGCTAACCATAAATAATGCAGAGCCGTCAACCGTTTGAAAACCTTGACCTTGGCTTGTGTGCGTCCCCACTCGTTTTAAGCCAGGCCCATTAAAGAAAACAGTCATCATAATTCCAGACCATATTTTTCTTGTCTCCATCTGTCACTGCCATCCCCCCAAAGAACTTTAACAAGACGGCTCTCTCTGAGGACGCTAGGGACAAACAAGCCACACCCCTTCCCCGGGCAGGACAACCTCAGACTGTTTGACATATATATCAGCTCAATGCCACTATGTAATAACCAAAGAGATGTATGCGTGCGTGGTCTGTGCTTGCCTGTCATCAGAATAGATGGGAGAACTTGTCTTTTAAAGCATCCTTTTTGGTACATTAAATATTTGAAACCTCTATTCTTCACTAACCGTGGCCTCTCTAGCTGGATTTACTGTTTCTCATTTCCCTCTATTCACTGCAGACTTTCATTAGCAGCATTTGGTATTGTAGGTGCCAATTATACGTTTGACACTAAAGATAATGAAGACTGATTATGGCCTTGTCTAACAGTAGCTTACAGTGGAGCAGTGACAGAAACAGTCTAGCTTTAATCAGTAACCTTGGTTCAGTGCGTGGAGACGTGAGGAGACAGCCTTGGACGGATCACATTGACCTGGACTAACAATAGATACAGATATAGTATACAGGGGAAGAGAGGGGGCAACATGCATGTATGCGAGTATCTTTTAAATTGGCTTTTGATATATTTTTAGTATTATTGACCTTTCCAGTAATAGCGTCTTTTTTTTTTTTTTTTTTTAATATACATTTATTTATGATTGACGATGGGCAACCACTCAAGGGACCCATTGTTTGTGGGTTATCTTGTTTTGTTGTGTCCTTTTCCCCTTCACCCTGTTTTCAACCCTTTACTAATGATACTATAAAAAGGGGTTTAACAAAAAAAAAAAAGCTATAGTGCTTTCCACACATTTTTGCCCCCATGATGAAATATATGGTGTTGCAGTTAACTTAGTTCAGAAGACATTCTGACCCAAAGACCAAGCTCTATATTTATATTATCCACGGAGACTTGGGCCAATGTAACTCTCTGATTTTCCTCCAGTATGCTGAAACACTGATATACTTCACATTACTGGTCAGGTTTAGGTACTGCAATGTTACTTACAGTATGTGCTCAAAAGCTCAGATTACTTATACACAATGACCAAGTTATTATGTCAATGGATTTTTACTTCCATGATGGTGCGTGACAATCAAAACTAAATTCATTTAGTGTAATTCAATGTAGATTAAAAAAGGAAAAAGGAAATCGGTTTGTGTTTTTAAATCCGACTGTAATGTTATGTAAGCTTAACTTTATCTTTCAGAAAGTTTGATTTCATAAAAGGGATCTGCAGTGTATTCAGAATGTATTTTATTTAAGTTGTTATTCCAAAAATGATTAAATTAGTTATTTGCCTCAAAATTCTACAAATAATACCCCATGATGACTTCAAAGAAGGTCGTTTGAATTCTTTGCAAAAAAAAAAAAAGCACTTAACCTAAGTATTCACAGCTTTTGCTAAATACTTTGTAGAAGCACCTTTGGCACTAATTACAGTCTCTTTGACTATAATGCTACAAGCCACTACACTTATTTATGGGCAGTTTCTCCCATTCTTCTTTGCAGAACCTCCCAACCCCAATAAGTTTGGTTGGTGAGCGTTGGTTCACAGCCATTTTCAGATCTCTCCAGCGATGTTCATTTGGGTTCAAGTCTGGGCTCTGACTGGGCCACACAAGGACATTCACAGAGCTGTCCCGTCGTCACTCCTTTGCTATCCTGCTGTGTGCTTAGGTTGTTGTCTTTTTGGAAGATGAACCTTCGTCCCAATCTGAACGCTCTGGAGCAGTTTTTCATCAATGTTATCATCTTTCTGTTGCTCCTGAACATCACCTAATGTCACTGTCACTGAGATTGATGCTCTGTGCTGTGGAGGAGTAATATTGTTACAAACATAACAAATAATAGGCCTATTTTATACAGGCGATAATTTATTCCAAATTCCTCAGCCTACACTGTGTTAATAAAAAATATTTAAAAAACTGACATTGTATCGGATTGGTATCGGGATAACAAACTAGAAAAAATTGGATCGGGACCCAAAAAAACTATGCAAAAAAACGCATCTTAAATGAATCGGACCGAGATTCATATTGTGTCAGACAGAGATCTGAGATTCCCATGACCAGTAGAGATGATTGTTCTTCTGGAAGGTTCTCCTCTTTCCACAGAAACACGCTGGAGATCTGAGTGACCTTCAGGCTCTTGGTCACCTCCCTGTCTAAAGCCCTTCTCCCCCGATTGCTCAGTTTGGCCGGGCCCAGTTCAAGGAAGAGTCTTGGTGGTTCTAAACGTTTTATATTTACAGATGATGGAGGCCACTGGATAATAAGAACCTACAATGCTGCAGACATTTTTCTTAACCCTTCCCCAGATCTGTGCCTTGATACAATCCTGTCTCAGAGGTGTGTGCTTTTCAAATCATGTCCAATGAACTGAATTTACCACAGGTGGACTCCAATCAAGTTGTAAAAGCATCTCAAGGATGATCTGTGGAAAAACATTGCACCTGAGCTCCATTTTCAGTGTCATGGCAAACGCTGATACTTATGTACATGTGCTTTTTGTGTTTTTTTTATTTTTAATAGGGCAAATAATGAATTTAATCCTTTTTGAAATATGGCTGTTCACAAAACAAAATGTGGAAAAAGTGCTGTGAATACATTCCGGATACACTGTACATAGAAGAATGATAATATAATAGAAAACTAAATCTCTGTTGTTTGGTCATGGTGTCACCATTGTAGTTTTGTGTTATTTTCAACACTAGAATTTGATTTTGTCACATCCCTAATTGTGAAAGAGGATGGGACTTAAGTCCACCTACGGATTGACCTCCGCAGAGTCCCGACTTTAGACCTTCACCTCATTGAAAACCTTTGGGATGTGCAGAAAAAGTCTTTGCACAGTGGCCCAGTGTTTGTAATTTCGGACAGAAATAAATATTGTGACATTGCAGAAGCTCACTGATACGTTACCTCTGCATGTTTGTTATAATCAAAGCTAAAGGCTGTCAAACGAATATTACCAGATGTTGGAAAGTCTCCTCATTTTTGTCAAGGGTGTTAATATTAGTGGGATTCCCTATACACATACACCATACGTACCTAAAATGTTTTGATTTCAACTTTATTTGACCTCTTGATGCTATTGGTGACAGTTTGGTTGTGCACCTGTACTTGCTGTTGGTGTGAAGGTCAATCTTTTGGCCAGCAGCAGGGGCCTCCTCTCCGGACCAGCACAGACAGACGAGAGCTGCAGCGTGCCTATAATCCGCTTTAATTTGTTTTCAGATGGGGCTTTGCACTAGCAGGTTGCTCCCTAAGCACATCATATAAGAACGTCTGCGATAAATCAGAATTGCTGGTTTAGTTTTACACGGCACATTGTTAGCATCGTGGCATAGAAGATCCCGTGTTTGTGTTTTTTCTCTCTTGTCTGTCTGTCAGGTAGCATTGTCTTAAATTTGACCAAAACATTTACAAGGAAAAGACTCATACTTGATACAATTTTTTCTAAAATAATAGTTTCATTAAGATTACTATAAAGTTCTGGTATTAAACAAGGCCACTCTAATACTAATAGTAAGTCAAATTTTGTGGAATAAGAAAATAATCCAGTTTCTATAATGTTTTTAGCTTTTGGCATCTCTATTTTGTACCATTGGGGAAATTGTGGTTTTGTTTGTGCTCACCTTTTGTTTATGAAGCTGTTTGTGTGACTTAAGTTTTGCTCAGTGCTCTAAATGCAGAGAGCACATATCACCTCTATGGCGTGGACTCTGTTGGTGTACAAATGCCTCTCCTCCCTGCGCTGACGTGTCCTGGAGTGTGGATGAAGCATGCCTTGAGAAACAGTGGGTTAGTGATGCAGGCGGGGGGGTCACACTCTGGTTTAATCCCCACTGTGGGCCTGATAGATCAGCTCAGACCACTCATCTATCCCCCCTCAGCGCTGGATGTTCACTGATCAATAAGACATCCTCTCTTTGCACACTGTAAATGTATATTCATAAACATTCATGAACATTACAACATTACAGACATATATTTCAGCAATTTATTTCAAGTGCATTTCACTAAAACATAGTGCACATGATTATATTTAAGATTTTACCCAAAAATGTGCCTATTTTTACCCAGTATGACCATTTTGGTGACATTTATAATGTTACTTCTTGGTTAAACATGGGCAGCAGATGTGACATAGGTAAAGTTACTGTTATCTAGCAACCAAACTGTAAACAAGGGCCACATACTATTTACCTTCAACAATAGTTCTGATTTGCCAAATAATAATATCTGCTAACACATTTATTTTGATAAATGTTGTGGCGGTTGTGTCTAAATTGTCCCTGCATTTTGGATGGAATGTCGCTTATTGATGACAGAGCCAGAGGGATTGTGTACCTTTTTATTTTGCAACTGACACTTGAAGTATGTAAAACTATGATACATATTTACTACAGGGACTATCCCACCAAACTAAGTAATGATTTATGTTATACCATTTAAGTACCATTTATTTATTTATTCATGTAAGTGTAAAACTGTAAACTATTGTCTACACTTGTCAGCTTTGTTCATATTTTTCAGATAGGCCTTACATTACCTTCTCCCTGGATACCGTCCATTGACCTCCACACTTTGTTAAGATTTTGGCGTCTCACAGTGATTTATATCCTGTGTTACCTTGGCTACCTGTTTCCCCGGCAACAGCATAATCACTCCGTTGGCTCATTTTTTATTATTATTGTGCACTAATTTCCTGTTTACCTTATTACGACCAGCGTGGAATTCCATTTAAAGTTCGTGGCATTTGTGCGTTATGTTTATTAGCAGGGACTAAGACAGTGGCAGCCAGAGTTTGGGATGAAGTGCTGAATAATCTGGCAGACTCAGTATAGACAGATGGTGGCACTGCAAATGGATAATGTTACTGTTTTATTTACTGATTAAACAGCTGATACTGATATTACATTTACAAAGAAGTTCACTGTTTGCCATAACATTTCTAATGGATCCATCTAATCTCCCCGAAAACAAATAATAAAACAAAATTACAGAGAATAATACAATTATTACAAGAGGTGGGCAATATCCTGTATGCAAAACTTTGAATTAATTAAGTATATTATTTATAGTAAAAAAAAAAAAAAAAAAGCACTTTTGTGATTCATTTTAAAGACCTTTCAACTAAGAAATAATTTTTTGTCAATATTGCAATATTGTCAATATATAATATAATAAAAAATATATATACATTTCTAAAACAGAGTCCAGATGACTAAACTGAGTCTTTCTCTACAATGGAACACACATACAATCTTGAGTATGTAAAAACTAAATGTTGGCTCCATCAACATTTAATTTTCTCTTAAATTGTAATGTGTGTTTTTATGTCACACAATTAAGAGACATTTAGAAACAGTCGGTAGGTGCACATTTAAATATTACTTATACACTAAAAGGCCATCCAGCCTTGGCATAGTGTGCACGGTGGTGGATGAGCCTGCCACCACCAGGATTTTAGACATTTTGCGGTTGCGTTTATATAGAGAGCATTCCATAATCCAATTAAACACATATAAATTGCCCATTCCTGCTTCAGGTAAAACAAGCATTATCAATACGATAAATAACCAAGATTTACCTTCAATTTCTGAGACAATTTTTGTTGATGATCTTTAAAAGACAGTCTACAATGAAACTAAAGTGAGACAAACTCAATAGAGTTCCCTAGAGGTCTTAATGAGGGGATACTGTCTGTTAACACTCGTCTTAACATAGGCGCTGCTGGTGACTCCCTACTCAACCACAGTGCATGCCAAGCTGTTTGAATAAAATATGATTTTCCACTCTCATATTCCTGTGGAAGAACCAACAGATTCAGCGCACCGGAACTCCCCCAAATCAACTGCTGTGTTATTTAAACTATATGGGAAAAGCAATGACATTTCTTGTCGTGCCACTAAGCCAAATCTCTCGTAGCTAAACAAGTGCATCATCAGATGAAAAGGTGCTTGCCTTCCCTCAGTTCATTGCAATAATTTTTTTCCCTGAACCTTCCGAATCTTTGTTGATTTTGAAAGCTTGGGCAGATCTATCCTTGGTGTGTCACCCTGTGTGCAGCACAAGACACACTTTGTACATCTGTGCACAACCCGGATTTGCCCTTTAGAGTATTGATGTACGATGAGATAAAACCTTAGACAAAACTTTGAAATATATTATTAAACCACACCACAAAACCGTCTTCCATTAGTGAGTCATTAGCATTTTGAAAATATGTCGGTGCAGTGTATTGAAGCTCCCAGGAGCAGACTTAAAACCTTATCAAGCTTAGAAGGTGAGGCAGAAAGTGTTGCCCCAAAAATATTACTCAAAAAATACAGTTTATAGTCACTCGTCTCTAAGCAGTGGAGAATTTTAACTTGTTCACTTGGTCTTTTCACACTTCAATTTCACTTACTCTTTTCATGAATATATATTATACTATTCCGCAATGGTGAATAAATAATACCCAGAGATATCAACAAGGTAATCTTCAAAATAGAGATGAAGTGCAATCATTTAATCAAAAAGTATTTCCCGTGTTACAGGCCAGATTATCCAAACTAAACCAGGTATATTTTGACCTAGGTCAGAGTGAACACAGGGGTAAACTAGACCAAACTAGACCCGGGTGGGAAAGTAGGCTAGACTGGAGTATACCCCTCTGGGCCTGAACTCTACGTGCCAATCTCATCATGGCTTATACATTAGGCAAATGAAGTCTAAATATCACTTATTTAGTCAGTTGAGAATAACAATTCTCACCCTGATTCAGATATTTAATTTACCGACTAAAGTTAGACTCAGAAACAAAACATTATCATGGGCGTAATATATCTGGCCCATTCTGGGTTAAGAATTGACCTGAACCAGAATATACCGAAGATATAAAATTGAGCCTAGACTTTGGTTGTTACACTGGGCAAACATGTTACTTAAACTGTTTAGATTATTGAGGTACTTGGTTTACAGTAAAGTGCACTATGTAATTCTTTTATAGAGGGTCTGCCACCTGCTTGTCTCCATGAAATAGCATTACTTTCCCTGTAATGTAAGTGTATGGCATTAAAAGTATCTATGTATCTCATGCCGACAAGCAGTCATGCGCCAGACCAAGAAGTTACTGGTCAGCTCAACGCACAGGAGAGCATTTCATTTTGTTTTCATTTTTCTTTTCTCCTTGAAATAATAATAAAATTTTGTGTCATTTTTCATAATTAAGTTGACCTTTAGATCATATCAGGCTAGTTTAAGATATATATTAATATATAAAAATATTGATATACATATATATACACACACACACACTATATATATATTATAATATATATACCACACACACACAACATATATACATAAAAATAATATTATATATATGTGTGTGTATATAATATATATATATTATATATACTACATATAACATAAATATATATATATATACACATATATATCATATATATATATATAAACACACACACACTATATACATACATACATAATATATATATATATATATAAACACACACACACTAATTATATTTTGTTTAAAATAAAATATGAAATAAAAGAACACTAAATAAAAAAAGACACTAAGAGAGAGATTTAACATTTTACTATTAAATCTGCTTATTTTACAAATTAATGCGAAATAATTTTTTTTACCCTTTTTGAATTTTGGTTATAATTTTGTTCCAGTCCTTGGGCTATTGGTTCAGTTTGCGTCATACTTTTTTTTGGTAATGGCTTGATTTTTGAGACCCAAATGCATAGTTCTTAATTAAAGTGGGATGCCAATACAGTTTGGAGTGCTTTGTTAATCAATATATATTATAATGGTGGGCCACTTGGCAACCATAGACTCTCAAGCAACTAGTGTTTCCCTGGGAATAGTGTGCACTTTGGCATAGTGTTATTCATTTTTCCTTGATTTTTCCTAACATGTTACTTTTATGTTACTGAAAAGGCTTAATGTCTGTGCTAAATATCTGAGCGCGTATATTGACCGCATCAGTACACACACACACACACACACACACACACACATATGCTAAAGCGTTGTTAATGGCATGCAGTGTCTACATGCATGGTGTCTCTGGAGGAAACTTGAATCAACATGACACATTTAATGCACACAGATAGAATGTACAAGGTTGTGTCTGTCATTTCACCTGCCGCTGCCGTGTAGCGTCTGGTGCTGTGGTCCCAGAGGGCTCGCGCACACATTCACACTACAGTTACCCTCTGTCTCTATCAAAAGACTTTGACAGTAATGCTTTTGTATTAGACCAAGAACAAAGCCACTACTGGACTGGAATGAGAGTTTGGATCCTTTACACAACTGTTTAGGTGGTTTCTTTTGTATCTCATGTTACACCACTTATGTGGTTTAGGTTGATTCAATGGTGATTAATATATGAATGTATGTATCAAGATTTATTTTCGTCAATAACATTTTTAATTTGTCCTAACACAAATACATATATTAATTCTTTGAACGTAAACAATGATGTTTAATCCTTGCTATTTGATCTCCCAAAAATGTCAAGTTTCTTCCTCCGAAGTCGGAACTCTGCTTCAAATAACAGAAGATTGGCTGTGAACTTTTGGATTAAAATGAGCCGAGCATATAATTAAAAATGACATATTCTTGATGAATTGCACAGCCCAAAATTACAATATGAGAATGGTTCGTAATAACAAAGAGCAAATAAATGGTAATAAAACTAAGAACTCTTATAATAAATACATAGACTTGGGAAATGTGTCCTCTGCATTGACCCATCCTTCAATGCCACTGAGGCATCCTGCCAGGAGCAGTGATCACCCGGGGATACATCTCCAGATCTTGTGCTCAGCTTAGTGAGGAAGGACCTTAGCTGGAAGATTTTACTTATTGTGCATGTTTTGGGTTGATGGGGAAACCGTAGTGGCCGGTGGAAACCCCTTCAGACACTGGGAGAAACATGCGAACTCCTCACAGAGAGGCCCAGTCGGCTCGGGAGTCGAAAACGCGACCTTGCTGTTAGGCAGGTGTGCTAACCACTCTGCCACTGTAAATAATTATTGGTATTTTAGAATAATTTCTAAATACTGAGAGAACTGGTGTGGTCTCTGTCAGGTAATGTGTTATTAAAACAGCTCTATAATTCTTGTAACAGACACTGTGTTGTATAAACTAGACAATGACATGAAAATTCCACATGTCTAATGCTCTCCACGATGAGGAGCCTCTCTGGCTGTTCAAAAAATGTTTTTTTTGTTTGTTTGTTTTAAAAATGTTTTTCAAAATAAAACACAAAAGCAAACATAACATGACCAGAGAGCAAAACATTCATCCAAAAAAATACATTAAATACATACTAAAAATTTAAACAAATATAAAAACAGTCCCAACGAGTCCAGAGTCGGTCAAATTTGTCCTTTTCCAAATTAAGTTTGAATTTTATTTTGTCCATCAGTCTAATTCCTGTTATTATGCCAGTCTAGTCCTTCTGCGGAGTTCTGCGTCATCCATTTCTTTGTTAAGGCCTTTTTTGGCTGCCAAAAGAATATTCCAAAAGGTATCCATTCACCATATCCATGGCAGTAGATTTTAGGCCCAAGTACATAGTTCCAATATTGAATGGAATGGCAATGTCAAAAACTGTCTGCAGTGCATCCTTAACTTGAGTCCAACCATTTTGAACAACAGGACAGCCTCAGAACACGTGATAGTGGTTTGCCTCCTTGCTGCCACAATTTTTCCAACAGTTTGTATCTCCCTGTGCGTAATAGGCACTTTGACATGGTGTTTTGAAAAAACGTGTCAAACGGTTGAGTCATCTGGAAGAAGTTAAGAATCCCTGCTTACAACACGGAAGGAGCTAATCAAGCCATACAAACTAAACAAAGATGTTAACATTTTAAACTGGTTGGCTTATGACCAAGGCTTTGTACCAAATAGAACAGACTTGAGATTCAAGGTCTGGACTACAAAAGGTATAAAAGTTTTGTACCAGATTGTAGAAGATAATCATATGAAAATAATCCTTTGACTAGGAGAAACAGGACTTCTATAGGTATTTACAAATAAGGAGTTATTATAACCAAGAAATTAAACAAAGTCGTGAACATTATAACCCTCTGAATTTATTATCAATGCTTATAAATCGGAACTTTCAAAGGGAATAATATGCAAATTATATCAATGCATTATTAATCTGGACAGCCACTCTACTGAATATATTAAAAACAAATGGGACACAGAAGGTAACCTTGTTCTGACGGACGAGGAATGGGAAAATGTGTGTACATCCCAGTGGAAGACCACAAAAGGTCTTTTTAAAGGTCAGAGGGGGTTGCAAGTAGGAGAGACTGTTTGATCATTGTGGATTCAATTTGGGATATGATGGCTTCTTTCCAACCAGGAGGGTCTGAGTTTTCTTATGTGCCCAGATAAAAGTTGCCGAAAGGAGTAAATGTGTCTTTTAAAGCTTTATACCACTCTGAGGTGAACCCATCGCTCCCTGGAGATTTATTGTTCTTTTGTCTTGCGCCTTGTATTTCCAAAACTGTTATTTCAGCTCCTAATTTTTTATTGTGTTCTTCCGTCATAAAAGGCAAATTGAGAGTGTCCAGAAAGAAATGTATATCATCTTCTTTATTGTCTGGAATTTTTGAAAAAAGTTTTTCATAGAAGGATTCAAATGCTTCTTGTTTGGTTACAACAACAAGATTATACCACTTTGCCTGTCCCGTATTTTAAAAATTGTTCGTTCATCTTTTTGTTTTTTAAGTTTCCAAGATAGTAATTTAGAACACCCCCCCGCAAAAGAATGGGCTTGGAAGAGTAAACAGCTTAGAACTACATAAAAGCAAGACAGATCGCCACTGCAGTTTAGCAGCACCTTTCCTGTTACGCATCATTCACAAACTGTTGGATCAACCTTTTACTTTCTCCATGGCGCAGCCGCAGTGGACCAGCCGTGCTCTGTGCCACAGCCGCCCGCAGACATGTGGAGGAGCCTCGATGTTATATTCACACATGCTCTGCTCCTCTATTACTTTGTTTCTCCACGTGGGACATTGTGCACAATCATTATTCTAACCTTCTTGGCATCCCTTGTACAAACTTGGGTAAAACACAGCCCACACTGGACAGCATAGTGGTGGTTGTCTAGTGATACAATTTTGGGGCCTGCACCAATTGTCTAGCGGAAGAAGATGGATGGCACCAATTGTGTTCATGTTTGTTAGCGATGTTTTACGCATTACGCCATCATCCATACAAGCCTCATACATCCGAGTAACACCCATGTAGCCCAGGCTGATAACTACAATGAGGGGATACTATAGCTCATAAAGACATATAGTGCTTACACATTGCCATGCTGAGCGCAGCTCCAACAACACATGTGCACCCAACACCAGAGTACGTCATTTTACACACACATCCCAACTGTGAGGTGGCTTAAAATTACCCCAAAATGAACACAAATTAAATTCCTTGATCCACAGAGGACTAAGAGCATCCTCTAACTGCACTGTTTGTCTCCAAATGTTTATAAGTTAGTCCAATACACAGAGTTTATGAGTTTAGTCCCTGATCCCGAATTATGCAGAACCCGTCCTCAATGCCCCCAGGGTCTGGAGCACTGGCCTCAGGCCCGCGTACAGGGTCTGGAGCACTGCTGCGCAGTGTGCACGGCTCCACAAGCCCGTAGTGCTGTGTTGTAAAACTTATGCACACAAATAACTCATATGAACGGTGAATTTGTGCAAAGTTTAGTAGGGTGAATCGGCCGAAGTTGAGGGAGCAGATTATTGGCAAAAATCGTCCAAGACTCCCTCACCTGCGGCTGTGGCTCTGAGCGCGGTCGTCCTGCCCAGTGCCCAGGAGCTGAGCTCCGCACTTAGGCCCTTAACCAGAAGGAGATGGGGGCACTGCACAGGGGAAATGATTGTTTGTGATGTATAAAAGGCCCACATTATAAAGTTCAATATCTATTGTGGCCTTCTGTGTTAACTTTGAACTCATCCAAGCCATTTTGACTACGACTTTATTCTCGTTAGATTATGAGTTTATTCATGTTAATTTACCAGTATATTGTCGGTAAATAATGAGTTTATTCTCCTAAATGTTGGACTTTTTTCTTTCTTCAATTTTAATCTCATAAAATTACGAGTTTCTTCTTGTTAAATTATGAGTTTATTCTCGTAGTGCCCCACAATTTTTTTATTTGTGTTGGCCCTTATACTCCGTCGTACATAATAGCTCATAGGAACCATAGGAACACAGAACAGCTGAAAGGGTAAAAATAAAGCAAAAGAGTTCAAACTGGAAACAGGCATGGAACCCAAAACCTGAACAAAAAAAAGATCGTAAAGGGGAGGGAAATCCAATCCTAATGAAGGACCCCACCCCAAAAAACACCCCTGGGTGTCCTGACACCAAACCTCAGAAGGAACTGGATATATAATCTCCTGGGCTCACCACACCCACCTCTGCATTTGTATTTTCCAATTTCCCACTAATCCAATCCTCCACATTTGGCACATCGTTGAGTAGATGTATTTAAACACAAAGATGATGTACTAAAGCAGACAACCAACATGGGGCATAAAGTCTGATGTTGAAAACAAATAAATCAGTCTCTTCATATTAACAGAAATGTATCACCATGTGACCACAACCCGAACTCACATACCCCACGTTGGTGGCTCCATCTCTCATGTTGTTTAGTTCTCTGTGTTTTGCATCTTCTTTAGGACCACCTCTGCTTCTCCTGGTGTTCTGAGCACGTGTTTTTTTTACCTTCAAAAGTCACAAGAATAGTCGTGGGGAAAGAGAATCCATGTCTCAGGTTTCTCTCCTGAGCTCCTCACAGATGTGGTAGAACTTTTGCAGTTGTTGGCAAACCTCGTATGGAATATCTGGAGCAAAGAAGACACGCTTGCCTTTGCACTGGAGGTCTCCTTTAACCGTTGCAGCCTTCAAGACGCGTTCTTTCACACGGTCGTTAAGAAATCTCATAATCAGGCCTCGTGGTTTTTCAACTGCTGGTCTTGGTTTGCCCAGACGATGCGCTCTTTCGATTGTGATGGGGGACCTCAACTCCTGAGTTAAGAAGGAGCTCAGGAATGATCTTTTCCAAGAAGCCCTCCGTGTCCTTTCCTTCCTCTCCTCAAGTTAGGACGACGGGATCTGGACTCCAAGTACAGGAGCTTATTTTTCACGTTATTGTTCTCCAATTCCAACGTCGTCACCCTGGCCCGCAGCGCCTCCATCTCAGCCCTTAAGGTCTGCAGACTGTCCGCATTGTCTGAAACACGCTGCTCGACCTCCTCCATGCGTGCTCCGGTCACCCCGTCGCCCCCAGCTGGCACGGCCGGGCCCATGGCAGCTAACAACTCGGCTCTAAGAGACTCCATGGCACTGCACCTCGAACGTCGCGAGCCATAACTGCCGAAAATGTTTATTCTCTCCCCCTTCCGATGCAGAGAAGTCGCAAAAATCTCCATCTGGGCCAGCAGGACCCCGTTTTTGTCCAGGGGGGTGGAACTGCGCCTCTCGTCATGTCTGCTAGCCATGTTAGCCTTGTTAGCTTCAGTAGCTTGTGATGCAAGCTGTTTTTCAATGTACCGTAGTGTTACCGGTTTTGTGTTTTGTTTTGTTTACTCATCTGTTTGTTATTCCTCTTTGGGATTAGGTGGGTCAAACAATGATTTTAAAGCTAAGTTTTGCAGCAGCAGTGTGAGATGCATCCACTCAAAGCGCCGCCATTACCGGAAGTCCTCCCTGGGTGTTTTTCTGATCACCATCCAGTCCAACAGTAAGGATTGTGTGGGAAGTGGGTGAAGGATTACAACATACTCGTAGCATGTCATTAAAGACTAAAGCTCTGTGATTGAAAAACAGCGATGGCTCGAGGCTTCAGCAAACAAAAGTGGACCTACTGGCTGTGAGATAGAATGAATCAACATCCACCCTTCAGTTACATGTACCGCCCTCTGAGCTCCAAGCGTGTGTTAAGACCAACCTGTCGACATTGTTTATTCAAGCTGCTGGGTTGACAAAGCTGGTTTTAACCGTATATTTAACAAGTATGACTAATGCTAGTCATATAGTGTACTATTGGTGCGTATGGTGTTGTCCGTAAAAGATTAGTATAATAAAAAAATACATGATGCTTTTTATTTGCATGGCAGAATATCTAATTTGGTGCAACAAACATATGAATTAATCCCTTATTGATTAAATCTGCTCCAATCAATTTGATTGTTAATAATTGTTGGTTGAAAACAAATAGATAAATTATACATAAATAAATGCAGGCAACATATTTAATTTGAACAAAATGATAACTGCTTTAAATTGCTTGCGATAATTAGTCTTTGAGCTTCAGTTAGTAATGTGACATTCATTGCCAAGTTGGTTCGTCTAAACAGCTCCTTGATCAGTTTTACTCAGAATTACACCAAACAAACTCAAGAAACTGCACCAACTGACTGAAATGATCAGAAATACTGACTGCCTGACTGAAAAACTTGTGTGAGGTCATTTTTTTTTTTCAAGTTACCGCTTACCACTACAACAATTTTTATCAAAAAGTGCTTTCAAAGCTGTAGCCTTGTGCAGTGGATGAGGAAAAAGTGTTTTGTTTTTTTTCACTGCGTGTTGCTGTATTGTGGGCTATTATTTTTAGTTACTACACCGTGACAGTTCAGAGATATGAGGATGCGGCGGCACAGGTAGAGCCTGCTTTGCAATCAAAAACAACAAGACTGCACACGATGGCAGGAAACACTCACTGTCTGAAGACCCACCACAACTTGATCCCGACATGGCCAAGCTCTATTTTTGTACACGCGGTTCATACAATTGGACTGTTCATAAAATTGCAATATTTCTTATACCATCAGGTTCCAAGCCTCATAAGTGAAAACCAAAAATGTTTTCTCCCTGAATTTATTTCAAACATGCAATTGTGCATTGTGTCAAATCTAGGCTCAAGTCATAGCATAAGTTTAGGCACGATAAAGATATGATATAGAGTATATTAGAGTAACAACAAATAATTCTATTATAAGCATGATATAGAATATTTTCTTTGTTGCCTGAAATTGTGTAAAATTTATTAAGTTGTAGAAATGTGCTCCTGCTGATGAAACCCCCCCCCCCACATTCTGAACATTTCAACAAAGAAAGTGTTCACTCACTCATTTATTTATTTATCTATGTATTATTAGTTTATTTGAACTGGGACAGTGCACATTAATCACCATTTCTGTAAATGTGCCAGTATTATCTGTAGTTTAGCTCGTTTCCAACCGTAGTCCCAGGCAAGGTGTAAATTGCCAGCAATATACAAAACATACATTTACATTATATACAGTACAACTAGGATTTATAGAAAAATATGAAAGATTAGAAGTTCATATGAAAACAGATTACATGGCAAAACATGTACAGAGATCTGCAAGAGCAGAACAACAAGCAACAATAACATGGGACAAGCTCACAAGCTTGAAGTTTTTATGACAGGTTTATTTGACAGGACAGTATAGGGTTGAAGGGGGGTAAAGAGCAGGGAGGATATTCAGCAACTGGCATGAAGCCTGGCATAAATGCTGAAGCTTAGATCACTTGGCCAGCACCTTTAAGTTTAAATGTCAGAGTTGTTAAATGTAAAATACATTGCCGAGTGGTACTGCTCTCATCTTCAAACGTGTTTCTCAGTTGCACTAAACACTCAGCTAAAGAGCAGGCATATTGTACATTGCATTGCGCGTAATTTTATGCTACATTCAATTGGCATTGCCACTATTTGCATACAATATTTTTTTTAAATGAAGATAGAAAAAAGAACATATGTCTCTCCAAAATGGTTGTTATCTAAAGTCAAGCCAACTGTAATTTAAATCAATATTTATCTACACACATAAAAGCAATTACTTCAAGTCAATTTAAATTATTTACACAAGTTAAGCATCAGAGTACATTTTCAAGTCACAATAAATGACATTGCTGTTATCTTTATGTAACAATATTTGAACATGTTGGACAATGCAATACAACTGTAATGTTTGCTTTTAATTAAACGAATCTGCTGGTTCAAAAATGACAAGTGCGCTGCTTATAGTCGTCCGCTGAATGGATTAAAGGTTGATTTTTCAGTATTTTCCCTTGACAAGGACTCGGCTGAAGTGTGCGTGTGTCCACTCTAAGCCAATGAAGCGCCGGACCAGCTGTCTAAACCGTCAAGTGCTGCATTTTCTCTGATTGGTGACAAGTTATATAAACAATTATGCTGTGTTGATTTTACGCGCCTACCACACAAATATGATGAGTGACAATTTGGTCACTGTGTTCCCAGTTTTTGTAAGAATTTTTTTGGGGCAAAATGTTTGAAAAGGCACATCTAAAAAGTTTGGGTACATGGCAAGACAGTACATATATGCTGGAGGTGAACAACATGAAACAAGATCCATGCCTGCGTTGTACTATGGCAGAGGGATAAATATCTAATCTAGATGATTTACAGATATGGTTTAATTGGATGAGTTTCATTTTAAAACTGTGTGATTTGTGAAAGCATTTGGGTGACAGTGGATTGATTCTGAATAGCGTGGGAATGGAGCCGCAGTGTCTTGCTATGCGTGGTTTGCATTTGCTCCGTCTCTCTTCCCTGGCACAAGTGCATAACCCGTGTAATTTGCTCTTTTACATTTTTCACATCTTCCGCTGCTTGCTGCAAAACATTCTCAAATCATCGGCTTGCTACATTTTTCCTCTATGCCACATACCGCGCCAGTGAATTGTTTGCAATTAATCCCTGCAACCACACAAGCAGTCCAGTAACACTCTGCATTGTTTCACTGTGTACCGTAATTATTAACTTCAGGCACAGCATTTATAAGAATCAGCAGCATGGGCAGAAAAGCGGTCATGACAACTTTTCCTTGTTCCTTTTCCTAGTGAAATATAGCAACATATTGAGTAGTTATACAGAACAAAGTCAGTTTCTCAAGTTTAACAAAATAGAACACTGCCTTGTTTTGTAGAACTTTTTAAAATAAATAAATCATTCTCAAGCAAAATAAACAATTTCCTTGTCTCCATCAGTTTTACAATCTCTCAAATAGATTGTCCTCTGTGTACCATCTGTAAAAGAGCCATGGCTCCCCCCTTATCATTAGCCAGTTTGAAGATACATTTTGTGAGACTTCCACCGACTTCCTACAGGCGACAAGCGGATTGGTGTGCACTGGGTTTAAGTCAATGGACCCCTTCTCTCTATTAAGTCATAATATGAATAATGGGATTTAAAATTGACATAATCTAAAATAGATTATACCATGACATGTTATCATACTATATACTTTTATACATAATATGCAATTATTATTAGAGTCGTGGACAGAAAAGTGCTTAAGTGCTCTTTTTATCACAGATTCTGGAACGTCTTCTGTAGCCACTTGTGTGTAAAACTCTTCACAGCTCCTCGGTGCTCGTCTCACTGCCATGATATAAGTACTGAGGATTTTCTTTAGAACAAAACGTCTCTGTGTTAATGACATGCAGCCTCTGTACAGGTCCAGCCTTCAACTCCACTCCAAAGAGGAGATCTCGTCAGCAGGCTGATCAAATTAAGCAACTCTAGATGCACTGACATGAGAGTCTGATGTTTGCCATCGACAGCAGCAGAATCTTTCTACACATCACTCTCTCACACTCTCATGCTAGCACTCAATTTCACTCCTAATGATGCTCTGCTCTTTGCCAAATTGTATATAATTGTTTGGTAAAAATAAATAAATAAATGTACTTGGACTTTTGAATCACTGCTTTGAACTTTCTCTTTTTCTCAATTGAAGCTTTTAATTTTGTTTAGTTAAGCTCAAAATGTATTCAGTTTGGGTTCTGCTGGCTGCTTTTTTTCTTCTTCTTAATCTTAGTGTTGAAAACAATCAAGATTGTCAGGTTTTGTTGTTACTTTTTCTTATTAAGTACATTTTATAACTAAATATATTTGTTGACATAAGGACAAATGTAAATGTAAAGGACAAAATGTGTTCTTAGAAAGACTGAAGGTTCAGCAGAATTGCTTGCAGGCTTAATCCCGCCTCAGAGGATGATAACTATGCAAAGGAGCTGCATGCATCTTTTTGTTAGTGTATTTCATTCTGTCATAGTTGGTCTTTTCGACATCTTGAACAACAGTGTTTGTAAAAGGAAAACTATTAAAATCAGTGTACAGTTTACTCAATATATACAGTGCATCCGGGATGTATTCACTGCACTTCACTTTTTTTTTTTTTTTATTCCACAGCCTTATTCCAAAAAGGAATTTATTTGCCTCAAAATTCAACAACAAAAAACAAAACCTACTGAAAACCTGATAGAAGGGTGTTAGAATGATGAGCTTTCCACTGATCATCCTTGAGATGCTACTACAACTTGATTGGGAATTCAGTTCATTGGACATGATTTGAAAAGCACCCACCTGTCTATGTAAGGTATTGTAACAGTGATGTCAAGCACAAACCAAGCATGAAGTCCAGGGAACTGTCTCTAGACCTCTGAGACAGGATAGTATCAAGGCACAGATCTGGGAGGGTTAGGACATTTTTTTACAGCATTGAAGGTTCCTCTGAGCACAGTGGGCTCAATCATCTGTAAATGGAAAAAGTTTGGAACCACCAAGACTCTTCCTAGAGCTGGGCCCGGCCAAACTGAGCAATCGGGGGAGAAATCTCCAGCGTGCACCTGGAGAGAGGGTAGAATCTTCCAGAAGAACAACCATCTCTGCAGCCCTCCACCATTCAGGCCTGTATGGTAGACTGACCAGACGGCCACATCCTCAGTAAAAGGCAAATGAAGGACTCTCAGATAATAAGAAACAAAATCTCTGGTCTGGTGAAACAAAGATTGATCTATTTGGCTTGAACAGCAAGCGTCACGTCTGGAGGAAACCAGTCAGTGCTCATCACCTGGCCAGTACCTTCCCTACAGTGAAGCATGGTGTGGCAACATCATGCTGTGGGGAGGTTTTTCAGCAACAGGAACTGGGAGACACATCAACAAGAAACATGAACGCAGCACACAGACGTTCTTGATGAAAACCTGCTCCAGAATGCTCTGAACCTCAGACTGAGGCGAAGGTTCATCTTCCAACAAGACAATGACCCTAAGCACACAGCCAGGATAACAAAGGAGTGGCTCCAGGACAGCTCTGAATGTCCTTGTGTGGCCCAGTCAGAGCCACAGACTTGAAGCCAACATCTCTGAGAGATTTGGAAATGGCCGTGAACCGACTTTCACCAACCAGACTTATTGGGTTTAAGAGGTTCTCAAAGAATCGTAGAAACTGTCCATGAATAAGTGTAGCAGCTTGTAGCATCATACTCAAAGAGACTTGAGATAATTAGTGCCGAAGGTGCTTCAACAAAGTATTGAGCAAAAGCTGTGAATACTTATGTTGTGTAAGTGTTTTTTTGTTTGTTTTTAATATACATTTGCAAAGAATTCAAACAACTTTCTTTGACGTTGTCATTATGTGGTATTGTTTGTAGCAAATATTAATTTAATCAATTTAACATAACAAAATGGGGAAAAAGTGAATACTTTCCGGATGCACTGTACTTCCCACTGGTTCAATTAAAAGTATGTCAAATATGCTACCTGTCTTATAAAGTTTAACTAATTTCCATTATACACTCTCCTCGGTGCAGATGAAATGTGTCACAACAGCTCAGTCACTGGAAGCTCATGTCTTATAACTTCTATACTAAGCAATTGTACTGCTATTGTCAGCAGTGTTCCACATCATTTTATGTCAACGCTTAACTGTGGATGGTACTATTGCTTTAAGTTATATATTTTTTAATGACGAGCAGGCTTTTGTTGAGATATGTAGCTATGCAAATAGTTGGCTAAAAGGTTAGCGGTTCAGTCCGAACTCCCCTAGTGCATGCTTTTGTTGTGTCCAGAATCATGACATAAAGCACTTTAACTTTCCAAAAGGATGCAGGCAAGAAGTTCTTATTCAACAGAGTAGAATTAGCGATAAATATTGCAACAGCAAGTTGACATGCTTACAGAAATTTCTCTCGTGATGAAAACCCAAAACTTTAAATTGGAGGTAAAAAATAATATTAAAAACTGAAAGCCCGCATTGTTACTCCCACTCGCAATTTAGATTATAATTTAGAGTCTTTTGTCAGCTGGTTTGAATTTCTCTTTGTGCACCGCTGAGTGCAAAAGGTTTAAATAAAGCTGTGACGAGATGATGAATAATTTGGCATTTTAGCAATAAGAAAAACATAACAGGTTCTGTACTTCATTATTAAAGGCATAATGTCACAATCTGAAAATCAAATTAATACATTTTCTTTCATTTTGCTCAGTTGGCGCATTTACAGCCAGCTCTGTCTAATTTGTTTTTCATTTCAGAGAAAACACACTTTCTTTTAGTGAACATGTTGTCTTTAAATGTACATCAATGTTCCTCATCTCTTAGTTTGTGATTTTTTATTTTTTATTTAATTTTTTTTATTGCGTCTTGCACTAGCCAATCAAGTAACTATAGCTTTGAGCATTTTCAGCAGCTAGAGCCCGGACATTGATCAACACTGCCATGTCATGAGAATCACACTGTTAGAAATATTCCGAACTGCCAGAATTCAATTACTTCCATGACGAAGGCAAAAGCAATTTAGATGTGGCAGTGTGCTTTCGTTGTTTCTCGTGTAATAATAATTCTTGTTCATCAAATGTTTTGTTTTTTGTTTTTCCAGGATATTTGACCGTTACCATAGAACCCCTGCCTCCTGTTGTTGTCGGCGAAACTGTCACCCTCAAGTGCAACTTCAAAACAGACGGAAGGCTTCGGGAGATTGTGTGGTACAGGGTGAGTAATTCCAGCTCTATTTTCAGTGCCATTAACCACACTAGCCGCTGTGGGACTACTCCTGTATGTCTTCCTAACTACACACGGTCCTGGCCCAATAGAAACATCACCCATTTATGCCTAGACAAATAATGATGCACTGTTAAATGCCAATTGTTAGAAAACAACCGATTATTGGGAGCAGCTGTATGGCATGCATCATTGGGTGACTGCATGTTGGAGATTTTATTTCTCAATCCATTGGTCATCTCCATTTTAGTTTTTTTATGATTAACAGCTGGCGACTCACTAGTGATTAAACTCCCAGTTGGTGTAGAACACTGCTTAAGTACCAGCAGCTATTAAATGGCTGTTGAAGAACAATAAAATCTGGTGTTGGATTAAAATTCATACCAAATTCATTGGGGGCATACATTTGGGGACAGCGGGACATAATCTTTTTAAAGTTGAGGAAGAATCAGATTAGTAATGGATTAGGAAGACCTCTAAAGGGACAGTGACAGTTCTGTTTGTGTATGGAAACTGAAGAAATGCTCAAAGTCAGTTACTTCCTGTTATTGGGTGGATGGAGGCCTGTCCATAAAACTATTGGCTGTGGGCAGGAACCATACAACATCTGAGGAGGGTTGTTGCATAGAGCCTGTGAGAATCAACAGCAGCACTTCAAGGGCATGTAGACGCCGGTTAAAGAGATTAAGATAAATGAATCTAATGGCTGCATGATGGTGATGATGATGATACTCCACCTGGGACATACCAAATACTCAATTTAAATTTATAATTGGTTTGCTACGTTCAAAGATGACAAAATTGAATTATGTAAAAACATGTTTTGAAATGTTACCTAGTGTCGGATCCAGTTTTTTTTATATACTTATTATATTTTGTCAACATCAAAGTAATAATTGACTGCAAAATTATGTTGTGATGCATTTTGCATTAGGCCCCGCAAAGCAAATAATCTACTCAAATAATTATAAAGTGACTAATGAGTAAAGCTTAGCATTAGGTGAAATACACAAGCAGCAAACAACAAACTTGATTGTTATTCAATTAACTTCTTGTAACACTGACAGTTTTCTTTACATATTAAGTCAGGGCCCTTTCTTGTCCTGAATAGAATATGAATTACTTAACCTTAACTAAATGACAAAGAGTATTTAAAGCATAGGTGCCCTGAAGATTGAGAAATCATTATTGTTGTTGTTGTTGCAATGTTTCTATAAGAGTAAGTGAATGTATTTGTTGAGTATTGTCTGATACCAGAACAGATAAATGCAACAAGTCCTCCAAATCAAAACGACATATTTGGTCGTTTTGTTAGATCTCAAAAGACGCCAAATGTTGTCGTATCTCGGGTGCCTAAACAGCGCCCCTGCAGGTCCTGTCTAAATTACACTCAAATCGAGACGTGAAAACCTGGATTTATTGTCTTAATTGTTCCAAAGCCATTGACTACAGTAAATAATAGATCATTAAAAAAATGTATATATATTTTCATTTTAAACTAACTGATTTCATTCCCGCGGTCCATGATGTCACTTCCTGTTGGGACATAAACAAAAATAGGAAAGTCAAGCTAGCTCTTTATTGTGGATTTCACGTTTTTGATTGGAAAATAATTTTTCCCTGGCTCTGTGCTACAAACTGGACATCAAGTAATTCTGGAATTTCCACAACTCGCGGTAAATCCCGTTTTTCCTGTCTCTGATGATCGAGATACGACACCATTTGGCATATTTTGAGATTTAACAAAACAACCAAATATGTCGTTATAGGTGTGAGGACAGTCTGAATAGATTTTATAGCTCTAGCACGGCACCTCTGTTGGTACTACAAGTTGAACAGTACCTCCCACGCAGTTTTTAATGACTGCAAGATTTTCACACTTTCCATGTTCTATCACACCGTCTAATCATATAGCTAACGCTGACCTTTCAAGGTGGAAAACACACAGATTTATGGCCCTTTGCACCTCACCTCAGAAACATTGATCAATTTAACTGCAGTAACAAATTCATTTCATCAAGACAGAAATAGCAGGGGGCTTTTTTGCTTATGTTTCTTCCCATTTTGAGTTATGTGAGATTAAGTTCATGCAAGACACCCAATCAATGTTTTTTTCAAGTGGCTAAGTATATATTCAAACTGCTTGCACTTATGTCTTTGTGATTGGGTTGAAATAATCAACTCTGTAATGTTGATATGATTTTATTTTACTAAGTGTTAGTGCGTATGTGTACAGGCCTTATATCATTACTCTGCAATAGCTCTTAATATCAATCTGGAAGGGCTCTTGAGGAAATTGTTTGGGAAAAGGATGGACTCAGTAGTGTTTCTCTAAATCACAGCAATGTTGCTGAACAACAAAGTTTGTTTGTCCCACTGAGCAGTGGGAGCCTTACAAGATGGAGTTTTGTGAGTTTGAAAGACTATAATCTTGCAACAATACAAGTCCAAAACAGCTCAATTTTGAACCTGTTTTTAACTATAGAGTCTTCAATTGTGTTGACATCACATAAACGTAACCCGTTACCTATACAGATTCTATTGAGTTGAATTTAGAAAGAAATTATTGGAATTTGGCCCATCTCAGTGGCTCCGACCAGGGCACACTGCTGCTGATAAATCTGCTTATAAATCAATTAACCACACTCGACTGCCAACGTTTCTTTAATCTCTGTCTTTTATTTCAGTAAATACTGTTGACTCCTTATTTCAGGTCTTGTTTAAATGGAACCGTGCTTGATACTCACCTAGGGAATGCCTTATCTAATCGAAAAGCTCGGCCAATTTGACAGTGAGCTGAATAAACAGAATATTTCAGCAGGAGCTCATTTGCTTCAGAGGTTTCTTACGCATCGTGTTAGAGTTTTTTTAAAAGCTTAACCCATCCAGACCACTTTTGTATTTACAGTTTTAAGCATTTACTTAAGATGTCCTATCTTGGAGAACATCACAGAGCATTCAGACAACTCAAGGAAATACAGAACACTCTTCTTTATTTCATAATTTTTTTCCTCCTTTCTAAGAAACTACTGCTGTTTGAGTGCATCATAATGTGTGTGTGTGTGTGAGTGTGTATACAGCGCTCCTGAATAAAAGCCGCAGCAACGAAATTTACAAAGAAACAAGAATTTATACATATACGGACCGCACCTGTCAAAAAGTCACGGGTGCCCACGTTGTAACACACAGCAGTTGTCTTTTGAACCAGGGGGTCTCGTGGCGCACCCATGGTCCGCTGCCCTGCACCCGCGGCACCTAATTAGACTAATTTCTGCGTGAATATGAGTTCTATTGTAATAAAACACACAGCACTTCCCACTGACGTCTTCTTCTACCATGTGTGAAATGCTTGCGCTTCCTGCTAGAGAGTGCCCCCCAGTGGTATAAATGTATATAAGATAAGGTCACCTATATTTGTCCCACAATGAGGAAATTCGAGTGTTGCAACAAAGGGTACAGAAGCAGATTATGCACAGTATAATAATAAAAACAGATAACTTAAGAAAACTCATTAAAAAACTCTTATAAAAACAGATAACTTAGAAAAAAAGAAACTCTTATAATCTTAATAATAACACTCTTATTTACAGCTGTCATGTGGATATATATATATATATATATATATATATATATATATATATATATATATATATATATATATATATGTATAATGTGTAGTTATGTTTAAAAGTACACAAGAATTAAAAAAAAAAAAAACAATCAAGAGCCTCAGCTTCGTTTTATCCATTTGATGCATTCACTGGTCCCTGATAAACCTCTTCATGTAGTTTACTGAAGATGACACAAAATTAGGCTGCACAAAAAGACTAGGTGAATGAAAGAGTGTGCTGAGTGGTTCATGATAATGGAGTATGTGAAGCACTGCCGCCAATGGTTCAACAGAAAATATGAATGACTCCAGTGCATTTATGATTGTGGTTGTAGCATGTAAAATGCACACACCTTAAGGACGCTATACTAAATCTCCAAAGTGCCT
Source organism: Chaenogobius annularis (assembly GCA_015082035.1). Lineage (NCBI taxonomy): Eukaryota > Metazoa > Chordata > Actinopteri > Gobiiformes > Gobiidae > Chaenogobius > Chaenogobius annularis. The sequence continues at coordinate 374,544 of BJKM01000501.1, read as the reverse complement.
CAAGTGGTATAAAGAAAGAAGTCTTGAGAGAGTTATATTGGAAATATCATCTTGTAGCATACAGTGATATACATTTAGCCTTTTTTGTTCATTAGCAAAATCAGATAACATCCATCCTTATCAAATTCACTTGTAGAAAATAGATGGACAAATCTGGTTTTGCACAAAAACAATTTTATACATTCTCTGTAATATCTGTTTAGAATTTGTAACTGCTCACTCCAGCTAATTTTGTTTTCCTCTAAAACGATTGTCAGCCTCTCTAAAATTCTCCCCCACAACATTTTATCATAATACAAACACAATGTTCTAGTAGCTTAAATAGTGGTGTATTGAGAACACAGCTGTGTGCCCCTGCTCTGCCTGCCCTTTCAGCTCTTTATGCCACCTTACTGAACATGTACCTAGTATACTGTATCCCCTTGGTTGTGTGCTGAGTTGTAGGCAGTGAGTCTGTGTATTTTTTCTGCCTGTTGAATGGTGCTCTACATAATAGTTTCATTCTGTGGAATGACATCGACTGCTCATTACAAAAATCTTCCCTACGTCTTGACAGGTCTGAGCAGAGGCCCTCACAAAAAAACACTTCCGACCGATATTTCCGACCTCATACAATGCAGGTCAGAAGTTGCGGGGCAAAACAAGATCTGTGTCAGGTGCTGGGGATTCTGAGAAGCTTTATGCAAAATGGGCTACTGGCACTAGATGGAAATGGGCAAGATGTGAGGCTCTGTTGGAATGCTATTTCTAAACTCGAAACCCATAATCAAAACTGACAGCGAAACAACTAGTAGCTCAGTATTCCAACATCCATAAATGGCAACTGCTATCCAAACTTGAGATTGATGAGGTACAAGGGCTCCATCCCAAATCCAGCACCCTGAGAGTGTACGCTAGTAGTAAGGAAGGAGGCTGTGGACTAGTGAGCGTGAGAGCCACAATCCAGGATGAAACAAGCAAGATCCACAAGTACAGCTGACGTGCTCAGAGAATGTCAATGGGGAACAGAGGGAAGACCCCCAGCACCTCTCCCCATCATGGGAGGACAATAAAATCAAGACATCAAGAAAGCCTACTAATGGCTGGAGTGGACCGGTCTGAAGGACAGCACAGAGGCACTCACTGTTGCACAGGAACAGGCCCTGAGCACAAGAGCAATAAAGGCCCAGATCTACCACACAAGACCCAAGGTGTAGGTTGTGCAAATGGGCCCCTGAGACAATCCAGCACATAACTGCAGGGTGTAAGGTGCAGGCAGGGAAAGCATACATGGAGCGCCATAACCAAGTGGCTGGCATATATATGTATGCAGTGTGTATGTGTACGTGTGCACGTGTGTACGTGTGTTCGTGTAGAAGCATAAAAGAAGGTTTACAATTGGAATACTTATTCCTGTCATTATTTACCGTTAAATTATATATTTTTATATTTAGTTTATATTTGTTTGAGGTTGCTATAACCAACTCCATCTCAGATGTTAATTGGACTCTGATTTGTCGAGTGCACTGTAATTATCGTTTTAGCCTCTTTCTGCAATCTGCTCTTTCTTCGTAAGAACGGCAAATCGTGTCGAGTCAATCTACCATTCTGTCATTTTACCATGCACTAAAATGTCCACGGTTCAAACTATTTTGTCTATAGATAGAAATTCCTATAAAGAAAATCTCCTTTGATCCACTCCCACATATATTGGCATTGAAGCAGCCACAAATCAATAGTTATAATATAATAAGGACAAGCCACAAAGACAGTAGTTGATTCAGGGCTTGATTGACTTTAATGAAGCCATCTGTGTTCATATATTCTCATCTGCTCTCCAGGCTTCAATCAGCTCACATTAAAACAATGTTAGACCTTATTAGCATTTGTTAATTATATGTTATGCCAAGTCGGTATAGTGGCCTGAAGGCCTGTTGTAGTTCATTCTCCTACTCAATGAGAGCTTAGGGCACTTTTTAAAATATGGTACAGTTGAGTAGAAATCCAGCTGTGCCAGTTTTTTTGGATGCTGTGGTGAATGTGCAGAAGCTCCAACTTTTCTCCTGAATAACTTCACAGAAAAACAATTTATTTTTTGAAGGTTTTGGGTAACTAAATGAACAAGCTAAACACTATGAACCAACTTAAAGCCAAGCTGTAAAGTTAGGATTGTTTAGCTAAAATGTGTAAAATTACTTTGTGGTTGATTGCTATGTGCCAAAAATGCATTTTCTAGTGCTTGCACAGTGGCTCGTCTTTGTGAGAGTACTCTTTTACAGGGCCAAATATGACACATTTACTTGCTTTCATCAGAAATTCAAGAGTGCAAAATGTTTCCCTCTTAGCACACTTCCATTATCTCACTCCCTCAGCTGCAGTGTCTTAGAACTCTTGAGTGTTTGCCAGATGCCTTGGACAACTGAGTCAGACTTGACAGTTGTATTTGGAAACACCACTATAATACTCCTACATAGTCAGTGGTGACCTGATGACAAGTGCACCGCTGAAGTTACACAGAGTTATTCTGAGCTGGAGTGGGACGCCTGGTGCCCACAGCTCTTCCTTTGCCTCTGGTGAGGTTTTGCAGATTTACTTGTGGCCCACATTTTGACAAATCTCATTACAGCCGTCGACACTGTCAATGCTGGATATAACAGCTATGCAAATGACTTATCTGTTGCCACACTTCCCCAAGAAATATAGGAGTGCATTACCTAAGGCGAGTGTATCATTGGATTTAGTGCTGGCGTTTTCTGGCCATATGGCACCTCCAAATGCAGAGGCACAGGCGAATTATGGAGAGGACTGAAGTAAGAGCTTTTTCTACCCAGTAATCCTTTCTCTTGACTGTGGAGAGACACAGGGGGTGTCATATGTTAAATCCAAGTTTAAAATCTTCTAGACAGGGTTGCCCGGGCAACTGGAATCGGAAGTGTGAATGCTCAGTGAGTGTATGTGCACAGCGCGCTCCTTAGGGTGCTGGAGAGACAGAACTTCCCGCTGCTTTATCCCCTTGTGGAATCATTGCTTTGAAAAAAAAAAGAAAATGTTACTTGATATAGTGCATGTATGGAATTCACCTGTGTGGTTGTATTAGATATGGATAGTGAAGATATTTTTAAATCTATAATTTTGTAAATATTTCATGATGTCATTTAGTTAGCTCTTCAAACAGCACGCAGCCCTAGTCCTACCAGATGAAAACTACTTTGTTAATCTGTGTTCAGATTAGGCTTTTTGGCAGGAAAGAATCTGTAACAAGGCATTTATTTTTAGTAGAGGTAGAGGTCTAAGGACAGGGACTACTGTTTCTTTGTCTATTTTCGTTGTTGATGTGAAGTTGTTTGATTCTAAATGTGCATTACCTTATGCTAAAAACTGCTATTTAAGAGGTACAGCAAAGGTCAGAGAGTATCTTAAATACACTACAATTGTGTGAATGTAAATTGTAAATGTATTCTCACTTTATGATAAACCAAAGATATATTTAACCACAGTAGACCAGAGCGAGCACTGCAGGTAGTGGCTATAGTGTGCAGGCAGCTGTCCATGGTGCTGCCAGAATGCCTTTCCCAGTCACTGTCCATGGTACTATTCAAATTCTCTAAGCATAGTCACAGGCTCCGTCCGAATGTCCACGCTCCTCCCCTAACCATTAATTCAAGATATAGTCTTGCACTATTTAGCAGACTATATCACAGGGCGATTCGGACACTCAGCTCACTACTTTCTCCTCGCCGCGGGTCTGGGGTGCAAGTGAGAAAAAAAGTCTGCAAAACTCTGATAAAAATGGAATTCTGCAAAAAATATTGGTAAAATCTGTCCGATAGGACTAATAAAAACCATGCAAGTGGAGCTCACATTAAACAACAAATGGACTTTTTGCCTGTTATGTGATCTCAAGCTAGGCGGCTAACACTAGCAACTTTGCGGCAACTTTACGATTTATGCAAGAGTGTTTTTGTTCATATTCTCAAGTCAATAGTCGCTGTTGCTTTTACGACTCTTGCAATGCATTGTTGTCAATATTGACCGGTCTAGCATGACCCCTAAATAGTATTCCCTACATAGTGTCCTATGTAGGGAATAGTGTGGACATTTGGACGCAGCCACAGTCTTTCCAATTGCTCCTTATTCTAGCCCTGGGACATGCTATAGCAGCACATTCAATATTGTATTAAAAGGACAGCATCTATTTTTGGCATGCATTGTGGTCATTATTTTTACTCATAGTGGGCTGGAGAACATCGAGTGTGACTACTATTTAGTTTTCCTTTTGTCTGCTAATAGGACTGATGCTCGCTGAGTTATTTAGTTAGTATGCTCTGTTTGGCAGAGTTGTATTATGTAGCAGTAACGGTTACTATTGAGACTTTGATTCTAAGATAAAAAAAATGCAGGGACAATTCACACACAACTGACAATTTTTCTGACCTTTCAAATAGTCCTTAAACAAAATAAAAGTGATATTGATATTATTATTTATCAAAACAGAATCATTGTGTAATTTAACCTGAGGACACACTACATGACTTTTAGCCAGATTTTCTTTTCAGTCGTGCTTCGTCACGCTCAGTCATCTCTAGTTGAAGTCAGTCGCAGCTGCTTCAGTCTCGTAGTGTGGACCAGTTACAACTGGACTCACGTTTGAAATGCAAAGTGTGGAAAGACCCGACTAGACTCCAGTCGCAGCCATTCAAACATGTTTGAATTATAAACCCGATTTTAGCCGTACTCTGGTGCAATGGCATGTTTACTGACACTTCCTTACACACGAAGCCCAGCGGCCAATGACGAGGAGCAGAGGAGACACTGGAAACAGCCGTGTCTGGGCTAAAACCTTCTATTTTTGTCTTTGCAGGAACAATGCACAAACAATGGCAACAGAAAGGCGTATGCTCAATATCCCTGCCTAAATATCTGATTAATAGTACAGAAAGAGCACACACACTATGTTTACACTGAAGCTATAAACAAACTCACCGCATGGTTCACCCCCCTGACAGGTCTTCTTCACCTATGCTCTGTCGCTACTTTAATATTACTTTCATATTGCTGTAATTGCTGGGCCTAGCCACATGAAACTGGCATAAAGTTCAATATCTTCACTGCCTGTATAAATAAACAAAAGTGAAATACGCTTTTCACAGCAACCTCAGAATGTTGTGCCATTATTCAAGTCCAAAGGCATGACGGTTGAAAAGGACCCTAAACTATGAAATTAATAATGCAAATTTGAAGATCCAATCCAAACAAATAATTATATGGTTAAATATTTTGAATTCTATTTTGGATCTGTCTTTCTAACAGTAAATCTCCCATAGAGGTATCTAGGCCCTTGCCCATCAGGATTATGACATCATCGAATTCTAAAAAGTGAATGCAACCTATAGGCAACATTTGGCTTCAAATCTGAAATATTATTTTGTTCACTATGTTTTAGTGAAATGTGCAGTCGAACTGGTCATATGCACTTTAAGCAACTACAATTAAGGTTGCTGCTGGAAATCATTGCATGTAGTATCAACTCCTCCATGTGATTTTCTAAGAACACAATCAATCAAGACACCACACACCATCAGCGTGATCAAGAGACATACTGCCTTGTACTAGGAGACATGGAGACATGTCCATGATTACACTGCATGTTACAAACTGGACAAATGCCCACAACAAATTGGATCCCTCCAGCCAGTATATGGTTATCTCCAGACTATTTTAGAGAAGTGTTTTATTACTAGTGGATAGTTTTAACACCTTGTTTCAGGAGTATAGAAGCGATTAAAGGAATGCCACCAGCCCCTGCGTGTCTCTATTAGCCTGCTGATCCATGCCGAATGTGCAGCCCTGAGGGAATGGGAAATAAAGTGATATGGATCAGTGCACCACAACCTCCCCCTTTGAGGATGTCAGTGGGGCAAATAAGCATCCTGTTATACATGCAATGATAATTACACCTTTCATGTCAGCAAACTACTGGCTCTGTCCCTTTTTATCCACAAATGCTAAAGGTGACAACGAGGGGACTAATCACCACTGAGATTCTCAGAGAGACTGGGCTGTGCTGGTGCTGCAGACACTGGAATTTTGTTGTGTTTTGTTCTGGTTGGAGTGAATCCTTCTTCTCTGTTATCCTGTTACCCACAGGTTGTTATCGAAAAGCACAGGGAAGTAATTTCTGAATTCCAATCATCCCATGTGAAAATGACACCCATGATTTTTGGCCAAAAATATAATTATGTAAACAGCATAATGTTCTCTGCATGCTGGGCACATTATTATTTTTAATTTGTTTTTATTATTATGTTTTCGGTAGTTGAGTGCTTCTTGTTCTTGTTAAAGGGTCAATTTCCCAAAGCAACATTTGGTATAGCACTATTATACATACATTTTAGAGTGATATAAATATACTACAAGGTTTAAGGGATGGTCTTAAAAATGCTGTTGATTTTATGATTTCCTAATTTTGGAAGTGGATAGAGATATTTCATGTTTCTGCAGTAAATTATGACTTTCTACTTCTCTTTTATTTATGTTCTACCAAAATAATTGAGCAAGTCTCCAGATCACTATTCCACTGATACTTTCAGACACAGCTTTGAAAAAATAAAAAGCCTGGGGATAATCTGGCCTTCTCAGTATCACCTTCTACAAAAACATAATTTAGTATGAGACGCCACAGAGCATTGTTTACATCAGCGCCTCTCAACCCTGCTGCAATATAAGTCTACACCGTGAAATACAACCAGCTCTCAATGAAATAAGAATCTTTAAAACAAAATGCTTATCACTGGAAATAATCGCATTCAGTAGTCTATGAAGTAAACAATTACCTCAAGTACCAATTTTGTTGATTGTCCAATTTAAAGTCTTGGTTGACACAACATCACACATGGCTTTGGAAGATGGGAGAAAGCTAAGGTTCATGAGGGGAACCAATGGTGACATTGCATTGTAGCATTTCACTTCCACTGTCGCTATACAATACACAGTACCATTTACTGTGGCTTGCAAAAGTATTTCTACCCCTGGAAATTTCACATGTGGACCACAAACTTAAAAAAATTGTGAAAGAGCAACACCAAGTGTTACACAATTGTGAAGTGAAAGGAAAATTATACATGATTTCCAGATATTTAAAAAAAATACAAAGCTGAAAAGTGCAGCGTGCAAAAGTATTCAGCCGCCCGGAGTCAGTACTTTGTGGAACCGCCTTTCTCTACAATTACAGCTCACAGTCATTTGGGGTGTGGCTCTAGCAGCTTTGCTCACCTACAAAACAGCTCGAACTTGATCATATTTGATGGAGAGCATTTATGAACTGCAGTTTTCAGATCTTGCCACAGATTGTGAATTGGATTTAGGTCTGGACTTTGACTAGTCCATTCTAATATGTTTTGTTTAACCATTTCATTTTAGCTCTGGCTTTATGTTCAGGGTCGTTGTCCTGCTGAAAGTGAACCTCCGCCTCAGTCTCAAGTCTTTTGCAGATGCCAACAGGTTGTCTTCCAGGATTGCCCTGTATTTGGCTCCATCTTCAAATCAACTCTGAGCAGCTTCTCTGTCCCTGAAGAAAAGCAGATGCTGCACCACCATGCTTGATGTGGGGATGGCGTGTTCATTTTTTTGGTCTGATCAGACCAGAGCTTATTCCCTGTCCACTCGAGTTGTAGATCTCCGCAGCTCCTTCATAGTTACCATGGGCCTCTTGGCTGCCTCTCTGATCAGTGCTCTCCTTGTTTGGCCTGTAAGTTTTGGTGGGTGGCCGTGCTTTGGTAGGTTGTAGTTGTGCCTCTCTTACCTTTTTCTGGATGATGGCTTGAAAAGTGCTCTGTGAGAAGTTCAAAGCTTATCTTTTATATAACCTAATCCTGCTTTAAATGTCTCCACAACCTTATCCCTGACCTGTCTAGTGTGTTCCTTGGACACAACATTCTCTTCACAAACATCTGTGGCCTTCACAGAACAGCTGCATTAAAAATGAGATTAGATTGCACACTGGTGGACTCTACTTAATCATTAAGTCATCATTAAATCTTTCAGTAATCATCAGGAAACTTCTGACAGCAATAAATTGCACTCAGCGAAAAGGCTTTTCAGTTTTTATTTATTTTCTTAATCTGTAAATAATGTACGGTTTCACTTCAAAATGGTGTGCCTCTTTGTGTTGCTCTTTCACAAAAAATGTCAAAACAATTTATTTAAGTCTGTGACAAAATGGGGAAAAGTTCCAGGGATATGAACACTTGTAGCGTTACAACGTTTTTTGTTTTTTTTACCATATCTTGTTTGTGCTATGTCCAATTGCTGTCATCTATCCAACTAGATGTGTATATGTTTATTTTATTTAATATGGGACAGTGCCCATTAATCAACATGTGTTAGTACAACATGTAAATGTGCCAGAGTTAGCCATGCTATGTGTTACAATATGATCTTTCGTAAGATTATATGGTAACACATACTGTAGGCTGACTCAAATGCAACAATTTTATGGTATTATTGAACTTCAGTTCAATAATACCAAACAGTTGTTTGACACTTATGTTGACACAAATGCTATATAAAATTGGCTTTCTAAGAACAGAGAATAAGAACAGTGGTTTTGAAGATGCTGGTCCAGAATCTCAGTCAAAAATTATAAGAAGAACAAGAAAATAATGTTAGATACTGTCAACTGTCAGAGCCATAAGCCTACAGAAAAGAACAATTCCTAAAAATAATAGAAATCCAAAATTTGCTACTATGACTACTTTTCCATAGCACCTACTCACCGTGTACAGAATTGTGTTCTTTCTTCATTCTTAATTTTTCCTGTAGCCTTATTTGTGAATATGCCAGTAGTGAAAAGTAAGTACTGGTAAGTAAATACATATGTAAAATACTGTACGTAAGTACAATTATTTGGTATATGTACTTTATTTACAGTGAATATTTTTAGAATTTTACTTCACTACATTTGAGAGCATGTTTCTACCATTTCCGAAATGGACTGGAAAGTAAAAAAATGCTTTTCATTATTGTTTGAGACCTGCTGAAATGACTGAAGGCTTCATTTTAGCACATTCATGGTGACATTTTCTCTAAAGGTTTTGAGTAAACACAAATATATGAATGGTGAGAAAACAAACATTGATTCAGTTGCTTCTTGACCAAAAATCTGGTCATTCTTTACTACTACGTTTGACCTGTTAATTGTTACATTATATGTGAAATATGGTTCAGTTTCTTTACTCTTAACATGAACTTAACTAATTAACTAATTTTTTTTTTAGATACTGTTACTTGTTACTTGTTTAATTTGTAATTTTTTGCTCCTGTAGCTGTACTTTTACATAAGTACAAAAATGAGTATTTCTTCCACCACTGGAAGAGACATTGAACTGACCCTGGAGAGGAGAGAGCGTGTGCTTTTAGAATCAGAACCAGAATCAGAAGGGGTTTATTGCCATTGCCAATGAACAAAATTCACAAACATAGGAACTTGTCTCGGCCTTAAGGTACAACATGAAACACTAATCAATAATAAAAACAACATATATGAAAGCAAAAAGGGCATGTGTTAAAAGACAATTTAAAATTACTATAATATAAAATAAAACTAAAATGGGAATTACTTTGTACACAAGAAATACAGTTAAATTTAAAGTTGTAGTGCAGAAAGTGACGGTGCAGTGAGTGATGAATAGTTGCAGTTAAAGTGACAGGTGTTTAAGAAGTGTTCATGAGTCCAACGGCAGAGGGAAAGAATTCTTGTGGCGGGAGGTTCTGGTCTGGATGGACTGTAGCCTCCTGAGGGGAGTGGTTCAAATAGACCATGTCCAGCGTGAGAAGGGTCAGCGGTGATCCGACCTGCTCGTCCCAGAGCCCTGGAGACGTACAGGTCCTGCAGAGATGGAAGTCTGCAGCCGATCACCTTCTCAGCAACAATGCGCTGTAGTCTCTGTTTGTCCCTGGCTGTGGCTCCAGCGTACCACACGGTGATGGAGGTGAGGATGGACTCAATGATGGCCGTGTAGAACTGCACCATCATCTGCATGGCAGCTTGGCTTTCCTCAGCTGCCGCAGGAAGTACATCCTCTGCTGGGACTTCTTGATGAGGGAGCTGATGGAGGGCTCCCACTTGAGGTCCTGGGTGATGGTGGTGCAGAGGAAGCGGAAGGAGTGTCTTCTGAGTGTTGAACTCCAGGTTGTTACCACTGCACCAGGACACCAACCGGTCCACTTCCCTCCAGTAGACAGGCTCATCCCCGTCCGAGATGAGCCCGATGAGAGTGGTGTTGTCCGCAAACTTGATAGATTTTACGGAGTCATGGCTGGAGGTGCAGCAGTTTGTGTACAGGGAGAAGAGCAGAGGAGAAAGTGCACAGCCCTGTGGAGAGCCTGTGCTGATAGTCCGAGTGTCTTAGACAGTCTTCCCCAGCCGCATGCACTGCGTCCGATCTGTAAGAAGACAGTGATCCACCTGCAGGTGGAGTCAGGAACGTTGAGTTGGGAGAGCTTGTCCTGGAGCAGAGCAGGGAGGATGGTGTTGAACGCAGAGCTGAAGTCCACAAACAGGATCCTGGCGTAGGTTCCAGATGAGTTCCAGAGAGTCCAGATGCTGCTAAAGGCTCCTTTGTTAGGATAGTACTAAAGGGAAAACACAAGGTAATCTTTTTTGGAAGCAGCTTACTAAAATATGTGTTTAAAAAATACAAAACATGTATGGTGCGTTAAATTTATGCAAATGCAACTTTATTTAGCTGGTGAAAGTATTTACATTTCCATGTCCCATATTTACATTCTCCTGCCATAAATGTGTTTATGAATGTCCAGACGTTGAGAAAATAATGACACATATTTCTACACATTTTCTATCCTATCTGAACCAAACACCAAAACATTTGAAAGGGCAGGTCAGAGTTTTCTGAAAATGTACAGTATATCATCATTTAAAATTTGTTCAGGCGTTGGAGTCCATGTTCCTCTCAGAATGCGAAAGAAAACTGAAAGAGTTAAGTTTAGTTTGTTAAGTTCGGGCGCAGGACCACACCCCTTTCACACCCCTTCCTGCACCTACACTTTTCAAGCATTCAGGTCACACACATCTGTGTTAGTGACTGTGTGCCCTTCCCACCCACCGACCCTCTTCTAATTATTCTAATTATTCAAATGTATCACCTAGATGGGGGTACCGAGGCCCAGGAGCCTACAGCCCTCATCACCAGAAGCCCCAAAACGGCATCCATTTCTGTACATTCCTGAAACATATACGAAAACAGGATGTACCGAACGTGGACCAAAATGTTTTGCCTTTTTTGTTCATTTGTACTGACATGTGCCCTTCCCCTGCTATCATCCTCAATGTACCGACGCAATAAAAATACTTTACAAATCTGTAGACGGGAGAGGCTTTTCACCGGAGAGGGCATTTGCAACTTCCCTTTTATAGGTATGAGATGTTTCAGCTTTCTAATGATTTTGCTTGAGGCAGAGTCACATAATGGCAGCAGATATAGACACATTAGATGACATACAAATGCTATCAAAGTTGCTATATTATTGTTTAATGGTATAATGGACTTAATGAGCATATAGTACATCATATCAAGCCTCTTGAAGAATCGTAAGCCATCTCACCTATCACAAATATCTCTGCTGAATCTTTATGTTGAGAAAATTAGAGGGATATTTTTTAGCACATTCCCCCAAACACATTTTCCATGTTTATGTTTGATCTGAGTAGAAATGTGACTCTTTGACACATAGTCAGGTACAGGTTAGTAGAAAACACTGTGGTTCTAATATTCACAGAATTCAGGGTTGTTGATTTTTTTCTTCAACGTACTTATATCATGCACTGCTTACGGCCTATAATCAAATTTCTGAAATGTACTGTTTTATGCAGACTTCACAGCAGCTACAAGTTAAAAACAACTGTAGAACATTTGGAGGGGATTGGATAAAGTACTTGTGACCAATGGTAGCACTGGTATTGGAGCAGAATCTTGCCTCTGTGACACAGGAAAAGCAATTGTCTTCTGTAATTAAAACCCAAATTATACAGTTATCCTAACTGTGAGCAATGATAATAAATAATAACCATAAATAATAAATAATACATAATAACACTTGCATTTAAGACATATGCATCGCCATTTTGTCTCTTCTCCTGTTGCCTTTGTAGTCTTAAAAAGCAGAGGCAAGATTTTTGGTCAAACTTAATTTGGTGTTATGATAAATAGTTGAGTTTGTGGTGGTCAGAATTGTTTACTTATGACCTCTTTAATACACAACTCTACACAACTACAGTATTTGCATTTGTATTTATTTCTTTTTACGGACTTTTATTCAAAAGAAAATATATTTGAAGCATGAGGGAATGAGGCAGAAACCAAAATGGCTTATCCTTTAAGCCACACCCCTAAAATAAAAAGTGACGGTTGACAGATGAAAATCACTTTAATAGATAGAGAATAAATTTAAAGTAAGACAGATTATTACAGTAAAAATAGAATCATTTTGTTCTTATGATTTATATTTACCAAGCAATATTTCAATCAGATTTGGTATTGAAGTTTACATATAGTCACCATACTCATTACATATTTTTGTTGCACAATGTCAAAAAGAAAATTACACTTTGCTTAATGGGAGATGAAAAGTCACTGCTTATCTAGTATTATAAGATTACCTTTGGTATTAATTTTTGGTATTTATTTAGAAAGTAGTTCCCAAGCTATATGAGGAAATTTGACATGTTTTATGAAAAAAGTTATACATTTGATGAATAGGAATGACTCTATAGTCTTTATTGTCACTCCGTGTTTGGTGTTTTTCTCTGTATCCTCATCATGTCGGTGCATGACCAGTCCATCGCTCAAGTCCTTTATAGTCTCCATTAAGGAGCCGTGGCCTTAGCTCAAAAACTACCACCCTCTAAGAATACCACAGGAGCCATCCTTTTCTGAAATTTTGCCAACTTTGGAAACTTACTCATGCAGAATGAATTCAGAAAGACAACAACACAGTCTTTATACATTGAATAAAATGTACCATAGATTTAAACAGACGTATTTATTATTAACACACCACTCATTTCTTTGTACTACATTGGCACATTACTAAAATATAGTGGAACTTTGAATAATGTTATACTGTCCCCCATGCAATCACTAAACGATAGGTCCGTCTGACACCGCACACCAATCAGCCCTCTAATATGGACTGTGCTCACTTCTGCCCGTGCCAGTGCCGCAGTGGAGGAAAAAAACAATTAGAGAAAAGACTGTCCCTTCCCACAGGGCTTAATGCGAGTGAAGAGAGATAGGTTTTGTAATAGATTTTTGTCGGTGTAAAATGAGATGCTGACCTCTGGGTGCAGAGACACTCAAAGGCATCAGAGTAGCGGGACAGCACACTCCCAGTGGGGCGGAGGGAAATTCATCCAAGACATCATTCTCTGGCCTTGTGCGAGTCATACAGGTGGCCCTGACAGCTCAGCAACAGCGACGTGCTGCTTATTGCCCCGCGAGAGTCGAGCGAGGGTGTTCAAAGTCAAGCAATCACGCTCTCTTTTAGGCACCAGGGAGACCTGGGAAATTGACACGGGGCTTGTAGGTCTTCAAATAACAGGAGTTGGTGTTGTTAATCATGTCCATTCTGATGGATTAATGAAAAACTACCTCTGAAGAATTGGCTCAAGGGAGAGTCACTATAGGTGTATTGGGCAATGTTTTTTAACTAATTGGTATCATTGACAGCGTTATGAGTATAGAGAAACAAATGTGTTGACATGAATTTCAATTAATTTGATTTGCTATTCCTCATGAGAGCAGTATTCAAATAAGTTTATTTCAATGTCACATCAAGGGTTGTTAATGCTATAAATCGAGTATTTTTCCCTAGCTTTTAGCATTAGAATGCAAAAATCAAAAGTTATTAATAATTGAGAGGGTTTCAGCTGATACCAACCCATCGATGGTATTTACCTGAAGTCAAAGTCTAGTTAAACACATTGCTTAGAGTGTAAACCTTGTGGTGTTTTATAATAGATGACAATTAAGAGAAGAAATTTGGCATTTAAGCAATCCATGCCTTTCAGAGTGGTGATAATCAGAATCGGAATCAGAATCAGAATCAGAAAGGGTTTATTGCCATTGTCAATGAACAAACTTCCCAGACATAGGAACTTGTCTCAGCATTAAGGTGCAACACAAAACACTGAGCAATAATAAAACAACATATATTCAATCAAGCAAAAGGGCATGCGTTAAGAAACAATTTAAAATTACTATAGTATAAAATAAAAATAGGTATTACTATGTACATAAGTTTACAGTTAAGTTTAAAGTTGTAGTGCAGAAAGTGACAGTGCAGTGAGTGATGAATAGTTGTAGTTAAAGTGGCAGGTGTTTAAGAAGTGTTCATGAGTCCAACGGCAGAGGGAAAGAAACTAAGGCGGGAGGTTCTGGTCGGATGGAGCCGTGCCCTCCTGCCTGAGGGGAGTGGCTCACATAGCCCATGTCCAGGGTGAGAGGCGTCAGCTTGCAATCCGACCCTGCTACGTCCCAGAGCCCTTGGGACGTACAGGTCCTGCCAGGATTGAGCTGCAGCCGATCACCTTCTCAGCGCGCCAATGCGCTGTTGTCTCTGTTTTCCGCTGGCTGTGGGCTCCAGGTCAACGGTGATGGTAGGGGTGAGATGGCTCCATGATTGCGCCGTCTTGTAAAACTGCCACCTATCTGCACTGGCAGCTAGGCTTTCTCAGCTGCCGCAGAGTACATCCTCTGCTGGGCTTCTTATATGAGGGTGAGCTGATGGTGATGCTCCTCATTGAGTTCCTGGTGATGTGGTGCCACGGGCGGAAGCGGAATTCCACCTGGTGGTGGATGGCGGAGGTCTGTCATGATGAGGCGGCTGGGCGCCGGCTGTGACTTTCCGAGTCCACGCATTTCATCTTCCACTGTCTTCTGCGGCGTGGAATCCAGGGTGTTACGCTAATAGGGCACCAGAACACCAGCGGTCCACCTCCTCCTGTGACAGACTCATCCCCGTCCGAGATGCCCCAGATGAGGAGTGAGGTAGCTCTGTCCACAAAGCTTTGGGCCTCGTGTTAGGATCGTCTATGGCTGGAGGGTGCCTGGGCGTTTGTTACAGGTGAGAAGAGAACCGAGAGATAGACTAAGCTTTATCCCATCAAGCACTTAAGAGTGTTTATGCTTCCCTGTTAGCTTGATAGTCCCGAGTGTCTGAGACAATTTCTTACCCAGCCGCGTTGCGACGCGACTGCCTCACGCTCGACAGTCGAGGTAGTATGTCCTCCTGTGACAGTTACACCATTGCCGAGAGAGATGGGAAAGTCAGCTGCACTTTGGAGCTGAGAGAAGTGAGTTTGATCTGGAGTTACAGAGTGAAGTGGGTGATTAAGGTGTTTTGAATGCGAGGAGGCTCGCAAAGCCACAAGAGGATCCATCGCGATACGCGTTCACCGGGGAGTCCCCTCTGCTGCAGTGTTATGACGTAGCAGCCGCCAGGCTTCGTTTGTTTCTCTGTCTACCGACCTGTTAGGCCTCTGTAGGCCGAACGCAGGGCGGTGTTTACGTCCACCAAGCGGATGTAGGCGAGGTGTGATGGCATTGAGCGTCGGGGCAAACCAGGCCCATAGCAAATCTTCATCTCGATCTGACAGACGTCTCGCTTAGTGAGTGCCACTGAGCTTGTAGTAGTCATTAGTGCACCCTTGTCCTCAGTTGACTCCGGCTCGGCTATCTTGCCGGCGGAGAGACAATGATGGCACGACGTGAAGCCGTCTCGACTTTGCTATTGACCCTAGCTCGAATAGTGTAAAACATGGTATGCATGTGAATTGCCAAATGTCTCATCACCCTGCGCTAGGTCTAGTTGAGCGTGTAACTTGTGGCGGGTGCAGCCGACGCCTTCTGGGTACAGCAGCTTTTTCTGGGGTTGGGCACTTTCCGACAATGAGGCCTGTGAATTCCTGTTCCTGAACTGAGAGAGGTGTTGGAAAGTTTTACGTTTGGCGTTGGCGGGGATGCGCCCCATGGGGGAGGGTCGGGTTCACCGCTCACATCAACCATGGAGTAGAAGATGTTAAGTTTAGCTTCAGCCCGTTTCATCGAATTGTCATGCAGACAGGGCGGGGTCATCGGTGGGCTTATGGCCTTGGTGAGACTAAGCCGAATTCCCCCTCTCACAGAGGAAGGCCAGGCAGCTATTGTATTGTCAGAGAACTAGCGCTGCTTATCAAAGACGCCGGTGTATGTATGTACTGTTATCCATCGCTAGAGAAACCTCTTTGCTAAATCATAACATTTCGCACGTACACTGTTGTGCGCGACCAGCCTCCTTCTGCTGCCTTAACTGCCTCAGTTTTGGAGTGAACCAGGGTTTGTCATTGTTGAAAGTGACTTTGGTTTGTGTTGGTATGCTGTCCTCACAGAATCGAATGTATGACGTCACAGTGTCTGTGTACTCATCCAAACTAGCGGCAGCTCTGAAGACCTTCCAGTCTGTAATGTCCAAACATGCACGTCGCTCCTCCACTGCCTCACCGGTCCACTTCTTAGATTTCCTCACTGCAGGTTTTGAGAGCTTCAGCCTCTGTCTGTACGTGGGGATCAAGTGAACCATGGCGTGATCTGAAAAGCCGAGATTAACGCGAGCCACGGCGCAAAAGGCGTTACTGACTGTTGTGTAACAGTGATCCAACGTGCTCTGCTCTCTGGTCGGAACTTTAATAAACTGTTTGTACTTTGGTAGTTCGTGGCTGAGATTCCCCTTGTTAAAATCACCCAGCATAATACACAAAGAGTCCGGGAAGGTCCGCTCCACACTCAGAATCTGGTCCGCGAGCGCGCGCTGTACCACGTGCACGTTTGCGCTCGGTGGGATGTAAACAACAGCCAGAATGAATGAGGCGAACTCACGTGAAGAGTTGAATGGTTTGCAGTTAATGAACAGATATTCCAGATCAGAAGAGCAGTGCTTGGAGATCACGGTCACATCTGAAGACCAGGCGTTGACGTAAAAACAGACTCCTCCGCCGCGTGTTTTATCCCTGGAGAGACCCTTATGGCGATCAGCACGAAGAAGGCGAAACCCCTCGATCTGCACGCCGCCGTCCGGGATCGGCTCAATGAGCCACGTCTCCGTGAAGCACAAAACAGGAGATGAAGAAAAGTTTCTGTTTTGTCTCATCAGCAGCGCCAGTTCGTCCATTTTGTTGGAGAGTGAGCGAACGTTGGAGCGGAAAATCCCAGGTAAGGGCGTCCGTGTACCGCGTCTCCTGAGCCGTACGAAAACCCGTTCACGTTTTCCTCGCCGGCGGCGTCTCACTCTTTTAGCCAAAAGAAGGGCTAATTCAGCAGCAGAAGCTAAAAAAACTCGAACTAGGTCCGTAGGAGTTGTGGTTCGGAAGGACAAGAGCTCTTCACAGGTGTAAGAGCACGCAGACACACAATTTACGAACAAAAACAGACAAAACAAAGTGCACCGAAAGGCCAATCTAACATGGCTGCCATAGAAATTAAGAAAATTAAAACTAAACAAGTTCTCTAAACAGGAAGCGGAAACCCATAGATAAGTCTACTACTTTTAAGTTGAGATAACTGATTTTACCACCTCTGGGCCTTCTATTTCAATGTGTTGTTGATTTTGAGTCCACATAGATGACAAAATGTTATGAAATAAAAATACTGTGACTTCCGGGGATGCCGAAATTTGCCTTAACAATCGCACATAGTCCCAAGAAACGTGGGCAGGAGATGAGTGGACACGGAAAACACAAGACAGATAATAAACAATAAACAATCAAAGCATAGTCTCAGTAGAAAACATACCTAAGAGGACAAATCGCGTGAAATGCAACGGGACATGGCGTTATTGAGAGCAGAGGTGAGAACAGAATGGAAGCCAATATAATGGAGCTGAAGGCGGGAGGTAGAGGTGGAGCACACATCAGTGAGGTGGAGTAGCATATTTCCGAAATTATGGATGAGTTACGGGAGCTGAAAGACGAGGTAGTGACACTGCAGATGGATAGCAAGAATATGAAAAGCAAGCTTTTGGATTTGGAGTCTAGGTGCCATAGAATAAAATCTTTGAGAGGAATAGTACCAGGAGCAGGCGGGGAGACGTTCAGGGTCTGGACTTCCCTCCTTTTGACAATCTTTTTTGCGATCAGTTCATGGGTTCAGTGCATGTTCTTGGTATGGACCCTTTTGTTTTTCCTTTTTATTTCCATCTGTCTCATGTTTCTGTAGTTCTTGTGTTTGTATATTGTTTTCGACCAGAGTAAATCTAGGCAAGATCCTCAAATGCTACAGGAAATGACCAGATAAGAGGAGAAAAGAGTGACCTGACCTCACAGGAAATACTTATGTCAATGCTCTTTACCAAACTAAGATGTGTGTGAGTGGATCAAAATGTTCGAAATTATTAGCCTGCATTAGCATGAAGAACTATTTTTAAAATACGAGACAGGAGTAATCTAAGAAAAAAATTCAACAATCATTTGAATCTTTCTACAATTCTTTTTTTTTTTTTTTTTTGCTTTCTACAATTTTTTTTTTTTTTTTTTTTCTTTTTTATCTCAGGAAAGAAAGAAGATGAAATAAAGTATTTTCTGGACACCCTCAATTTGCCTGTTATGACAGAAGAGTATAAGAGACTAAAGAACAGTGCATCTTCGGGGAGTAATGGGTTCACCTAAGAGTTGTATAAAGATCTAAAAGAAGCACTTATTCATTTACTTTTAACAACTTTTAACTGGGCACTTAAAAAAACTCAGACCCCTTCTAGTATGAAAGAGGCCATCGTATCTCTAATACCTAAAGAACGGAAGGACAGACTCGATTGTGCGTCATGTGGACTGTCCAAAATAATGGAACAATTACTCCCAATGTTAATCCACAATGATCAGAGTTTATTAACCAACGACACACACAAGATAGCATAAGACGATCCTTACACACAGTAAATCATACACAAAAACAACAAAACAAAGCCATAATATTTAGTCTGTACGCTGAGAAAGGTTTTGACTCTGTTAGCTGGCCGTATTTATTTAAAGCGCTAAACAAATTTCAAATGGATGACTTAATCCCCCTCCTGTTTGCCTTGTACTTGGAACCATTGGACCAATATATTACAATCCAAAGCGAAGAATGCCGTTACAATTGATGGGATGGAACATAATATTGTCTGCTACGCAGATGTTATTCTATTATATTTGACCAAACCAGAAATTTCCAAAACCAATTTGATGTATTTTCTTCAAAACATTGGTCCAATGTCTAGATCAAAATTAAATATGCATAAAACTAAAATTGTCTTATTCTGGCAACTCCATTTGACCTTTATAAAGACCTATCCATTTAAATGGCAAATGGAATTGCTTAGATATTTAGGTGTGGTACTCAATAGAGACAACAATTTTGGATAAAAAATATACCCCTCTTTTTACTACTATAAAAAAGATCTTGAAACATTGACTCTTATCTCATACAAGTTTATGTCAAAGAATTGAAACTATAAAAAATAATGTTTTGCCTAGATCTCTCTATCTGTTCCAGACCCTTCTGATTTCCATCCCCAACCAGCTGTTCGACGAGAGGAATAAATCAACCTCGTATCCGGTTCAAAACTCTACAAAAGGAGGATTGGGTTTACTTTATCTGAAAAATTACTTTTTTTCAGCTCAAATCAGAGCGTTGCTGTACTGGAAAAATATTGAGATTAATGTTGTCCCGAAAGTTCCTGTGCAGGTCTTGCAGATGATACATTTTGAGTCATTCGGAGGAAGTGGAAAGTCACTGGGTAAAATCTGTGCTTACTACCTGGAAAGTACTAATCAAAACTATAACCTAATCAATTATGTTAAAACCTTAAACTGGTTGGCATATATGATCAAAATTGTTCACCAAACAGCACAGATCTGAGATTTAAAGTCTGAATAACGAAAGGTATAAAGGTTTTCTATCAGACTGTAAAAGAAAATCACATAAAAGCTTTGATATGTTTAAAGAATCCTTTGACTTGGAGAAACAAGACTTTTATAAGTAATTACAACATAAGAAGTAGAAATTAAACAAAGCAACAACCACATAACCCTCTGACTTAAATATTTTTTAAAGCGTCTAAATCCTAACTTTCAAGGGGAATAATAAACAATAAGCAATAAGCAATTACAATTTACAAACTTGTGAATTGACATTCACACATCCCAGCAGATTTCTTATAGTTCAAATAAATTCAGACTACACTATCATATACACATTTCAAAGAAGTACACAAAATTAATTTCCGACAAAAACATTAAAATGTTTTATATAGACTATGTATTTGGCCTCAAAATTCTGACACAATCAATATGAAATATATTGCCATCTTATTGGTGTGTTGCTGAGAGTTAAGCACTGTTCATATTTTGAGCCATCAAGGCAAGACTTGTTTCCTCTTAAATGTGGTTGTATGGTCTGAATACCATATTGAGCATTAGATTAACCTTCAACAAGATCTTGTCTACTAGAATTTACATTGTCCTGTATTTGTCAAAGTTGATATTTAAGATTACATTCAACTCAATTCATGTGGCCAGCAATTTTTTGTGCTATCAAAATTGTGACTTCAGAACGTACGGCAGTTTGATGCCGCTGGGACTGACCAGACCATAATGTTTTTGGGCCACTGAGCCCCAACCACATGAGCCATGTCAGTCAGACCACATCAATATCACTCAACAGTAAAATGCATTAGCATGTGTCAGTCAGCCACAGTCAACGATAACCAATAACACTGACCTCAAATATGAAAAATGAAGTCACACATTGCATGATAATGAGACAAGGTCAGCTCGGTTCTCTGTAATACTGTTTGAAAATGATGGCGTAAGAGGACAAAATGGTACAAAATGCAAAAAAATAGATTATGCCTATAATAGGAAAAAATCTAATTATTTATTTACTGCAACAGTTGTTTTCACAATATTACTACTAGGCTATAACGACTGACACTACTGCGAAAAGTGTTACTACTTCATTGCCACATTTCATAATACATACTTCAACAATCACCTTTAACAACAATCAACTTTTATTATTCTTACCTCTTACTGCAACACTTGATAATAAAAACTTGATAATGATAATTACACATTAATTAGATTTAACAAAGCATGGACAAAGACTTAATTCAAGTAGTTTACAATATACGATTCAGGCCATGCGAAGCCCGCTTCCATGCACTCACTAACGCACTCCTCCACTCATGCATGTCCTGTGCATACTAATTAGTAGTGGGAAAATTGAACATTATCGTTGTAAACCGGCGAAGCGTAGCGCTTTACATAGGGATGACAACCACTTTGCGGACCACACCGTACAGGATGGCTGATGCCACCACAGAGTCGTAGAAGGTCCCCAGGAGTGGACCCCTCACTCCTAAAGACCTGAGTCTCCTGAGGAGGTAGAGCCGACTCTGGCCCTGCATGAACAGTGCGTTTGTATTGTGAGTCAAGTCTAATATGTAGTTCAGATGAACACCCAGGTATTTGTATGTGTCCATTCTCTCAATGTCCCTTCCCTGGGTGTTCACTGGTGAGGAGCAGTAGAGTGGCATCTGCAGCAGTCCACCACCATCACCTTGGTCTGCCTCGCGTTGAGCGTTGAATCAGAAATCGAAGAGTTTATTGCCATTGTCAATGAACAAAATTCAAAAACATAGGAACTTGTCTCGGCCTTAAGGTGCAACATAAACACTGAGTAATAATAAAACAACATATATTCAATCAAAAAAGGGCATGCATTAGGAACAATTTAAAATTACTATACAATAAAAATAAAATAGGCATTTCTATGTACACAAGTTTACAGTTATGTTTAAAGTTATAGTGCAGAAAGTGACAGTGCAGTGAGTGGTTGAATATTGCAGTTAAAGTGACAGGTGTTTGAAGTGTTCATGAGTCCAACAGCAGAGGGAAAGAAACTATTCTTGTGGGCGGAGGGTTCTGGTCCGGATGGACCGTAGCCTCCTGCCTGAGGGGAGTGGTTCAAACAGACCATGTCCAGGGTGAGAAGGGTCAGCTGTGATCCGACCTGCTCGTCCCAGAGCCCTGGAGACGTACAGGTCCTGCAGAGATGGAAGTCTGCAGCCGATCACCTTCTCAGCAGAGCGCACAATGCGCTGTAGTCTCTGTTTGTCCCTGGCTGTGGCTCCAGCGTACCACACGGTGATGGAGGGAGGTGAGGATGGACTCAATGATGGCCGTGTGTAGAACTGCACCATCATCTGCGCTGGCAGCTTGGCTTTCCTCAGCTGCCGCAGAAAGTACATCCCTCTGCTGGGCCTTCTTGATGAGGGAGCTGATGGAGGGCTCCCACTTGAGGTCCTGGGTGATGGTGGTGCCCAGGAAGCGGAAGGAGTCCACGGTGGTGATGGGGGAGTCTGTCATGATGAGGGGGGGCTGGGGGGCTGTGGCTTTCCTGAAGTCCACGATCATCTCCACTGTCTTCTGGGCGTTGAACTCCAGATTGTTACCGCTGCACCAGGACACCCAGCCGGTCCACCTCCCTCCTGTAGACGGACTCATCCCCGTCCGAGATGAGCCCGATGAGGGTGGTGTCGTCCGCAAACTTGAT
Source organism: Chaenogobius annularis (assembly GCA_015082035.1). Lineage (NCBI taxonomy): Eukaryota > Metazoa > Chordata > Actinopteri > Gobiiformes > Gobiidae > Chaenogobius > Chaenogobius annularis. The sequence continues at coordinate 351,925 of BJKM01000501.1, read as the reverse complement.
GAGTTTTACGGAGTCGTGGCTGGAGGTGCAGCAGTTTGTGTACAGGGAGAAGAGCAGAGGAGAAAGTACACAGCCCTGTGGAGCTCCTGTGCTGATAGTCCGAGTGTCTGAGACATTCTTCCCAGCCGCACGCACTGCCTCCGATCCGTCCAGGAAGTCAGTGATCCACCTGCAGGTGGAGTCAGGCACGTTGAGCTGGGAGAGCTTGTCCTGGAGCAGAGCAGGGAGGATGGTGTTGAACGCAGAGCTGAAGTCCACAAACAGGATCCTGGCGTAGGTTCCCGGGGAGTCCAGATGCTGCAGGATGAAGTGGAGTGCCAGGTTGATGGTGTCGTCCACAGACCTGTTGGCTCTGTAGGCGAACTGCAGGGGGTCCAGCAGGGAGGAGGTGAAGGACTTGAGGTGGGGCAGGACCAGGCGTTCAAATGACTTCATGACTACAGACGTCAGCGCCACAGGCCTGTAGTCATTAAGTCCAGTGATCCGGGGCTTCTTGGGGACAGGGACAATGATGGCAGACTTGAAGCAGCGCTGGGACATGGCATGACCCCAGGGAGGTGTTAAAATGTCTGTGAAGACGGGGGTTAACTCTCGTGCGCAATGAGGAGGTGGTTCGGCTGACACCAGTCTACAAAGTCCTGCGTTAGTCCCCTGTACTCTTCATCGTCATCAACGTGATTAGTCCAACAATGGCAGAGCGTCGGAGAACTTCTGCAGGACACAGCTGTCCTGGAAGCTGGAGGAAGGGTGCAAGGACGGTGCCCCTCACTACAGGTCTGGAGGTCAGACAAACTGGGGCTGGTTTGTGAGGTAGTCCAGGAGCCACTCTGCCAAAGTTCCCTCTATACTTGATGAAATACACCAAAATGTTATCTCTCACTCTCACTCTTTCACAAGTATCGTAAAAGTTCTGATCTTCTTCAGTTTCATGGCAAAGGGCTCATCAAAATAGACTGTACCCCATTAGTGTCATTTAGATCAGACTTTTCACTCTCAAAACATAGTCTTTTAATTTTCCTAGTATTTATAGAAAATTGGTAAAGGCGGTATTTTTTTTTCGTGTGTGCTTTTATCTGTTCTCTCCACAACCAATAAATGCATCCATCCATCTTCTTCTGCTTATCCGGGGTTGGGTCATGGGAGAAAGCAGTCTAAGTGGGGACTCCCAGACTTCTACATCCCAGACACTTCCTCCAGCTCCTCCAGGGATCCCGACACGTTCCCAGGTCAGCCAAGAAACATAGTCCCTCCAGCGTATCCTGGGTCTTTCCTGGGACCGCCACTCGGTTGGACATGCCCTCCCCAGGGAGGCGTTCAGGAGGTATCCGGAACAGATGCCCGAGCCACCACAGCTGGCTCCTCTTGACGTGGAGGAGTAGCGGATCTACTCTAAGCTTCTCCATGTGAATATTCTCCTCACCCTATCTCTAAGGGAGCGCCCAGCCACCCTGCTGAGGAAACACATTTCTACCGCTTGTATCCGCGATCTTGTCCTTTCGGTCATAACCCAAAGCTCATGATCATAGGTGAGGATAGGAACGTAGGTTGACCGGTAAATTGAGAGCTTTCCCTTCGACGCGACTCCTTCTTCATCACAAAAGCCAACAACATAGACACACCCTTCCACTTTTCAAATCCAGACTCAAACCACTCACCCTGTTCAGACAATCCTAACACACATAACTCAGTCACTCCAAACCATCATCCAGTTCTGTACTGTGGGTTTTATTCTGTTGTTTTATTCTGTTGTTTTATTCTCTTGTACAGTGTCCTTGGGTGTTCTGAAAGGCGCTTTTAAATAAAATGTATTATTATTATTATTATTAAAAGTCTGACAGAACGACCCTAACCCTGCAGACGCTGCACCGATCCGACTGTCAATCTCACGTGCCACCCTTCCCTTACTCGTGAACAACACCCATGTAGACTGGTTGGGCAAATTCCCATGAACCCTTAAGCACTTAAGAACCCTTAAACACACGGGCAAGACGAAAACCACACTGCTCCTCTTGAATCCAAGGTTCGGACTATTGTCGGATTCTCCCTCTGAAAGAGTGTGATCCCTCTGTAGTTGGAACACACCCCCTCCGGTCCCCTTCTATGAACAGAGGGACCACCCCCCTGGTCTGCCAGTCCAGAGGCACAGTCCCTGACCGCCATTCGAGTGTGGAGAGACGTCTCAGCCAAGAAAGTCCGACAACATCCAGAGACTTAAAGTAGGCAGATCTCATACACCCCTGGAGCCCTGCCACCAGAGGAGTTTGCCTCAACTTCAGTGACTTTAGCTTGGGTGATGGACGAGTCAGCCTCAGAGTCCTCAGTCTCTGCTTCCTCTTGGAAGACGTGACAGCAGGATTGAGGAGGTCCTCAAAGTATTCTTCCACCATCCGACGACATTCCATCGAGGTCAGCAAATCCACCCTCACCATAAATGGTGTTGGTGAAGCACTGCTGCTTCATCCGAGTGTTCAAAACTCGTGGCCTGAATGTTAGATGACACAACAACAATGTCAATCATTGACCTTCGCGACTTAGGGCAGGCTATTCAACATAAATCAGGCTCTTAGAGTTTTTTGACACCCCTTCTTCTTCTTCTTCTTCTTCTTCTTAAAAAAAAAAGAAGAATGTATATATAATCGGTGCGGCGTCCGCAGTGATGCGGTCGCTGTAGAGCCGCTGCTCCTCCACGTTGAGAGGAGCCAGCTGAGGTGGCTCGGGCATCTGTTCCGGATGCCTCCTGGGTGCCTCCTAGGGAGGTGTTTCGGGCATGTCCCACGGGAGGAGGCCCTGCTTAGACTGCTGCCCCCGCGACCCGGCCCCGGACTGGGGAGACTGTTCTTCCAATCACCCCTCTCCAGGTGTCACTGTTGTTCCCCACGTGGGCATTAACGTCCCCAGTAGCACAACAGAGTCCCGGTCATGGTCCAGTACCCTCCCGGGACTCCAAGAAGGCTGGGTACTCTGCACTGCTGTTCGGCCCGTAGGCCTGTAGGCCGAGACAACAGTGAGGGACCTGTCCCCAAGTTACCTCTCGTTCACTGGGGTAAAAGCCAACACGTGGCGCTGAGCTGTGGGCTGTTCCATGTCCCCAGGCCTGGCTCCATGGGGGCTAGGTAATGCCAATCTATCTTTAAGAATTACCAAAATTCTAAAAAATACATTCAGAAATGAATTTAATTGTTAATTAATTTTCAAATGAGACAAATATGTCTTCTAGGCTGTGACCTTTCTTAAAAATTTCCTGTTTGATAGATGACTTTATGAGAGAAAGTTATTATCATTTTTAGACTTGTGGCTAGACTCATCTGTTAAAATAACTCTCCCACTTTCTTTTTCACCACTGCATTCAATTTAGGCCTTCAATTAAAATCACTCCTTAATAGCTGTGTGCTGTAATTATGCTATAGAAGAATGCTGGGTACACAAATTGGTCTAGCCTGGTCAGAAAATTACACAATTGGTTGATTCAAAGCTTTTCTCTTAGCATGTTCAGCTTTCATGCATTATACATATAGTGTTAATGTTGTGTGTCTTCCAGCTATTCCCCATTACCGCAGCCTTACACACTCCAGTAACTTTACCCAGGCTTAACCTAACTTGTATTTTCACACACTTGCCGGTTCTCACTACATCCTAGTGGTTTACAAATTGAACACTTTGTTTAATCTTGCTTTATCCTCATCTGATCCGGCTACTTATAATCAAAAGCCATCAGAGATATCCTCTTAATTCAGCTTTCCATGAGCTTGGCGTGTTGCTGAAGAGGCATTTGAGGGTTGCATGATCAGCAAACACAAAGAATGGCCAATAAATTGTAGGAATTTTGAAGTTAGGTAATGTATAACAGTGAACTTATTTGATTGGATTTGAATAGATTTTGCTATTATTATTTATTATTCATTGTTTTATGTTGCATCAAGTTCCCTATAAACTTTTTTCAGTGACAATGGATATACCTTTTCTGATTCTGAAAAAAAAAAAAAAAACTCTAGTGCTACTAAAAAACACAATCAATATTGGTGCCTTGCTAGTCTTTCTGTGATAATGCGGGCTCTCTGTGTCATAGATGCATTAGTGAGTCAAAAGAAACGTCAATGTGTCTGTGCTAGCTCTCCAAAACCCCTAATGTCCAGCAGGAAGTCCATCTAACCCAGGATTTACACCAGGAGATTCAGCCACACGTAAAGTAGGCAAAGATGCATACACATATATTTAGAAGCTTCAATTTACACCAGAGACGTCAGAGCCGCTCCAAATCCGTGGCACTAAATGCCGTTAAGACACAATTTATATTGCTTACATATTAAATGCTGGTCTAATAAAGTAGGCTTTAAAACTGTACAAATTGTGATCAGAGGGATAATGTTTTACATAGAGGTGTCTTTACATTTGACATGATAAAGTTATATTTCATAAACTCATCCTAGTCCTTCATGAATAATTTCCAGAAGTCCTGAATGTGATGCACGAGGTCGTGGACGTGATAGGGACGTGAGAGATGTTATTTACATTACTTTTTTTTTACATATTTTGAATGGGCATTGGCAGTTTATTTCTGACCTCATTTAAGTGGTGCGTAGCATAATTCCTGATTCCTGATAATTACGGCCGTTGGACGCACGTACGACATTGCTGGTGTACGGCCAGTGCAAAATATACCTTAACAGAGGGGTTCATTGTACCAGGTTGTAGCCAAGTGCTAATTTCCAACTGTAGTCCTTGGGCAGGGTGATGTTATTAAACCCCACTGAGATGTAGCCTATTGTACATTATTTTAATGGTAGGGGAGACCGGAGCACCCGGAAGAAACCTACGTAGACACGGAGAGAACATGCAAACTCTGTACAGAAAGGCCACACGCCACCTAGTGATCGATTCCAGGATCTTCCCGCCAAGGGAATTCAGCCAAGGGAATTCAGCCAAGGGAATTATGAATCGTCACTAATTAATAGGTCTATTTATTGATTTTTTTCCAATGTATGCATGGAAATCTACTTGTACTGTAGTTTATCAGACTAGCTTCAGAAACTCTAGCAACCAAGAAGGGAGAACATGAATTAAATGTGTTCTGTATTATGTTGCTGCCTTGTTTTTCTTCAAAGAAACAGTTGCTAAAAAAGTGAAAAATATGCAATGAATAAAGATGACCATCCCTGCTGTTAGTAATAACTGAGGATCACACCCCATAAAGATAAAGTATTTTGCTCTGTCCTGGATAACATAAAAGTGTGTTTCAAGGTCCTTATTTCATTGTATTTATTTTCCCACTTCCTTGTTAATGGAGCTGCAAATCGCTGTTGCAACAAAACAAGTTCGCTTTCTACAACACTTTCTGCAACAATGTGTGCAGATAGCAAGTTTATCTCATTTATTACTATTATAAAATGTCCTTCCTTCAAACATCAAATGTGCTGATACATTAACATAATATTTCTAAATATTGCTTTTATTACATTAAAACAGTGATAAAAACATATGTTTTTTTTGTATTTACTTTTAACACAAGAAGGAAACAGAGAGGCGATTGAGCCTTTTCTGTTGCCTGTCCTTGACGCTGGAATAGTCTACCTTTGTATGTATGACAAGCTGATTCACTAAATGCTTTTAAGTATCTTTTGAAAACATACTTTTTGTCTTTGGCTTTAACAAAGAAGGAGCTGTTGTTGTATTTACCATCTTTGTTTGCCTTCATGTTTTAATATTGTAACTTTAGTATGTGCCAAACTTTGGTCAACCTTATTGTTTTAAAACGTTTTATAAATAAGTTTAATTTGATCTGATTTGACAAGTTTTTCTGATGCGCTTATGTATCCAAAAAATTTGTCCATGGAGACAAGCAAGGGGTATGCATAGATCTATTCACTAACTGGATAAGGCAGGGGTCTCCAAAAGGCGGGCCGCGGGCCAGATCCGGACCCTGAAGCAATTTGGTCTGGCCCGCGGCCCAGTTTCCCATAATTAGAAATATGTTATTTAATTTTTTTTGCGGCGAGGGAAAGATAAAAGATTATTTTTCATATGCAGATCCGTTGTCACCAGTTTAGTGCTGTCAGGAACTTTTTCCCGTTGTCCATTTCATTACGTTGCATATATTTTAATGCCCATTATGGGCTATTTTTAATAGACTGCTGCAGGTCAGAGAACTCTAAAAACATGCATGATACTGTGCATGTTGCCTAGTGACAGCTGCGTTTGTTCTTAGGAATTAAATGCAAAGTGATTTTTCTTTTTGCAGCTACTGTAGGCTACTGCGTTTTAATATAATTTGAACCAAATTACATCTATTTTAAAATAATCCTGTTCTAGTCCTGTTTGAGTCCTGTTTGAGTCCCGCTTTAGTCCTGTTTTTGACCAGCTTTAGTCCATCTTTAGTCCTGCTTTATGGTGCATCCATGTTTTTTCTGGTAGATATGGTTTGTTTAGTCTTGGCTCTTATCCCAGGTCTGCTTTGCACTAGTCAAGTCAGGTTTCTGGTAAACACTGGGTTTGCGTTGCCTGGGTTTTATTGCTTTTGTCCTGTTTTTAGTCATGTAATAAGATATTTTTACTTCTCTGAAAGTAAAGTCCTATGTTGATTTCTGTTGTGGAATTGTGCCACTGTGAGTTGTATGCAGATCTTATAGAGATAAAGCATAAAATTGTGGTGGGATTTTGTAGTCCGGCCCCCGGACCTTAGCCCCTCGAAAAATCTGGCCCCCTGGAAAATATAATTGGAGACCCCAGCATCTAGCACCACCAGTGGTCAGTCCATTGAAAATCCTCTGAAGCCCAGAAAGCATGTTTCCCATAGTACAATGTTTCAGTTCAGAACATTTCTCAGTTCAAAATCCTTTAGTTTTCCTAAAAACAGCTTTTTTAAACTTTAGCTTTGGCTCGCTCTGGTCTGCAACTCTCGCTCTGATTGGTCAGAATAGTCATGTGGTATGTAATGGGAAGAGCATTACTGCTGACCATATACTTTTGAATACCATCTTTTAAGCCAGGCCAAGTTACAGGTCAGCTCTATGGAGATGTGAGTCCAGTCACGGTAAGAATGCATGTTTTGTTAGCATGTCAGCAATAAAAACACCTGATTAAATTAAGTATATGTTTAATGCCGCACAGTGGAACATTCCAGGAAAAGCAATAACCTCTCCATGGAGACCTTCCACAAAAAAAAGTAACAATGCACATTTAAGATGCAGTCATTTAAGTTTGGCATTACTCTTCAAGTGTATGGCTGATATTAAATATAAAAGTATTGCATTTCATTAATCTTGTCAAATTGTCCTTCATATTCAGTATTTAGGCCAGTAGCATTCCATTTAGCAGAACGCTCTCACAGTACACTTAGACATAGACTTCCTGTGTATAAGCTTTTCTTGCTAGACCCAGCTTGCTCCAGCTGCTTCCTTAATTTTTAGTCAGTCTTTGTCTTCCATAAATCTTGAATTATGCCTTTTTTAAGTAAACCAAGGAGTTTTATCTAACGAGCCAGCGACATGTCTGGGAGAAAGAGGGAAAGGCTGTCGGAAATATCAATATCAAGAAATTCGTGAGCTAAAAGCACGGATAGTTGTTTTAGAATCTGAAAAAGGACTCCACGGTACAATCCCATTTTTGAATGTGTTCCCAAAATTTAAAAAATAGAATAAATAAACAAAAGAAATCATTGAAATTCAGCCTTGGAGCATTGTGTCTTTATTTAATTAATCTTTAACTGTTTCAGCTTGTTCTTGACACATTAGCTGAGCAGAAGTTTCTTCGGCAGGGCTGTCCTGCAAGAGGCTCTGATTGGCTAAACCAATCCAAATTACAATTACACATAAAACATTTCTTATCCTCAAAACTGTTAATGCTGAAAGTGTTTTTTGAGTGATGAAACAAACGACAGCGTGTCGCTCTTTTCACTCTCCCTCTCGTATGTCCGCTCTCTTCGCATTTTGCGGGTCTAAATTCACTTCTTTGTTTGGCCTGTTTCTCTGTGAATATGTGACTGATTGTAAAAAAAACATGAAGCATTTTAAAGCTTAAAATACCGAGAACACTCCACAATTTGTGTGTGAGCTGGTTTACCTGCTTCCTGCACATCTGACCAATTAGAAAAAGTGGACCAGTTTCACACAAACTAGGCCAAGGATTTTGGTTGAATGCGATGTGAATGTTTTTCGCAAATCAACGTTCCTCTATGAGCTCAATGATGGCCGTGTAAAACTGTACCATCATCTGCACTGGCAGCTTGGCTTTCCTCAGCTGCCGCAGAAAGTACATCCTCTGCTGGGCCTCGCTGAGCCTAGTAGTCGTGGCTGGAGGTGCAGCCGTTTGTGTATACAGGGAGAAGAGCAGAGGAAAAAGTACACAGCCCTGTGGTGTGAATCACATAATCACGCCTCTTGTTTAGAATTCCACCCCCTGCATTGTCATCGATTGCGCCGACTGCACGATTGTTCTGGATGTTTGTTTGTAATGCAGTTTTTTCCTGTTGTGTAAAGCACTTTGAATTGCCCTGTGTATGAATTTCACTCTACAAATAAACATGCCATGCCTTACCTTACAACCCAGCTTTGTGCATCTCCTTGGCTGCTAGATATTTATTTTTCAGAGTTGAATCGAGTGTTAATATGCCGCACCAATCAGCTGTGAAATACTGTTACATTAAATGTCAGCACATCCTCTGAGCTTTTCTTTCATTTAATATAGGAAAACGCTTCAGAAGACTACCAACTGATGCATTTAATAACGTTAATAAACTTGTCAGAATCTTTGCCTTGGACACAGAAGAATGTGGTCTTCAGTTGGAATATATTTTAAAGTTTACTTTAAAGAAAATGAAAACTTGGAAAAGCAAAAGAAGTTTATTGCCAAAAAATGCCTTAGAACTATTTTAGAGATCAAGTTTCACACTTTTATAAGAATGTTCCACTCTTCATTATTTTGATATTGTGGCATTGTTATAGAACCCACCATTCACAGTCACAGATTCTCGCTAAAGACGTTAAGATTCTTTTGTCAATTACTAACATTTTCTAAATAAAATGAAAAATATATCTAAAGCCGTCTTTCATCTGCCATCTCCTTCGTAATTATAGAGAAAGCTGTGATGGAGCGCTGCATTCGGAGGACTGCGGCTCAGTGGAGATTTTTTATGGTTGAGCTAAACCATTTTCCTCACCAAGCTAATGATAGAGGCGTTTTGAGCCAGAATGCATCAGACCCAATCCTCTTCCCAAACTCAAACATCCACTGGAGGCAAAAGTAAACTATTTTTCTATTATCTGCAAGTTGTTTTTTTGGATCTAATTTGTTAACAAAGCAAAGTAATGAGTCCCGACCATGTTGACCAAGTCACGGCAGACAGAGCACTGCCTCAAGTGGGAACAAAATAAAGCTGCAGAAGCTATTCTTTGGTCAAAACAATTAATAGTGATAATGATAAATCATGTTTATCTTGCTCGGACTGCATGATTGCATCACACACTTTATATAAAACAGTAAGATTGTCAAAAATATCAATACCCATATTCATCAATGTAATATTTAAATTGTATATTTTTCCAATCTGGTCTTTTCTTAGTATCAGAATTGGAGAGTTTTCTCAATAACACAACACTATTAGTTCTTTAAAAGAAGACCTTTGCAATTTTTGTTTGTGTTACAGAAATGGTCTGTTATTTCAAGTTTAGAAAAAATAATTTGAATGTACATAGATATCATGTTCTTTCAATGCAGTTGGGTATAGTGCAGACTGCTGCAACTATGGAATGTTAACAAATACATAAATACTACTAATATTCCTACTCATATTACATACAAGTTGATACACTTACAATCCAGTAAAGTAAGCAAGATTTCAGTAATGAATATAAAAAATAAGGCAGTTTTGTGCAGTTTGAATTGTAATATTTTGATATTTATATTTCTCCCTGTCTGTCAATTTGCCATCTCTCAGGTGTTTTATCTGAAAATAGTTAAAAATATAATAGCACGGTTTAAACAATCACTCTGCAAGGCTGTCAAATACTTTCAAAGAACTTCTAAACATTCCGACAGCAACCAAGATCTGACGAGGGGATAATGTTTGATTAACTGCCTGTTTTGCTGTTTTTACTTTGCATACCTTAATTGCTCACGACACAACGAGTTTACATTTTGAGCGACTCATGATAAGAAGAGCGTGCCTTCTCAATTAAAAGCTACATGTTGTTGCATGGTGGAGACGGCGGCGAGACATGTACATCTGAGCGGTAAATCACTCACAGATAGTCTCCATAGATGGTCGCCTCCGTGGACAGGGTTCCAGATTACTTTTACTACGACAAGTCCATCATCCATCAGCCTGACGCGTCAAGTGCATGTGGGAGAGTGTACACTGCCTCCTGAGCACTACATTAGTTTACACAGTTATTTGTCATTAATACTATTACTGTCACTGTGCAACCTATTTACAACCCATTTGCTTTCTACAGTGTGTCATGGCTTGAGCAAACTCACAGAAATGCGAGCCCACTATAGTTTTTCATTTTATTACAGATATATTACATACCGCAAATTATACTTTTGTGAAGCTCAGATAAATGTTTTTCTTCTTGAATTAATCTTTTGTTTTGGACAGATTAACAAAGCACTGCAAACTGTTTTCAACATTGGCATCCCACTTGACTTCAGAATTATGTATCTGGGCCTCAAACTCATGCCATGGAAACAAAAAATTGATACATTTGGAGCATATGCTTGGCAGGGAACACTAAGAAATATGGCCTCTCATTAAAGTAAAAAAAACAGTTTTCATGCAATTTTTCATTTGGAGAAATTACTTTAATTGCTTTGGGTGAAATTAACCATCTTTGTACAATTAACTTCTATGTATTCACCAAGGTGAATTCACTTACAGGAAAAAATCTTCGTTTTTGGGGGTCAGTTTGCCCGTTCAACTTACAGGCTTTCATGCAGAAGCAGCAAAATTGTCCAATCTGCTCCCAAAGATGTTATATTCTTTCACTGAATTAACTTCATCCATAGATTCTATGGGACATTGAAACTTAACTTAAAGTAGCACCTACACACATCATACTTTACAATCTTGTACTGAACAGAGAAGTTTCAAATTTATATCTTTATATTTAAGATTTGTTCCAATTCAGTCCAGTGTCTGGCCTTAAATGCCAAGAAAATAATTGAGTCTAATGTCAAATCCAACAAGTCATTTATTTGATTAAACATAATTAAAATGATTGCTCAAAAAACATTTTAATTCACTTTTAATAAATCCTTAATTTTATAATTTTTTATACATGCATCTTTAAAAAACACAGCCACTGAAGTTTTATAGTATATTAGTATGTACCTTTACAACTTACAGCCGTTTTGTATATTTTTATGCAATGATCAAAATTCATGCCATATGTAAGCACAAAACAACAGACCTACTGTATCAAGAATCAGATACAAAATGTAATGGAAAGCAAATGATAATGATAATAAATTACAGTAGGCATACTGTAGAGTTCTCAGACTTGTTTCACAGTTTGAGAATGACTCTTGGATGAGAGTCGAAACGTTTTATTTTTCTAAAACAGAGTCCAGATGACTACAATTGAATCTTTTTCTACAATGGAACACTCTTGGACGAATGAAGGAATGAAGAACAAACATGCCTACATTCGTAGGCATGTTTGTCATTTTTTTAAATTTTTTGAAAAATTTGGAAAAAATATATATAAATTGACTTAATTTGACAATGGACAATTATGATAGGCTGACTACATTTTCAGGACTATGTATTATGTATTGTGTATGTAATGTTTGTCTTAAGACTTAAAATCATTAGTTCAGCTCTGATGTTGGTTAATCTTTGAAAATATTTTATGGTTTACTACATGTGCCTTTCTATAATTTAGAACATTCAGATAAAATGACATAATGACAACGGTTGTCATGTACAACTGAAGGAACAGGCAATTAAGGTGTTGTTTGCGTATTGAGTTCCACTCCTTCAAATGCCCACAATTTGATGAATTGGAAATGTATTCAAATTCATAGCAGATGATAAATCTGTCAGTGGCTTTCTTTATGCGTCTTGTGAAAGCTCTTTGCATATCTCTGAGGCAAGCCCTTTTCTCCCAGTATCAGAACACGCGCTGGATGCACAGCTCAAATGAACCCCCTGATAGATTGAGTTGAGAACAGTGAAGGCGAGATAAACTGAATTGTAAAGCGGCTGTGATGCATTGATAGAATGAGCTGATTCCAGCAGTCTTCAGCAAACATCTCCACTGAGACATATTTTTCAAAGATTAAACTGTAAATAAATAAATGAATAAATAAAAAAAACATCTGATTGGATCCATCACTGTGGCTTAAATGCTGCTCCTCTTTCTCCCTCTACACTCCTCACTGATTGGTACATTTTTGTCCTTTGAAAACATGTTAACACGTCTCTTTCAATTGCGCCAGTGAAGCTTCATGAAAAATCCAGCATTACAAAACGAATGCTTCTCTGCTCCCTCAGTGTCTGGAGGAATGGGCCCTCTCTCACTCTTATCCTTTTTGTTTCACACTTTGCTGTCAAATAGGAATTCTGGGGTTGGCAAAAATACTACAAAAAATATAGGTGTATTATTCTGCTGACAAAAGTCACAAATCCATAACACAGAGAAAATATGCTGGTGTTGAAAGTTACTATTTTATAGCCTTTTCAGCTGTTTAAACCAAAGGTCCGATATCTACTAAACAAATAAGTGAATCTTTGCGCAACTATTTTTTTGTTTCTTTTTAATTGACTGGTATGGTTTGATTATTTATTATAATATGGTTGCTCTCTGAAGCTGTTATCATTGTAGTTACAGGTGGTGTAATGATTTTCATTTTTCAGTATGAAATTGCCAATTGCAATTATTGTAATTGTAATGGAAAGGGAAGGCTTTGTCATTCTACTCAGACAGCTTCCTCCATGACCCGGCCCCTGATAAAGTGTAAGAAAATGTACAGTGTTATTGTAATTATGTGTATTTTTATTATTATTATTATTAATTTTTATTTTTTTAAAGAGAGACAGGAGGCAGTAGAAGTTTATTTATCATCAGTCTGTGACCCGGCAACTTGAATACTCAACACATTTGCTAGTAATAATTACACAAGCCTGACTATTCTTCCACACAGTAGTAGTAGCTCAGAAGTAGTAGCTCAGAAGGCCAGCTTGTGTCCGAGATACAATGAGAAGTGCATTGTATACCACTTCTGTGAGATGAGTTAACCATGGAAACTGGTAATGTTAGCGAAGGAGACATTCTGTAACAATGCAGGGACACCAGTCATCGATAGAGCTAACCTCATAGAAATATAAATAATGGTAGAAAGTGTCCTTGTTAAAATGATGCACCAGATGGCAATACTACAACAGACACAAGGCCAAGATAAGGGTCAAATCTTTGGAGGGACAATTGACTCACATTAGTAGGCCTATATAATGTAGAATTGCCTTCTGCACCTTGGGTCTTGTCTGGTGTGTTAGAGCTGAGCCTATATTTTCTCGGGTGTTCAAGGCCTGTGCCTGTGCAGCCACGATGCGTGCTTCTGTGTTATCCTTTGGTCCGGCCCGCTCGAGCCTTTTCTTGACATCAGCCACTTCAGTTACGTATCAACTGTGCAGAGTAAATCTAGTGAGAGCACAGGTTACTAATTGAAGATACAGCTGAGAACATGTTAGAGATTATTTTGAATACAACCTTTATCCATGTGTGTCCATGTGGTTCAGGGATGTTATGGCTGCTGGCTAAACACTGCTGTGTCCCGGTGTTGGGGTCAGAGGGGCTGTCTGTGCTGTCCAGGTCTTGACAGACTGACAGACTAGTGATGCTGTTTGTGGATGTGACCACCATCTGCAGTGTTGTGGCTGCAAGGCTCTGCTGCAGCTGCCTCACCACATCACCATGGAACCAGTCAAGAATCTCTCAATAACATCCTGTACCAGCCAGTGAACCAGAAACTGTGAGCATTTAAGGTTCTTACAGACCTGCGGAGGTTATTCAATACTTGAAATGGTCAGTATGTGTGACCTTACCATTAGGAAACATTATGGAACACATTCCTGTATAGCTTTAACAAAAAATACTTTAGCTTTTCAAATTTCATTTTGTTTTAGCAATAACATAGTGTTTGTTTCTCTACTGTGCAAGAACAGTAAAACTTCACTAGATGCTAGATGTCAGGGTGAAAAGAATAGGACTATACCCCGAAACATGCAAGTTATCATGAAGGATTTCAACAAAAGCTCTTGAAAAGTATTATTTAAAGGAACATATTATGCTTTTAAGAGCATTTAACCATTATTGTTTTCCATTCTTATTTACCCACTCCAAGTTGTATTGATTCATGCATGTTTGAGTAATCATTATTCTCCTAAATTCAAGACACAATTTCTCTGAATATCCCTATTTCCACCAATACACGGTCACTTCCCTATACTTTTTCCCCCCCCTTTTTTTTTTTGGGTGATACACACAGGGTTTAGCAACGTCCTTCAGCACAAATGAAACGTGACGTATAGTTTGACGTACAAGTTGTTATCAATATTGCAATGTCTAAAATGTAAAAACACATTTTTGTGTAAAGGCCAATTCATATAGTTATATTTTGACTTCAAACAGGATGCCTTGCCAAGGTGCCTTCAAAACACGCCACACAAACGTCCATATTTTGGTTTTAGGTAGCTTGTAATGTTGTCTGAAATTATTCACACTCCCTTATTTTCTCATTGAAAACCGATGATACTTTCTGATTACTCTGCACACCAAAACGCTTTTCGCAGTGGGAAACAATAGCTTGTTTTTTGCATGTGCTTGACAGTTTTTGCTTGTAGCAGACTTGGAGCAATGCGCACAACACAAGGAAACAAAATAATGAGAGGAGATTTTCTGGGAAGAATCGGAGACACACAAAGCCTCTCCTCCTGCTTTGTCATGTTACTGTTGTGAGTGGGTTTACAGGGGGCTGTGGCTTCATCATGCTGCTTTCACATCCTTCAGCCCTGACCACCGGTTCAGCATCTGCTTTAGACATACTTTATAGCCCCTTCTGATAACAAGCTGGGGACTTTTTTCCCTTTTGGATGTGTGGATGGATTTGTCAAAGGCTCATTTCTGATTTATACTCTATAGTGCAATGCAAATTTGTCATGTTGTCATGTTTGTTTTGGAGGGGGGGGCTTAAAACACTGTCTTATTCTTAAGAATAAAAATCAATTAAAATAAAACATCATAACATCATTAACAAATGAAAAAAAAATGCAATAAACTGACAAATTTACATATAGTTTTGCTGTTTATGTGACTCTATATCAGACAATATGTAAGAGATGAAACAACGAAACTATTCTACTAGAGAAGACAAGATGAATATTCTTAATCAGTTTTATATAGCTTAACCGACATGTAAAACAATTGGCAGTTAGTGAGTGAAACGACTGCATACCTAATAGATCAGCACTTTACAAAGATTGAGTGGTTTAGTGGTATTCACTCAGTTTGTCTTCTTCAGATAAGAGTGGGTAATGCACTTCTCAGGTATACTCGCTGTCCATTCAAAGCATTTTGTGAGTTAAGAAGTATCAAGTGGTTGTCATTAGGCCGGTTGATAGCTCATTGGAACAGAAAGTGCAGAGGATCTCAGAAAAGCAAAGAGTACTTAGCCAAGGGGTCTGCTCACCTTACATCTGTGAAAAAAAGAGGAAAAAGGGGGGATGGCTACTCTGTCCACGTTCACGACTGATGCAACTCCCAGACACATGCTGTCCCCGGAGGCATCATTTCCCATGGTTTTATCATCAACGGCGATTTCACAACATTATAGAATAGACCAAGCTGGACTGGCGAGGCGAACTGGATTATGGACGATGGAAAAAAGCACATGAATTGACCTCTGCAATTTGTTCTGTAACGCAACGATTTTCTCCACTTTCTACCACAACTACTTTTGTTCTGTAAAGGCGCATATCTGGGGAAGGGTACAGAGAGGTTCCTATGAGCACAGTGGCCTCCATCATCCGAAAATGGAAAAAGGGGAGGTTCCGCAAAGAAAGGGAGAAATTGCTCATAAATTGGCACGCCAAGCTTGTAGCATTAAACTCAAAAACACTCGAGGCTGTAATTAGTGCCAAAGGTGCTTCGACAAAGTATTGAGCAAAGACTGTGAATACTTATGTCCAAGTGCTTTAAAAAACATTTGCAAAGAACAACCTACTTTCACGTTGTCATTATGGGGTATTGTTTGTAGAATTTTGAGACAAAGAATGATTTTAATGTATTTTTGAATAAGGCTCTGACATAACAACATGTGTGACTACTTCCCTGATGCACTGTTGATTCAAATCACTCTCATCTGGTTTCCAATCTTTGTTTCATTTGGTTGCTGGATTTTATGCCCCTTATTAACTTTCTACAATAATGCTTTCAGGGTGAAAAAAATCAGGAATCAGGTATCATGCCAGTGTAATTATCTCCTGCACATCTACACTCAGAGATAAGCGTGGAGCATGGGATTAGGGAATGAGAATGATAGAACCATCTATTATTAAATTAGCCTTTTTGTTCTGCCGCTCCATCGGCATGAGGAGACAATGTCACCCTGGTAACGAACATTCGGAGTAAATAGTGTGAGCTGCTCCCTTAATATAACTCAAGCATGCCTTGTTAAAAATGGAAAAGCAGCCCATGCCACATTAGGGATTACAAATTTGTATTTAAGCGTGAAATTAGCCCGATGGACGCTGCACGGCCAGATAAATGTTTTAGGCGGACATGAAAAGTATTCTTTGGATTTGCATGTACAATTTAAAGTCCCCTTCATTAATCCTTGGCAACATCTTTGGACATGTTTGTAAAAAAAACTTTTAAAACTTGTATTGTTTCTGAATTATAGACTTTCTTCAAATATAAATCTCACAAGAAATTGAAAACAGTACCATACATTTTAAAATTACCTTCCAAATACAGTCAAACCACCTCAGTTTGACCACAGTCAAGATCTTATCATATCTTATCTTATCGTGGAAGCTAAGCAGGGTTGGGCAGGTTAATACTTGGGTGGAGATAGTAGGTGTCATTGTGGGGCAGCAGTGACTCAAGTGCATTTATGGTTGTGTTCTTGTGTCACCCACCTTGCCGTATGAATGTGGCACAGGTATGAGTGTTGGCACAGATTTGCAGCCTTATTACTGTCTGTCTACCCAGGGCAGCTGTGACTTCAGTTGTAGCTCACCACCAGTGAGTGTGGAGTGAATTAATATTTCAATGTTAAGCACTTTTGGATATTTTGAAAGAAGTGCTCTTTTGATTTAGTAAATGGTGGATTTAATATCTAATTAACCTCAAGTAGGGCTGTAACTCTTTAGTAATTTAGTCAATTAATCGGTCATCAGTGTCATCGTCGATCAAATTCGTATTAATCAAATAATTACTTTATGTATTATAAAGATATTTATCGACCCCAGAAGAGGGGAGAAAGACTGGAATGAGTTAGCTAGAGAGTTGGGAGTGACTGGACAGTTTCATCTGCCTTTTCACTCATGGAGATGCTGTTTGAATATACTTTTCTGTATGAAAAGTTGTTTATTTACGAGATCATAACACATTTGAGAACTTTTGCTAGCGTCATGCCATGGCCTTTTTTAATCGACTAATTGATGCACAGAGCATGTCTTTAGTCAACAGCCCTACATTGTCTGGAGTGCTTGGCTGAAAAAACAATTGTTATCGTTAAAACTACACTCAACTAAAACAACCTGGAACCTGCAGTTGTATTTAAGCCCATGCATTGAATTAATTTAGTTGTAAATTAAAAGTATCAAATTGCTTTACACTTATAACTATTCCATGTATTTAAATGCAGCAGTTAAGTTCTCTGCATTAATCCTTGGTATGATGCTGCTGATAAATCTCAGTTTATAAAGAGCATCAGTAAAGAGGAGCGAGTGCTGACATAACCACAGAATCCTGCTTCTTCCTGTAGGTGGAATCAATCACTCGCTGGAAGGTTGCTTTAACCTTTAAATTCCTCCGCTCTGCAGTAATCCCTACGTGAATTTCTGCTTTCAACCAATTTCTGTCAGAGAATTGTTCTGAGTGATAAATCTACAGGCAGCATCCAGAACAGAGCATGTTTTATCATAATGAACCTTGCTTGTAATATTATTGAGAAAACAAAAAAGCTTTTGTCTTGTCCGTCCAAGCTTTGTGCAGATTTTGCTCTTGCCTTGCATGTTCACAGCTGGTTTTCTGATTTATACTTTGAATAGTGTCCCCAGTTTGTCCATCAACCAGACTTTACAGATGGTGGCTTCAGTAATCTGTCGGATAAGGAATAAAAGGGGGAGGGGCCAAACAGTGGCGCTGTGAGCATATGTAGACTCGTTATGTCCACGGCGGCCATCATGTCTTTTAAGACCATCTGTTTCTCAACTCCTATGCCCTTGTGAGCCAGACCCATCTGTGATATCAAATAAAATAGGCTAAAGTTGGTTTATACTGGCATGCTGGAAAAATACAACATTATTAGTGAAATACGTGTGAAAAAGGGTTATAGTAAAATGTAAACCACCTCACAAAATTGGTGATGGATAAATGAGGTCTGTTGCATTGTTGATGTTTGTACATGTCTCAGTGTATCTGAAATTGAAATGCTGTTTCCTTTGCAACTCTATTTCTTATACTGTTCTAATCAATAAAATTAGGTAGTGAATCAATCCAGAGTCTAATAACTACTACTGATTGCACGCTCTGAGGTTAAGTGTCATTTGTTTTATGGTGGGCTTGATCTGAAAAGTAACACTGCAATTTGATGACTAATCGTGGATGGCGTCTGCAGCCATTTCCAGTCAGACAAACTTAGCCATGTACACAGTCACTAAGTATTAGCCACTCAGCCGTGGTCGAATTACTGATAGCTGCTGACAACTTCCACAGCAATTACCCATTTCACAAGCTGCTCCGACTTTGACACAAAAGCATTATCAGTAGCCTACGCAGTCGGTCTCATTTATTTTAATTCACTCATTAGCATATATGGAGCAACACTGGAGCAGAAACAATGGGGTTCAGGGTTAAACAAGGCCATAGAAGCAAAGAGACAAAGTACAGTGAGATACAGTGAGAAGACGGAAACCCAAAGTCAAAGAAAGTGGATATGATTATTAGTGGAACATAAACATAAACAGAAAGCTATCATTTATCTGACAAGCAACAGCCTGATTGAATTAGGGACTTCGAACTTGCACAGATACCACAAGCCATTGTTCAGAATCTGTTATCGGAGCACTGATGGGAAAATATTAACAATAACAACACACGCGATTGAAACACAGGTTAGTGCCTTTTTGTTGAGGCCTGATGGTAAAATAACAGTTTTTAAAGCGTCAATGTTAAAGATGTCCTGTTGCAAATACTGTTATTTCAGACTTTCATTTCATGATAATTATCAGTAACCTCAAATCTCTTTAACTGAACAGAAAAAAGGGTGCTTTAAAAATTGGTGATGACACAAAAATTGGAAGTTAAGGTTGTTTGATCAAGTTGTGAGCAAAGACTTTTGTGATGTTTTTGCAGAAGAACTGCACTCAGGTCGAATAAAAGTCAAGAGACGGTGAGAGACATGACTTGCTAAATGTAACATTTTTCTTGATTGCGCTAAAATAGAAGTTCTACAAAAGATGTTAGGGTTTTGTTGTATTTATTCTTTTTTTTTTTTTTTTTTTTTTTTTTTTTTTTTTTTTTTTTAACAATGTTCCACGATCACTCCAGACACTGCATTTCTGCCATGGATAATGGGATCATTGTGGGAAGGAGAAGTGTTTAATTTGAGAGTCCAAATCATACCGACTCCAGCCTCAGGGGGCCAGTAAAGGAACCAATGGTTTTTTTGGTGACTGGTTTATGGCTCATAAACGTATACCATTAAAGCTGAATATTCCTGGCTTCAGTCTGCATTCTGTGGTGTATTGTGAGATAGGGTCATTACATTATTAAACATTTGAACTCTTCATATTGATATTTAAAGTGTGTCTCTATTTTTGAGCCGCAGAAGGTATTTTGTGTCCTATCTGCATGGTTCTCCCCAGTGCTCCCTGCAGCCTGTCAGAACTGCGATAAAGACATTGTCACTTAATGCGCACTGATCAAACAGATTAAGAACAAGTGCCTACAATGATGTTTCTTCCTCATTGCTGCATCTCATTACCTGACTGCCCTTGATGGAAATCTCAGCTATGTTGCGTAACACACCTAATTGCAACTGTTATGTAATCTGTTTCTTCTATCGTCACACCTTGAGAAGCCATTATGCCATTATTCTGTGTAAAATATGATTTTGTATACTAGTGAAAACAGAAAATTAAAGTAGACAGATTTGGAAAGTGCTGTACAAATTAAGGTTTGATTGACTAAGTGATTGGTTGATTGGACTGTTGAAGGTGGGCTACTCAGCTTTATTCTTGCAGATGAGGGAATCAAAGTTTTTTTCCTCATAAATGCATCACTTTCTTTACACTCTTAAAATAAAATCCCAAACTCTGAAGAGAGGTGAATACTGAGAGCAGATTGACTGAACAGGTCCACTCCTGCTTCACTTCACCATCTGCAGAAAGCTGTTCTAAAGATGTAGAAGTGAATGCATGTGAATACCAGCAATGTCCCAAATGGTTTGTTAGAGCTTCAAGTTAGATCGACCCAAATTCCCACTTGCTCGCTGTTTGAAAATAGGCTATCACTACTGTCTTTACTATATACTCAACTTTAAGTTGGCTTGACATCAAAGTTTCTGCACCATTTTCTTTTACATAGTTTGTCTGATTTTTGGGTGAAGCACTATTGAACTACTGAACACGTATTAGTTCAGCTAACTCCAGACATCCTCATTTCTACTTGTTTTTGGCCCAAAATGTTTTGGCTAACTGCAATGGGCCCCTTTTATGTGAGACCTGATGCCACTTTTATACCGAAAGTGTTGCCATCACATCGTCTGCCATGCGTGTGTGTTGCTTTTCTAACATCAACTGCTCTAACAGGAACCCAGCTTCACAAGGGATCCATATTATCCACATAAAACAGTAGTTTTCCGATACCAGAGTGAACCTTTTGTTTTCCATTCGCTCAAATATCTGTCAGCTTGACCACAACATTTATTTACACAGTTTTCAGTGTGTTTGAGGCATTGTAATTTTCCATATTTTGTTAGTTTCAGTTATAGCAAAGTATTACGCCAGAAATATTTTCTTAGAAAAAATAATTCTTATATACTTAAAAAATAGAGGCCATTCTGCTTATGATATAGAACCAATATATTACCAGCCTTACCTTAGAGCAACACTCTCAAACTAGTGCAACCTACTTTGATCTCATCACGCCTCCTGTCACTGGGAGACAGGCTGCCTCCATCACAACGACAGCCATAACAACCATCCCTGTGTGGCCTTGTCTCAGATGGCTTTAGATAACACGCTTGTGTAATGCCTAACTGCCTGACTATACAGCTCATGGGGGCTGACCTGCTGCCACCAGGCTGTGGCGCAGTGCAGCTGGTTACTTCCTGTCTGTTGCTGGTGCCACACAGTATTTTTTTTTATGAAGCACAGCTCTAATCCCGGCATGTAATCTGGCAGCTCCAGCGGCAGCCAATCACAACCTGTTTGTGCTGTGCGATATTGGAAAGGAAGCGTCTGAGAGCAGAATGGGCCCATGTGACACCAGTGCCGGGCCAACAAATATGCACCGCACAGATTATGCTGATTTGGGTGAAGAGAGTCCTATGGAAAACTACCGTCAGCAATAGTTGCTTTTTAGTTATTTTTATACATATAACATAAATGCATATTACATTTGCCTCAGGTGGCTGAACGAGGCCATGAGGCTGCCACGTGAGCTGTTGACGTAACCCGAACACAACAACATTTATTAAGGTTTTCATAATAAATAAATAAATACTAACCCAACAGGCCAGGGTCGGCGCCCTCAGATGGACGCGCTCTGTGGAGCAGAGCTAGATGAATTGGAATCAGCCCATTTGATCAAAATCCTATTGACTTGTTTACATATGAATACTTCTGGAAATTGGTGCCTGTGTTGTAAAGCCAATTTGAAACAATCTTATTAAAACAACATGGCAATATTTTTTAATGTAACAAAGCAATATATAAACTTTTTTTTCTAAGGCCTTAGAAATGAACTGTTCACAACTGCAGTCACAGCAAAAAGCAAAAATAATGTCACTGCTTGCTATGCACTACATTTGAGCTCACACTTGAAAAAAACCAAAAACCTTTATAATCAGAAATGACATCAAGGGCATCCAAATCTATACAATTAGGAAAATCCGTCTTGTTTAAAATCCTTCAGGACTGTCTTTTTAGTCTTAAGTGACAGCGAAAACCTATAAACCTCTTTCAATAGCAGCTTCCCGTGTGTGTTCCCTACAAAGGTTGTGTTAAATGCCATTTCCCTTCAAATTCACCCTCCATTTAAATTAGCATGGCAGTGTATGATGAGCCAATCTCGGCATCAAAGCTAGTGTACATATTTGCATCCCCACTTATAGCACCCAACCTGAATCCGCCGTGCCTCCCCACTGCGTTTGCTGACAGACATCAGGAGAAGAGCCTGTCATTTGAAGCATGAAATCCCTTTAACCAGGTCCTTTGTCACTCTGCGGCTGGTAGGGGAGCGCGACATGCTGCGCTGTAAATGCACAGGTTAATACACAGGGCCATCCTAGCTGCACATGGATTCTTCACAGTGAGTCAAGTTCATCATTACATGGATATGTTTTACCCGCAGTCATCACAACCAGGAGAAAGTAGAGGTTCTGTGTCCTGAGGTGACTTGCTCAGGCTTCACTGACTTTATCTTAAATCAATGGGCCGTATTCATAAATGTTGTCACTATGTTGAATGGTTTCATCCTCTCACCTTTCAAAAACTAGTATGTAGGTTGGAAATCAGCAAAGTGATCGGGTAAAATTATGCTTTTCAGTTTACTAAAAGTGCAATTTCAATGTTTCTTCTACTCTTTTGCCTATTGAATTGAGCTTGACAGTGGAAAAGATCAATTTAAAGTACCGGTACTCATTTTGCAGATTTGACTTAGATTATGGTCTTTTTCAATCTATATATTCTTGATTTGTACTGTACTTTTCACACTACATGGACTCTAATGCTGATAAATGTTGGCATTCTTATCAATGCCTTACGCCTCGCTCAGAATGCACTGGCACAACTGTGGGTAGTTCACCAGAGCGCTACAGTGTTCTAGTGGTAACAGGCCACTCATGCTAAAGAGGTTCATGTAGGAAAAAAGCTTGCGAAGGCCCGCACTGTCCTTCGCAAAAAATGATTCCAACGGAAAGAATAACATTATGATATTCGGTGATAATCTGTGTAATCCATCATTTGTCCAGGAGTGAGCCATCGATGAAAAAGTTTCAACGGTAATCTTTTTTCATTTTTTTTTTAAATTGTCCATATGACTGCCATTGTCATATTATATGTTTGTTCAAGAGGTCTGCCTCATCATAACGGAATTTCAACTACAGATTTTCTTTTAAAAACCAATGCACACATAGAACACAATTTGACGCACATCAGCACTTATCAAATGCCTTGCCACGTTTTTAAAAAAGGCTTTAAAACAATTATTTCTGTGTCTTCCGAGTGGCTAGCACATATGCCTGCTGTGTGGTGCAGGCCGCAGCGCCGTGAGTTCAACTCCAGCTCGGACCATTTGCTGCATGTCATTCCCAGGTCTTGTCCTTTTTCATGCTGCACTGTCCTGTTGAATAAAGCCTACAGGCCTAAACAATTATTTAAAAAAAAAAACTCTTCCTGTTGTTTGTCTGAAGATTACCGACAAAATGAGAGAACTTGCGTGAAGGAGTGAAAGGCAGTAGTTGAAGCAGGTTATTATTGAGTTTAGCGCAAGATAATAATTTCCGCACACGGAGAGAAGCAGGGGAGCTCTCATCCTTCTGCTATGCTGGGTATTATAGTGTTCACTGTTTTGCAGTTGCAATGGTACTGTATTGTCATGTTGTTTTTTGTGGTTTAGGACCCATGCTTTTGCAAGGCTAACTTGTGTATCTTTCTCACTATATCAAAGCAATTTTTTCCATAAAAGTGAGGACAGGGCTTTGTGTAGAGACTCTCTGGTGTGTTGGTGTATCATAACACACTTTTATATACACTGTTGGAGACTAGAGAACAACAAAAGTACTTTCTTGATCAAAAAGGGAAACTAATTCCTCTTTTTGAAAGTACAAATTGTTAGCTTTGAACACAGCACAGTCCTTTGTGGTATATTGCCAGGCATTGTCTTGTAAAGCCTCTGTCTTTCACACTAGGGTAATGATATTAACTAAATTAGCCCTGATTCAGTATGAAGTCCTATTCATGATAATACCGCGATCATCTCTTTTGTGGTAGCCTGTCTAATTCTTTGAAGGATAGGCTGATATAGAGGAAATCTCATTATTTCAAAACTATGTGGAACAAACTCTCTTCCTGCTCCATCTTTTTACAGTGCTGCACTATGTACAGCATAAACATTCTTGACTTGGTGGTTTCTGTCTGCTCTTGGAAATTCATGAAACAAGATCCAGGTTGAATGTCACTCAGTTGGCCTGCAGAGTGTTCTCTGATTTTCCCAGTGGCGCTTGATGCAGCTGCTGCCTATAAATAGTCCCACCTCCCTCAGAGCTGAGAGGGGTGCCGCTTTAACCCCTGAGACCCTATCCCAATGTGACCCCTAGGGAAGTGGCACACTCTTGGTATTAGAGATGTGTTTGGGACAACCAAGAGAACATTCAATGGCCCAACAAATCAAGCTACAAGGGTCAACCTAAACATTACAACCACGTGGACAAACAATCGGTCTTCTGCACTGTATTTATTACTATTTACTATCAAACTTCTTTTTCAGAACTGAAGGTTCAGAGCCTTGAAGTTAATATATATATACATATAAATTGTTTTTCCTCTGGTTTCTGAAAAGAGCATGTTTGAGGCTGTGGTTGTATTATGCTGATTATGTTTATCATGATAACAGAGTCTATAAATGAAACGCACATGTGTATATTATTATATAAGAGACTGACTTTAATTATTATTAAAGGATCATCTTTAATGGACCCCAGGACTGAGCTAATGGGGAGCCACATTAAAGACAAAGTACGTAACTTTATATCCTAAAACAAAAGCATTTTTCATTTGGAATACTTTATTTATTTTATTAAAACTTTTAGTCCTTACTGTGAGTGGGCTTGCTTCTCCAAAAAAAGACTCTTACTTGACCTGGCGGAAAAACTGGAGCATAAAGCGTATCGAAGTATGGTTTTAACTCTCTATTTCCACTGAATTACACAAGAGACATTCATTACATAGCACTGGTTCACCTCTGCTTCTTCCTTGGGCCATTTTGTAAAGATGATCGTCACATGGCACTGGGGACATTCCACAAGAGCTGCCATGGAGACGTGCTGACAGTGTAGTTTAACCATCCCTAATTGGCAAACTTGCTCACATTTTTACCACTTGTTCCTGCCTTATATGCATCAGCGTAGAGGGGTCTATCGTAACATTCACTAACAGATGTTCTCATGGGAGCATAAAGTTTTACAAAGGCTATTTCGGGAATCGGCTTGTACCCCTCCAAATGTCCACATACCTGTCACTGCCTCCTCTTCCGGCCCATTGGTTATTCCCTTTGCAAATATTTACTAAGTGCCATATTGCAGACAGGGGCAGGGTGGTTGCCTCCCACTTGTGCCTGTATTTTCATATCTCCAGATGGCGTCGTGTTGGAGAGGTCCGCTGCCTTTGTGTTCCATATTTATTGCGTGGCCTGAATTCAACAGAAACGGGATGTGTAGCCGAGCTTTTGCTTCCCCAGCGGTGCTTTACTGCAATCAAAGAGTATTCATCTCCCTCTTTGCCCTCCCTCTTGCGCAGCCATTTTGGCACAGTTTGGCTCCTGGTCTCCACCTCCCACCCACTCCTTCACTGTTTCTTCCCATTTTTGTGTTCATTTATAACACAGGCACATCCCCCTATGGAGTCACAGTCACAGCAAGTGCATTTAGTTTATTACACAGAGCGTTATAGGTGAGAATTAATTAAATGGTGAAATCATTAAACGTGGAGTAAGCAATTCTAATCCACTTAGTTACATTCAACACAATTCTCTTTCCCTCACCCATAGTTTGCTTATTGCTCAATGAAATCAAGTCTATGAGAATAAACAGAATTATGTCTCACTAGAAGCTGGAACTGGAAACTCTCAAAGTACACAATATCACTAATAAAAACTGGATTAAAAGATACCTTCAATGTGAGAAGCAATATAAAAAATTCAATATTGTACAACTGTTAGGTGTTGGATCACTTGACTCTCTTACACATATAGGATTTTGCCTGGAAACAAAGAAATTGTCCAATCTAAATTTAAAGATGTTTGATGTTTGATTCAACTTCCTTTGTATATTTGGAAATGATAACTTCAAGTGCATGTCGGTGTAATCCTTCATTCGTCCAGGAGTGTTCCATTGTAGAAAAAGATTCAGTTTTGTAGTCATTTGGACTCTGTTTAAGAAAAACAAAATGTTTCGACTCATCCAAGAGTCATTCTCTTTCATTCTCTTTCAAACTTAGCATCTAAAACGTCACAATTGAACTGTACAAACTGCTCAGGGTCTGCTTCATGTCAGACCTGAGCAGCACAAAGAAACATGTTCCACTCTCAAAGTCAAATAGAAATGCACTTAAAGCAAAATGGGCCGGTGCTTAAAGATCACTTTAAGTCACAGTATGACAATGTTAAATAATAATAAAGTATGTTTATATTTATGGAACACTTGCGGGTTTTTGCTCTAACGTGTACAATTTGTAATACTATATATCCATTAGCATTCATGAGAGGAGCTGATGATGATGTTTTTAATACTGTGTCAAACCTTCACATGCGTTTGGAGCCTTGTCATTTGGGCCTCTCTTTTGACTTCCTGGTGATTTTTCTAAAAGGTCCATTATTGTAACTACAGTCTGGTTGTTTGGAAAGTGCCATTTTCCAACACGGCTTTGCTTTTAGAGGCTGACCTTTCCCTGTTGCTAGTCCCTGTTTGCGTGTTCACTACCACATCTGTGAGAAGATGGTCAAAATATTTCTGCTCCAAAAAGTATGTTTAGTCCAGTGTTACTTGAAGCTCAAAATTTTAAGTTTTGGTTTCGTGATAAAAAATATTGCCAACCCATCTAGTCTTCTTTTACTATTGTCTTGCGTGAATAAATCCATAAAATGGTGAATTCTGAAATTAAAATAAAAAACATTACACTTGAATAATAGCCAGAGTATTGTTTTTTTTTCTTGCCTTGGCACATAGTCTGCCTTTTTTAGTGTTGACTTGTTGTTGTTTTTTTCAACAATCTTTGACATGTATTCATTATGTGAGTCATTATTGTGTTCACATTGGCCTTAGAATTTGGGGGCATTGCAAGTGAAGCCATACTTGATCCCAATGTGCTCGTGGTTGTTTTGGCTGTCTGCTCTTTGTATTGTGCCACTTAGCCAAGTAACCCTCAAGGCAGTGCTGTTTTACCAAAGGCAAGAGGTTACATCACTCACACCATAATCACACAAAACAACCGTGTGCTCATGTGTTTTATTGTTCTTCTTATTGATAAATTGAGAAAATGATGTATTTTATTTGATCGATTCATTTCTTGATAGAAAATAACTTAAAGTGATTTTTTTAGTGCTTGTCTTTACCTTTACCTTTACCCTAGAAAATGTTACTCTCTTTTCTTGGCTTTATTTTTTTTAAATATTTTGTTGTTGTGTATTTTAAATCGGCATTATTAGATTCATCGATAATCGTGATTATTTAAATCTCAATATAATCGTAAGGACTGAAGAAGAAGAATTGCGAGAATCATAGGCAGCAACAATGAGTAATTTTAGTTCAATCCATGTTCTAAAAAAAGTCAAACTACATTTACGTAAATTACTTTTTTATCTGTTAATCTGACAATGACATTATATTTTCATTCAGAAAGATGGTAATCCACTAGACTAGAATTGAAACCAAGATGATAAATCATGATGTTTCTTCTGACAATAATTGAACTCTAAAATTTGAGACAACCCTAATTTCAAGCCACGTTTGCGTGTCCGTTACGCAACGCAACTATTTAAAAATAGAATAACCATTATATGTAATCATAGAATGTTTCAACGACATTTCCCTTAGCGAATTGTGATATAGCACTGTCCGAGTGATCTCAGCCCACCAACAATTTTTGCCTTCCAAGCAGCATTACCGGTTCCATTAAAATCCTGTCACCCGTTTTTTCCTCTTTATATGGCTGTCGGCGGTGTCTAAGGAGAGGAAAAATCACAACCATTCAAATGCTAAGTGACTTTAACACTCCGGAGAATATTAGAAAAGGAACAAACTGCTCTATCATCCTGCACAGAGGAAATAGATGAGACCAGTGTTTTTGCATATACCTTTGCAGTATCTCGTCACAAGCCATTACCCGTGTAAAGATCAGGAGTAGCTGCCACATACTGCAGACGGCACAGTGTCATTCTTTATTAAGACTTAACCATGTGCGAGAGAAGTCGTTGGCAGCTGCCGTCGAGATTGTCTGGTTGATGCTATCACGTCAGCACGTTTTCAGTCCCTTCAGCAACCACACCTTTCAGACATTATACGGAATGAGCTTATCATGGCCGCAGATAAATCAATGAGGTAATTGCAGCCAGGAGTACCACACTCTTGGGCCATGGGACAAGAGTTTATGAGTAGGGGAAGATATCAGGGTGAAAAGGTGGACACTGCTAACATCCATCACAAAGAGAATACTTATGTGCGTTGTCTTTTTTGTGCTTTGCAGGTCACTGATGGAGGGACGATTAAGCAGAAAATCTTCACGTATGACGCTATGTTTAATACCAATTATTCTCACATGGAGGATTACCGGAGACGGGAGGATTTAGTGTACCAGTCAACAGTAAGGTAAGTACTAGGGTGGAAAGGGTTCAGATTTCAACTTTGATACCTAATGACCAAAATCATTATACAAGGATATTGTTTCCCAAATGATTTAGACTATAGAACTATACTTGAGGCCTAAATCATAAACCCCACCTTACAATTTCCCTTAGCCTATAAATGAAATGATAATACAAGACATTCTCTCCCCAAAGACTGTAGTTAGAGATTATCTCATTGCCCTGATGCAGTTTTGGAGTAAAACTTTTGCAAGACAACTGAAGCTTGTAGCAGCAAAATATCCAAAACATTTCAAATTACTTCAAGGAGACCTATTATGCTAAACCATAATAACCATATTATAATTGTTTCCCCTTCTCATTAAACCGTTCAGAGTTGTATTTAGGGTGATCTAGCATGTTTGAATAATCTGTATTCACCATTGCTTCCACAGTCTCTGTTTCAATCACCACTCCCCAGATTCCCCACTGAAACATGCCCACTGCTCTTTCCTTCTGCAGTTTTATTTTTCTTAAACAGTGACATATGTAGGATTCAGCAGCATTGGCACAAATTAAATAAAAAAATCCGCTGCCTGCTATCCGAATGTCCAAAATATACTATAATGATCTTTGGTTGTAGATGAGAACTATGTAGCAGAAAAAAGCCTTAAAAAAAAGTAATAAACCTTCTTTGAAAAAGCTTGTCACTGGAGGTCACCAAGAGTGAGTAGAGATGTCATTTTAGATACTAATTTTTTCTCATTAGTCACATTTATATTGTATGTTTTTATGTTTAAACTTGCAAATATGAGTAATATTCCTGTGAGAGGAAAATTTGGTTTTATAACAATTAACTTCCCGACCCTTTAATACAGCAAATTAATAATAAGACAAATAGAATAATATATATAATTACATATATATATATATATATATTTATAATGGCCCCTTTCGGCTCGCACTGAACAGCCGCTTTGCGCTCCAGCGCCGTCAGCGGTGCGGCCCCTCGCTCTTCCCTGTGTAAACTCAAGAAGTAGCTACATAAAAACACTGCTCATGCTGACTGTAGTTCACGTTGTTCACTCGCACTAGTGTGGACCCCCGTGTGTAACGGACCGGTCGCTCAGCACGCCACAGTCACGTGTGCGACAGACAATCATTATAAACAGATCAGGCACACACACACATACGTGTGCGCGTGTTTATCCAGTCTTGTTGACCGGAGACATTTCTGCCGTTAACCGCAGATTCCAAAAACTCCATGAATGACTTATCGTGGCCATAAATAATTACGATGATTGAAAAACCGGTTTGTGACATGTCTAAGAATGAGTAGAGACAATTTCCCGATTGTATGAGGCTGTGTTTTTATATTTAGGCCTACATTGAAGGGAAGACTGTTGCGTGGTTGAGGAAAAAAAATAAAATCACACTTGCACTGATTTATTGCACTGAATTATTTATATTTTTCCAGGTGTATTTACATTAATATTATTGTTTAGGTCTGTGTGAAGCCTGCATATGCTTTGTGTGCTATTCACTTGTCTCACTAGCCACACTACAGTGCAATCATATTAAAATGATATAGATCTAATTAAATCACAAAAAAGAACGTGTGGGCTTACTTTCCTTCTAACCCAAATCAACCAGGACCAGTTACTTATTGTCATCTTGTATTCTTGTTTTTATGGTGTGCTTCTCCTCTTATAATTTACTGTCAAGCTTGTCCAACTTGCCGTTTATTCCGAGTGGTTTGCTTCCCTCTGGTAAAAAGGTTCATGTCTGTTAGTTCTGTCATAGGAAGAAATCTTAAAACACAGAATATAATCCGATTTATTTGAACTTTAGTGTTTTATTTCTCGCTATCATTTCTCTACCTTCAGCCTTTGAATCGCTTAGCATTCTCCCTGCGTTCTGCCTTTGTGTGTAGCACATGTTTTTGCTGTATTTCTTGCTGTGTGGTGTTGGCTGGCGACTGAGGATGATTTATCTGGACAATCGCACAATTCCTTTGGGAGATCGTCACGTTGTATTGGGTCACATTCTCATATGCATTCAGATGTACAATTGTGGACACAACATGCTCATACACATGGGAATATGTTACTATTACAGGCAGGTGCATGGCAACCGTGTTCAGCTTATGAGGCTGTCATTCTCCTCTTATCGAATTCAAGAGACAGTCATGCCTTGAATGCACATAAATATGTTGTTACGTTTGATGGATTTTAGTTTCACTATTAGCAAGACAATTAATTGTGTATAATATAACCTACTGAGTACATATAATAATTTAAGCATAATTATATTGATTAATCCATCTGATGTATCTTTTTTTGGAAAGTCAAAGTTGCTTCACATGATTTATTCAAACCAATGTGGCTGCTGTTGCTCCTCGCCATTCATTCACTTTCACAAAGTTTTCTGGCCTAAGAATCCAATAACAGTATAAACTGGCTAGAGTGGGACTTGAACTAACCTTCAGTTGTGAGATTCTTTATTGACCTTTATATAACCAGGAAAGTCCTACTGATAATTAGAATCTCTTTTTCGGGGGAGTCCTGGCCACAGAGGGGAGGAGCCTATTGTACATGTTTTTTGTGGTAGGGGAAACCGGAGGAAACCTACACAGACACAGGAAGAACATGCAAACATCATATAGAAAGGCCCTACACCGCCCTGGAGTCAAACCCGGGACCAGCTCTAAGACACAGCTGCCCCAAACTATACTGTACAAAAATACTATGAACAATCATTTTGTTGGATAAACTAAATTTGTTGAAACATGTTTAAAATCTTGGAGCAGAAAAATCATAATATAATACTTTGGAAAACAATATAATTGATTTCCTTGTTTGAAAATAAAAACATTTTAATTTGATCCTTTAACATCTATTACTGTACTCTTGGATACAAAATAAAATATCTACATCTCTTTCTCAACTCAATGGTTTCAGTAATCGCATTATAAGCAGTCATTTTTCGTCTCATACTCCTCCATTCACATCAAAAGACTTCTTAAGTGATTTTGATACAGTGTTCTTCAGATACTTGGACGTGTTGTGCGCTGACAGCCATTAGTGGTAATCTTCCCAAAGAAAGGAAGCAGCTGTAACTATCCAGACAAATGCCAATGCACAGATTAGTCTTTGTGAGACGAATGATAGATGAGCTATGTTCCAGCCACATGGAGTCTATATCCACTTAATAAAGAAACAGCTAAACGAGCCATGCCGGGAGAAGTGTACACTCAAAATTTTAGTTTTGTTTGTCTACACAATTTCTGTTTTATCAAGCAATGGTTCATGGACAAACCTTGTTGTGACATACCGTATGAACAACTTGTATCACAAACGCTTTTATACGGCGCAAGACATATTATGTAACGTTAATCAGCCTTTAAGAGCATGTTATAATGGTTTTGCATAATATACTCACTCAAAGTTGTATTTTGAGTAATTCATGAATGTTTGAGTAATCTATTAATGTTTGAGTAATTTTTATTGTCCTGTATTCAATATGAACCTACTTAATCTTTCCATGTTCCAATCCAGTCCAACTTTAATTGTATATCACATTTTATCAACAAGAAAGTGTTGCAAGTAATAGGAATATAAAACAAACATTTAGCTCTAAAAGTCAGCAACATAAAATAAAAATGTCATTTCAAGAACAATAAAAAAATAAAAGAAGATACATAAAAACAGTCAAAAAAATGAAATGGATACAAATAATTAATGTTTAATGCGTAAATTATTAATAAAA
This sequence comes from Chaenogobius annularis, assembly GCA_015082035.1. Taxonomy (NCBI): domain Eukaryota; kingdom Metazoa; phylum Chordata; class Actinopteri; order Gobiiformes; family Gobiidae; genus Chaenogobius; species Chaenogobius annularis. The sequence goes on along the minus strand of BJKM01000501.1, from coordinate 319,157 downwards.
TGTCAAATCTTTATATAGATATTAACTAAACCCCTTATAAAAGCTTTTAATGTATTCTTCAACCTTGAGTTTAATGCATCTTCTTCAGAGTTCCTCAGGGCAGGACCTAACTGCTCCATGAATTCTGACATAAGGGCACAGAGTTAAAGCATTCAGTACATGTCAAGAGCACGACAGAGCAAACAGGACAATGGCCAGCTCGCCACATACCAATGAAGTGTCCTGCCACGTGAGGTCAAAGGGGAGCTCCATCATCACAGCCAGTGTCCTTATGTCCTTTGTCTAAGTCACCATTATATCAGGGTCCTTCGCGATCCAAGCGACACTAAACAGAAACAACTGAATGTGCTTCGAGCAAAAGTTCACTATAAGAGCAGAAAAGGTGGGCGGGCATGCTGGAGAAAAGTACAGTATGTTGGACAGTTTATGTTGTAAACTAAATAGTAAGCCATACACTGCTATACTGACATAGTATGCAACATTTTGTTTTGAGCTTTTAACCATGTTATAACATTGTTCCTTTGAAAAAGTCTACAAGCGCAAAAGTCATTGTGATTAAATTTTTCCCAAGTTATATAACCAATAGCCCAGAAGACGTCTGGATAGTTATTAGGTTCATAAAACATTACCCTTGTACTTTGTTTGTTGTTTTTTTCATGGGTCATGTATTAAACGGCAGAGGGAGCTCTAACACAAATCTGATCACTCAAATTATGGCATCTTGTGTGTAAACAAATCCAAACAGGCATTATTTTATGTTCTGAAACATAAACACAAATACCAAGGACACTAAACGCATGTTTATGTGCCAATATAGACCAATACTAAGAACGTGGCTGCATGCTAAGAATGTGGTTGCATACTAAGGGCGTGGCTGCATGCTAAGGGCGTGGCTGAATGCTAAAGGAGTGGCTACATGCCTTTGCTAAAGGCGTGGCTGCATGCTCAGGGCGTGGCTGCATGCTAAGGACGCGGCTGCATGCTAAGGACGCGGCTGCATGCTAAGGGCGCGGCTGCATGCTAAAGGCGTGGCTGAATGCTAAAGGCATGGCTGAATGCTAAAGGTGTGTCTGCATGCTCAGGGCGTGGCTGCATGCTAAGGACGCGGCTGCATGCTAAAGGCGTGTCTGCATGCTCAGGGCGTGGCTGCATGCTAAGGACGCGGCTGCATGCTAAAGGCGTGTCTGCATGCTCAGGGCGTGGCTGCATGCTCAGGGCGTGGCTGCATGCTAAGGACGCGGCTGCATGCTAAGGGCGCGACTGCATGCTAAAGGCGTGTGTGCATGCTAAGGGAGCGCCTGCATGCTAAAGGCGCGACTGCATGCTAAAGGCATGGCTGCATGCTAAGGGCACGGCTGCATGCTAAGGGCGCGGCTGCATGCTAAGGGCGCGGCTGCATGCTAAAGGTGTGTCTGCATGCTCAGGGCGTGCATGCAAAGGATGTAACAAATGTTTTCTTAATACAAAAAATTTTAAATGTCTGAATTATGCTTTTGATCATAAGGAAGAGCTCAGCAATTTTCAAAAATATGTCTAGAAATTCCAAGCCAACCTAGTATGTTAAGGTTTCTTAAAATTGAAGCTATACATTTCTGACTGGTTTCAAAATATGTTACCTTATTTCGGAAATACATCCAGTAAGATGAAACTGTAAGACTTTTTCTGCATAGCAGATAATGTTCCAAGTTTTCACTATCAAATAGCTCAGCATTTCCAAGGTAAGGCAGTTGAAATGATTACATTCCCTACCAAATGGTATGCAACTTTGAGCTGCAATATATAAGGAAATAATTTCAGTGGCATCTTTTTCAATTTGATTTGCATTAGTTGCAAAGGAAAGACTCTGTATGACGGTGTGTTCTCAGGTGTGATGTTTTGTGTAAATTGTAATCACCATACTGACATTCATTCTTACAACAGACCCTATGATGTTCAGTGATACTTTTGTGAATTCAATTTGTATAGAATTGATAAGAATATTGATAATTAATAAAAGCAGATTAAATGAATAAAATATGGCACATACAGTGTAGATTCTTCTGCGGATTTCTACATGAAACACAAATAAGTGCTTTGTGGATAAAGAAGCAAGAGATTAGCTTCATCAGCAGTTGCTGTAATGTAAGCAGCCAACACAAAGCTAATCATACCTCTTGTGGCGTTCAAAGAAATCCTGCCTTATCCTTGTCATTTTGCTGTCATGCATTTTATTGCACAAATATGGCTGATTATGCACTAGGCTCCTCCGGCTCTCACAGTTTACTGTCGAAGTAGCTGCGGTAGGAGAGAAGAGGAGATTTCAGGGGAAGAGCTTTGAGATGCTGCTATATTCAGAATCTTTGAAATGTCAGGTGCATTTCTTGTGTAGGCAGGAAGAGTGCAGAGGGTAAGCCTAATCATAACATTATGTCATTCTTGCGTTCATATGCAACTCTGAGTTGATCCCTGTTTGCTGTGAGATTTTATTGCACTTCTTCAATAACCTATTTTTGCTATCTATTGGCTTTGCTTTATTGACTTTGATACATTGTTACATAATAATCTCCCCCTTTTATGACTCACAAAAACAAGCTGATCAAAAATAGCTGTAATTTTGTCCCAAAGTGTTTATGTCATTGTAAAAGCCGTCCACCTTCGGGGTAGGACAGATCATGGCTTTGTCCCTGTTGTAGAATCCTCCCTTGATCATGCTTAATGCAACCAGATAAGTGTTAATCTACATTTGCATCCCTCATAATGGTTCTATGGAGAATAATATAGGATATCAAATAGGATAATATAATTAAGTCTCTGTTGTTGTTGTTGTTGTTGTTGTTGTTGTTGTTGTTGTTGTTGTTTACACACATACTCCTACACATATTGAAGTTCATTGGCTAAAGACTCAAACAAAAACAATATAATATAAAAATTTACAGAAAATCCATTGTTGAGTGTACATACAAGGACATTTTCAAATCATTTATGTATATTTTTTAATAAGATATAACAACAAAACCAAAACCGGGCAGGACCAGAAAGAAACAAAATAAGTAAAAAATAATATCACATTAAAGCACATTAAATCCAGATTAAAGGTCCCAATTAGTCCATTGTCTATCAAATATGTCAATTTTCAACCCATTTTCAAATATAGCAGCAATTACCATTGGTCTCAGACTTTAACACACCGAAACTGAATCTATTGAGTGCAGTTATCATAACACACAGTATAAAGAACTATTTTCATTCAATGACAGGTTGCATGGTTAGGTTCACCTTTAGTACATTTCTTTAGATGTTGGAGTGCTATCTTGAGAACCAATCCCGCAACATTTTGTTGAGAGGCTGTGGCACTAACTACTCTGCCAGAATCAGTTCATTATCAACATTCTTTCTCTAATTGGGACATTTTTGACTGCTATTGCAAGCACTTTTACACATCTCTCACCTCTCTCCTCTCACAACATATTCTTGTATTATCTCCTCTCCTTCTTTCCTTTTTGCCTTGTGTTGCTTGAAACTCATGAATACAGCAGTCAGGATGGTGGATAACACGGCTTAGTTTGTAAAAACAAAGCAATAGTCTACATCAGCATTTCCTATTATGGCGGCACCCAAGACAAAGCCAATTACCTCCCCCCACATCCACCACAGAGAAACTCTGTGCTCGTCTCACCATTTCATTGGCTATAGGGAGGAAAAGAGAGCTGTGTTATGCTGCTCCCTCGAGGAAGCGCTGGTAGACATGAGCCTTTATATCTCCAGGTGTATGCTAGCTTTTATACACTGTAGGCTCAGCTTTTTCAAACATTTGTTATGAAGTTAGTTCAGGGTTTTTCTCCAATGTGCCTTCCACTGTGCAGTTTTGATATGAGATGAAACAGACTTCATAAGTTGTGCAGGAGATGCCGTAATGATTTCTCAAGTAAAAGGAATAAAAGTAAAAGGAGTAATTCCGATATCATTAAAACAATATGAATTCAAGGTCATGCTAATATTTGTGCTATCATTGGCGCTTCTACCACACCCGAAATGCCTGCTGCTATGACTTTCACTGAGCACCGGGTTCAGAAATCCAGTTAAGCAGATTAAACTAACAAATATCATTATTGTAGAAAATAGTGCACTTCAGAAATACATTGAAGTACATGTTGCAATATGCATAATAATTATGCATATAGGGTTTGAGAGCAGCTTTTCACCAAAAATAGCTTCTCTTTACACCTCATCATATACGCCTAAACACGGATCAGGCCAGTTTGAAGCGTTTTCCTGACCGCAGTTGTTGTGTAAACAGGGCATCAGATGCTACACGTTTTCAGTGCATTCCGTGGAGTGGCCGTTGTGCGCGCAAGGTTTTTTTTTACATCTTGTACCCCAAACGCTGCACCGTAATTCTTGTGAGAAGAGAACCGTTTACCGCCACATTATTTCCATGACAAAGTTGTTTCTGATAACACAATGCAAAAATGTCTTTTCTGGCACTATGCGGTGGACAGCTCGAAAGTCACCGTGAGGGTGATGTGCGATGGTTATGGCAGAGAAATGCACACAGGACGAGTGCTTTACTGCAGATGGCAAAGGTGTCTTGCTGATATCTGCCTAGCCCTAGTCAAACCATTTATTACAAATGTGTGATTCAAATGGTTTTTTTAGAATCAGAAAATCTGTAAAGGTTTTCGATTACTTCACACGTAATAAGGTGTAAGTAATGGTAATAACTAGTTATGTAGTAGAAAAAGATTCAGTTGTAGTTCTCAATTCTCAATCTGTGAATTCAGTCTGGGAACTCAGGTTTTATATCCTACTCTGTGTAAACCCTGCCCACAGGGCGGGACCTCCCGATAAAGAGAGTTTATCAGGAGGTCTGAGAGAGCCCTGAGATGGGTCATCTACATCCTATTGTACACTGACTTTCGCTCACTCCTCAACTTGTTTCACAGATTGAGAATGACTCTTGGATGAGAAAACATAGTCCAGATGACTAAAACTGAATCTTTTTCTACAATGGAACATTCCTGGACGAATGAGGGATTACACCGACATAGTTATGTAGTATTTATGGTTAATAAGAAGTGTAAGTACTGGTCATAAGGGGTGTAAGTACTGGTAATAACTGTTATGTAGTAGTTAGGTGTAAATACTGGTAATAATATATATAAGTATTGGTTCTAGGTATGCTGTAATAACTGGGCATTTGATAGCTGCAATTTAATTGTATCATTTGTACCAACGGTTTTTCAAATGTGATAAAATGTAATAAGGATATTAAAGATGTAGCCAAGCAAAAGTATTACTGTTTTAAGGGATAATAAGGGGTTGCGCTTGTATTATAGACATGTAAGCTGTGATAATAAATGTAAATACTAATGGCAGTATTCTGTGTTGCAAATGTTATTATGTATTTATATTATATTATTATATTTATATTTTTGAATTTGTTCAAAAAACAAGAGACACAATGATAATTTAACAGCTTTATTTAAAACCATCTTTATTGAAAAATTACAAAAACATTACATCTCCATGGAAACAGGCAGGTGCACTGGAAAAGTTGCAAATAAGTGTAAAGTGACGCTTAATGACCATATTCCCATTTTCCCATTTATTTTGAATAGTCTGATAAAATTTAAACTCTTTACAACAACAACAACCAAAAACAAAGTAAGGTCTAACTTAAGTCCAAATCCAAACTTTTGTTTTTGCTGTCTTGTTTGAGCTGTAAAGGCATACAAGTTCACGCTTGATTGTTTAAAAAATGTATTGTTTGTCTATTACACTTGAAATTAAACAATAGGCCTACACTTTAAAGAGTATTACAAATTTATCAGAACGTTTTTTTAATGGAGTTTAGATTTGGACTTATGATCGACCTGGTGTAGACCTTACTACGTTTTTTGTAAAGAGTTTAAGTTCTGTCGGCCTGTTGTGGAAATATGGTAATTACGCATCAAGGTGCACTTATTTGCAACTTTTCCAGTGCACCTGCCTGTTTCCATGGAGATGCAATTTGACTTATTTTCCACAGTATGTCAATCTGAGCAACATCTTGAGCATTTCTTTCACATATTCATAATAATTAGAACAAATGCATTCTTACAATGAGCAATGTCACTTCAACACAGCTTTTAACTGTAACTTATATTCATGTATAAAAACAAGTTTTTTGCTAAAAATATGTAATATTTTAGGCAAAGCAAAAACATCTTTACAGTAAAGCTCCCACACATGTATTTGTAAATTGTTTACAGTGTAAATATGTTTTTATTCCTCTTTGTATCTCTTTGGTACCGTCCGGTTCCTGTTGTTCCTTTTATTTCCAGGAATAGAAGACATTGTCCTGTTTTTGGATTCCGGCTCACTTTCACGTGTAATTGCACAGTAGTTACTGTGTAGTCTATGCCATATTTTATCCTTATCACCCTTGTTCCCTTTTTTTCTCAAAAGAATGTAATACTGGGTTTTATTTGTTTCAGTGTCACAGTCTTGAGACTGGTTGGTTTTTAAATAAATGAAGCTGTTAAATTATCATTCTGTCTCCTCTTGTTTTTGAACTATTAATACTGTTATTAAATGTTACAATTGTTTATCCACAGCTGGCATGCCTTTAATACAAGCATGACCCTTTATTATCCCTTAAAACAGTAAATATTATTTACTTGTTACAGCTTTATAAAAAAAAAAAAAAAAAATACAATTGAATTGCAGCTATGCAATGCCAAGTTATTACAGCATCCCTAGTTTGTTATTACAAGTACTTTCCCCTCCTATTACCTATAAATACCTTACATACATACCTTACTACATACCTTGGTTTTACCAGTACTGTAATTACTGGTTACTCATGAATACAGTTATTACCAGTTCTTAAACCTCTTATTACCCATACTTATACCTCTTATTACCCATAAATACTGATAACTAGTTTGTTATTACAAGTACTTATACCCCTTATACCCTGTACTTACACCTTATTATTGCGTGTGCTGTAATCTAAAGCTTTACCAAATATCTTTATTGCCATTGTAAGCAGGAATGTGCTTTGGCAATATGTTACATAATTGAAAGAGACAGTAATAGTAAAAGTTGCAGTGAAAGTACGTCTGCCCACTCCAGTGTGCAGCAGGGACCTCTTTATTTTCCCATTCTAATCATACTCTTATTGGTTGTTTTCAGATAGAATGTGATGATGTCATACTCCCACATGGGGGGCAAGAGCCATATTCTGATATTGATTACGGTACATTGTATGTTGCCATGAAATATCTAAAAAAGTAGATTTGCAATTTGCATTTGTCAAACCTTATTATTTCTTTCAACTAGACCGTAGAACTCACAATATTTCAACAATATATTTTAACACCATTAATTTTATCTGCCCCCCAATTGTATTAAATATTATAGCCCTATAGAATGTTATGATGTCATCTGAAACCCAGCAATACATCAACCTATAGTGGCAGTGTGAAGAAAAAAAAAAAGAAGAAAAAAAAGTGTTCAGCTACTGGTCAGCTGTAACATGTTTGGACAAAACTATCACCTTTAACAATAACAACTCCACCAGAGCAGCCAATGTGTCCAGACACTGTGTTGACAGATGGCTTTAGTGGTAACGTCAGACCCGTGAAGCAACCACCGCGCACAAGAAATGTCATTGGCATAATAGCATTTTGAATTTGTTGACATATTTTTTTCACATAATTTTTTTAACACTAGTTTAGTTTTAATGTCAACTTTGATAGGGAAAAAAAGTAATTTCCCCATTTGTAAAAAATGTACCCACATTTATGTTTCACTCTTCAGATCTGATTAATCTTGGGTCTGTTGCTACACGTGTTTGCCATTTCTCCAACAGGATCATTCACACACAGCCAGGTGGCAAGGACAAGAGTTGCTGTTTTTGCTGAATAAATCACAGAGGCTAAATGTGACTGGTGGCATCTCCGTCTGATTATCACTGTTGACACACTAGCCGAGTGCTGAATACAGATTGTGCTTTCAGCAAATGGTTACCTGCCTTTCTCCGACGAACTCAAATGTCGGCCATTGTCTCTGTGCCAGGAAGTTATCCTGAGGACATCAGTTAACTCCAAGTAGCAATGTTTTCAATTCTGCTGCGAAAACAGACACTCTCAAGGACATCAGACAGTGCTCAAAAAGATTATTAACAAAGACGGCATGATCAATATCTGAACAAAATGCATTAAATTCACCAAACTCATTCACATTTGAAAATGTTTTTAAACTTCTTGACTAAATACATTTTTTATGGATGAGCTTTTTCAAATGATCTATTAAATGGTTTTATCCTTTCCTTTTTCACCATACTTCAGATAAATGACTGTACTTTACATTGTATTAAATGAACAAAGATTGTCTAACATCCGTATCTTGTTGTTGCAGACTGCCAGAGGTTCGGATCTCGGACAACGGGCCCTATGAATGCCACGTGGGCATTTATGATCGGGCAACGAGGGAGAAAGTTGTCCTGGCATCTGGGAATGTTTTTCTCACTGTTATGTGTGAGTACCACCATATCACTGCTGACGACACACATTTACTGGAGCTAGCTGTACCACCTTAGCCTATATACCTTACACAAATCCACCAAGTGTTGGAGTTCAAAGGGAGAAAGGCTCAGCAGACAGTGGCTGCGGGCCTTGGGCGAGACACCTAACACCACAGATCACTCTCCAAAGTGCAAGTTCTCCAGTTTGATCTGATGCTACGGGGAAGATTCTTAACTCCTAATAGTGCGCAGTTATTTTTAGCTCGCAACAAGGGCTAAGAGTGAACTGCATTGCACAAACATATGTTGCTTCTTACTCAACCTAATAAGGAGTGATGAGGCAGTCCGGGCATTTCTTGAATCTGCAACAATATAGTTATAAAAATAATACACCATTGCACCATGCAATGATAATAAACAATCTTGTTTTTCTAAAGGATTTTTGCTCTGTAGGCTTTATTGGACAAGGCAGATGAGAATGAAATGGGAGGTGAGAGCAGTAAATAGTCGGAGTCGGAAACCGAACACACCGCACGACACTGCGGCCGACTGCACATGGACCCCGGCATACATGTGCTGCACCCTAACCACTCGACCACGTGGCAGCGTGGTTAATGTTGTTTTCATGACCATTTCTGTTTATAAGCAACACAGTGTCAGGCTATCTGTTCCATTTTTACCATATTTGGTGCTTGTGGATATCTTGAATCCCGAAAGATGGGACATTTTCATTCTTATGTTTAATTATATGTTCTTGCATTTGCTGATAAATGACGGATTTTGACACCATGTTATAACATTGTTTCCTCATGAACACATACCATGAGTTGCACTTAGCTTCATTCAAGCTAGTTTGATGAATCCTGTTTAAAAATTCCTATCCTATACAAGCGTAAAAAAAAAGCTCTAAATTTTCCAATTTATGACATCATAAATCAAGCTCCGAGATCTTCTACACTATTTTTAAGCCCATAAATCATCTGCAGACTCGTTCTGAGCATTTCTGTTGTCAAATCATGACCATTACAACTGTGTGCTTACATTTCCAGGTTAGAGGCGAGCATGTGTACATCTCACCTATATGTAATTCACTGCAAGCCGATAGATGGATCCCAATGTCAATTCCTGGTATGGGAAACGCCAAAGTGACATGCAGAAATGTAGTTTTTTTTATACTCTTGTATACAAGAGCATGTCTTTAAGTCCAATAGCAATACAAACAATGCTTAACATTTGTCCCCATAACTTGAGCAGGTGTCTCGGGCTTAAAATCTGTAAAGCTAAACGTGTAAAGTCAAGGTGCTGCAATTTATAAACAACATACGTGAGATGTGTTTTCAAATCATGATACTTTGATTCTGTAGTCCTCAAGATATCTACGGTATTTTTTAGAGCTATCATCCTTCCCTCTCTTTAATGCTCTTGTTAAATGCGTGGACATGTTTTTGTGCCTATTATTTGTGTGAGCTGTTGCCATTGCATTGATGTCTCCCTAATGACAGCCGCTTCACTTGTGTCTGATGTATCAGTTCCAGCAGCAAATGCGTGCTGTTACCCTTGTGGTCAAACGGCTAATTAGCAAAAACGAAAATGTTCTGATGGACAACAGAGAGAGACAGAGCCTGCATAACAATATTAGGTTGTTACTGCTCAGTGCACTTTACATGGTTATAGAAGTATTTTGCACACTCTATGACTGCAAAATCTTGAATCTAAAGTGATCAATCGGCTTTATTGTCTTTTTATTCTAAATCCACTTAATGTATTAGGTATTTTTTGAAAGAAATAGGTCCTTAAGCTTAGGGCCTATTTTTCCAAAATAGTTATGGTCTGATTGACACTAAAATGAGCTTTTGTTGGATTTTGACAATCCTCTTTTAAAAGCTGAAGGTAAATTCACCCAAAATGAGTTTTAGGGTCTTGTAATGAAGCAAAAATGTCCAGGCGGAATCCATTTAAAAGTCCTATTCATTTTTCCTTTTATTTTAGTGTGATTGAGAGTTCCTTTTTAAAGATAGTGGACAAAATGGAATAAAAAAAGACAAAGTCCTAAATGGAAGGGGTTAAAGCAAATTTGTTGTCCATTCTGAGTATCAGTTTGAACTTGAACAGGTTTATTCCCTTGTACAAGTTTGTGTTTTGCATTTTAGGCAGCTGAACAGGTGGCGTGTGATTCATAAATTGGCCCGTGAGAGTAGTTTGTCCCAATCTGTCTTATTGTTCATGTTACCCTTGTCATTTATGGCCCCCAAAAACATACAGCTTCTCAGGTAAAAAACAAAAAAAACAAAAAACGTATCAAACAACTCTCATTTGTGCATAACTCCAGTCTATATCAATGTATTTAGACAATTAGAGAACCTCTTGGATGAGAGGTTGAACTTTTCAGTGATTCTGCTCATACAAAGGAATACTCTAATGCAGCGATAGTGGTATGGATGGGAAGTCCCTAAAATTACCACTCGACTGGAGAATAAGAATGGCCTCAGGCATTGTGGCTAATTGCTGTCTAAACTGAATCAGAAATATTCATAACCTATTAGTGTGTCAAGTTCAGTCGGAAGCAAAGCAAAGAAGAAGAGAGGAAAGAAAGACTGAAATGAGAAAAGGAAAAAAAGTTAATTAATAGGAAGCAGTACACGCAGAGTATTTAAATTTTTTAAAGGGCTTCATAAATAGGAATTTTCATTTTAATGAATGCCCTGCCAAGCAATTCAATCATCCATTTGAGAGGCTAAACCTTGAACTTGTGCTACCCCTAAAACTGTCCTTCACTATCAGCAAACTTCTTTGCCTTCCCCTCTTCCCCTGCAGCCTCCAGGCGTGTTCGGGTGTTATATTAATGACCACTTTTGCAATAATGAATGCAATGAGAGAAAACCATTGGAGTTAATGTGTGCTTTAGAGATACCTAGATATCAGGCCAATGTCTTCAATCGGTCTTCAAACTCCAGCATAAGATGATAATTTGTTTGAGATGACGGCTTGATAAAACAAAGACATATTGCTTTATTTTAAGACTTTATTGCAAAATGGGCTCAAAACAAAATCTGCAGGTTTGTAGTGAAACAAGGATGTGGGTATCTAAAAAGCATTGCCATCGATGGTATTTTCCTTTTTATGTTACATTATATTACATTATACAGTATAGACAACTATAGCGTTTGGAGAATTTGGTAGTCATTTTAAATAATTTTATTTTGCAGAACATTTTCAGCATTTATTGGCCCAAAATAATCTGCAGAATTTATCGGTCTTTGGCTGCTCTGACTCACAAAAGGATTGGTATTGGCAATGGCTATGGAAAAAAGTGTATCTCGGTCCAGCTCTTTAGAGCAGGACAAGTGCTTAAAATATGGCGTTACTTAAAAGTGGCTTGTTTTTATTCATTTACTAAAACATTTCATGTCCCGCATTCACGCTCACAAACACACTCTCATTCATACACCAGTATACTTGGACATGTAAATGTACACATTGCAACCGCACTGCTCAGCTGTTATCTTTATAATGTGGAACCTGAGCATAAATATAGCTCTAAAACTCGGCCATTTCATCATGTCCGTTGCAAGCTTTTTTTCCTTATGAGCTCATAGTCTTCCTCCACAATACCATGAAAATACTACAGTAATTCTGTAGCACTCGCAAGCTACCTGATTGTTATCAGGTTAAACCAACGTCTGAGAAGTTAGAGGGGAGAGGTTCACGATGGTGAAGTCTTATTAGTTGACTGAGTGTCCTCTCGAATGAACCTCAGCTCTCGCCTGAAAAAAAATTGATTGAACAAGAGCCCCGGTGGTGTGTAGCCAAAATGACAATCTCCAGTTGGCCATTTGACCCGCTGTCATTCTCTTTCAATTCCAATGGATTGCTGCTCAGCTGAATTACAATGTCCCCAGTGTAATCATTTCCAGGCCCATACATAAAATGTGTTGTTTATTGTCCTTATATTTTGAATGACGCCATATAGGAAGAATGTAAATGTGAATGTTTGCTCAAGAGTGGTTCATCTACATCAAGTTACGTACTATTCAGAAATATTTTGCATATGTTGAATGTTTTTCAGAGCTTTTGGCAAAAAACGTAGTAACAGCTCAAAACAGCTGTTAGAAATCTTTAGTGTAGTGTATTGACATTTAGCGACTTTATTTTACACAACCAGTAATTAGCTTAATTAATGCTAGATTGTACAGTCCCTCACGGATTTCGTGGGCATTTGTTATGATTTTTTTTTTCTCTCATTATAGCAAAGTATATTTTCAAAATGTTTTACAAAAAGCCACCAATCTTCAGTTAAGTTGGAATTTGTATTGACTTTAAGTAAGCAGTTGTGTTGTAGGCGGCATTAGCCTGTTGATGATGTGCCACTTATTCACTTGAAGTCAATAATGTTTTGTTTTTATGGCATTTCTGTCATTTCTGGAGCCTCTGGGTTGTAAATGAAACAAAATGACCCTGATTGAACAGTCTTCTGCTTTGAAAGCCACAAGTGCCCTCTCCTGTCCTCCGCTCAGCACATGAACCCCACATGCAGCCGCTGTGTTTCAGTTGTAAAACTGGCGCTTATTAGAATCACAGGCGACCGTGAATGAAGCGTTTCAAGGAGAAGGCGTGTTTGTCTTCAAGTTAGATTTGAGCAGAATCCCTTCACCATTGTGCTTTTATTACGATTCTTATAAACACAGATGAATGAAAGAGGAAAAATCGATATAGACTACATGTACCGCCATCATTTATTAGTCAAATATGCCATATCTTACCAAATTTAGGGTCTAAATTAAGGATATTCACATACACACCCACAAGTCATCAACATCACAGTGTCACCAAGTCTGGGGCAGGGGCAACGGGGCAGAGAGGCAGGTAAATGCTCACTTATCTCTTCTGAATGCATAAATTGTGTTGCCCAAATGTGTCTTTGTCCAGGGCTGTGCACAAATTTTACAATTTCGACTGAAAAAAAACTGATCAGAAATGTCCAATATGTGCTAATAAGTTGCAAATGAGGACAAAGTTGCAGAGGAGTGCAATTTCGCAAAGTTGATTTTGCGTTAATAGAATACTGGAGGGACTGATTGTAAAGAAACAGATTAGCCGTAATGACTGTCAAACAAAACGATCATGTGTGACTGTGTTGTTAGCTATAGTGATTAAGACTGGTGTTGTCACATAGTTTAAGAACATAACACTGATATATTTATATTAAACATAGCATTGTGTATTAATATTATACATATACAATAGTACACAAAGCACCAAAAAAGTACAGATATTACTGTCCACAGAATCTCTGTTGCTGTAAAGCTAATGTCATATTTTAGGCTTTTGGTTGAGGAGAAAAATCAATAACTCTTTTTCCAGTAGTGAAGATGGGGTCATTATTTGTTATTACCCTAAGTCATTCCATTGTCGCATCCCTAAGATTATACAAGGGAAGGTTATTTGTCTTCGGGGAGCACTGTCTGACCTTGGGCGAAGTCACCGGCACATATGTTCTGGACACATAAGGTTGTTGTTGTGTGGCTGTGTGTATCAGATGACCGCTGGTTCACTCTCCCCTTCATATAAAACATCTCTTAATAGCCATGTGTTTAAGCATCCTGTCACGTAATCTGTGAAATACTTTGCGCTAACCTTTGGTAGGATACCTGTCTCCCTCTCAAGGCCTAACAGTATTTATAACCCGCAGAATTACAACTGAGGTGCTTCAAGGTGTTGTGGGACTAATTACCTCCTCATCCTATAAAAGTAGTATTCGCTTCCATAATGGATGCCCAACTTTAATCAAGCGCTGTGTATATTTAGGTCTGGGCGTATAAACCGGAGGAATAAATGGCATCAGAAGCTCAGCCTAAGATAATATTGCATTGAACCGCAAACAGTTAAGGAGAAAGTATTTTGGCATGGCCCTGACAAACTTATAAAATAAAACAGATTGTTTAGTTACTTCTAATAATAGATAACTAGTTACTGTAATCAAAGCTGGGTCGAGTAGCCAAAATGTATACTCAAGTAAATCTAAATTTACTTCAAGTATAAGAGTAACTAGCTGGATCATCTTATTTGTAATTGGTTTATGAACTAATCTTTTCTTTCTAGATACATTTTTGAGTTTCTGCCACCATAATTGTCACTGGCAAAAAAGTGCATTTAGTTGTGGTTACAAATGCGCTACAAATATTTAAACTACAATTGGCTTACGAGAAGAGCACAGAGGACAGGGTATCTGGTGTAGAACAGACCAAATCAATATTTAAATCATTAGTGAATGGCAGAAAGATTACTTTGACTTTTGGGCCTCAAGACTCCTACCATGGGTACAATCAATTTTGTAGTATACTTTTGGCCTCAGAGAAGAAGAAAGTCATTACGAAAAAAATTTAAAAAATGCACGAACACTCAAGAACCGGTGAGGTAAATTACGATGTATTTCATTATTGCTGCATGTCCCAGACACAGTATTCAGAGAGCCTTGTTTGGGTGCAACAGTTTGATGGATGATGCACTGGAGTGGGCTGCTTCCTCTGTGTCTTGTCCCTGTTTGAGATGTGAAGAGCATTTCTTAACCGGAATGCACACAGAGAGAAGTACTTGAAAAGATAGTGGTCACATTTTTTCAGCTTTCATCCAGTATGCCATTTCTGCCCGACCAATTGCGCTGCTGTGTGCCTGAAGTGTTTGCCTTAAGACCTTTTCCTCGCGTCTGGAGTGACCATCAGGGATTGTGGCAAAGTACCTGCCGTGATTCTCCGGTCCGCGCTTATTCGCACTCTCAATCTCCACGAGCATCAGGCATAATGTGTGATACTCTGGGGTCGTCATGGGCAGCAGAGGATTATTGGTGGTTGATGATCAAGACGTTCAATTAGCATATGGTTTAGTTCTACAAGTGTCCTTGGGTTTGAAGGCACATCAGTCTGTACCCGAACATTTTTGCATTACATTTTTCACTTCCAGAGCCTATGTAGCTCATCAGTGACCGCCCGCCAGCGGTCACTGGCGGCCAGTTTTGTTGTCAACATTGTAATGAGAACAGTCACAAAAAGGGTCTAAAGGTCAGAGTCTTCATTAAGACCCTTAAAGCAGCGTTCAAACCGCTGCATCTAAATTTGCGCACATGTGCAGTGCAGGAGTTGTGTCCTATGGCAGTTCAGGTTAAGAGAATTTGGTGTATTTACTTTACAAAGTCAAAAAACGGAGGCGATCGGCTCGGCGGCTTGTCTGGGTCCTGCAGATACTTCAGAGGTGAGCAGAGTTTAGTGAATATCATCATTTGCTCCAAGAGCTGCGTCCGGATGATTTTTTTATTGGTCCGGGGTTTGCTTTGGTCCTTCTTTCTGGTAGTGTGTAGGTACGTCACTAGAGCGTAATCTCTGATTGGTTGGTACCACGCGTCTGCCGCAAAAAAGTTACGCTTCGTCCAACTTTTATGTGTCGGACGCTCTGGCCGATTTTGGACGTACGTCCAGAGCGCAAATGCCCCGGGCACGCAGCGCCGATGCTCAAAACGCAAGATTCGTGCCCCAAAAACGCCCAAAATGCGCCGCAAAAACGCTCTCCAATTACATTTCCAGGGGGCCAGACTATTCGAAGGGCTAAGGTTTGTGTGCCGGACTACAAAAACCCCACCTCAATTTTATGTTTTTTCTCTGTAAGATCCACATACATCTCACAGTGGCACAATTCAACAACAGAAAGTAAAAATATCATTACAATATCATATCATTACATGACTAAAAACAGGACAAAAGCAATAAAACCCTGGCAACGCAAACCCTGTGTTTATCAGAAACCTGACTTGACTAGTGCAAAGCAGACCTGGGATAAGAGCAGGTTTAAACCAAGACTAAACAAACCATCCACCAGAAAAACATGGATAAACCATAAAGCAGGACTAAAACAGTACGCACATCACGCACAACGGCTTGACGTACCGTGCACTCACGCAGACCTTTCAATCCAACGACGAAGCCCGGAAAACACGCTGTCCTCCGATGCCACGGGATGTAATGTTTAGAAGCAGACTTCCATACGCTCGGAGCACACAGTCCTTACGTATGTTACATTTACACCAAATCATCATGAAGCTGTTATTCACTGTGTCTGCAGCATCACACGTTTGTGCCGGGGCTCTCTGGCCCCGCCAAGACCAGCCGAGAAAGCAGCGCAGATGTGATGTGGATGCGCCGCGGTATATATATATTTTTAATTATGAGAAACTGGGCCGCGGGCCAGGCAAAATTGCTTCGGGGGCCGGACCTGGCCCGTGGGCCGCCTATTAGAGACCCCTGACATGGACTTTGAATGTAAACTGGACACTTTGACACCACGGACTGAACGGGCCTTTAGGGCTATGTGTTTCCAGAGTGAAAATCCCGAAAGCTTCACATTTTAGAAGAAAGCGGTTCATGTCAACTCCACGGCTTGGTAACTTGACTTGTTCAATACCTTGATACCTTTGCGTGCTCAAACTGTGCTGTGCCTTGGTAAAATGGAATGTGTAACTGTTGCATTACATTTTGCACACAACTCCAGTGTACTGCTTTTAATGTTTTGCAACACTGTAGTATTGCTGTTAATATTGAGACATCTTTACCTACTGTGCTGCTACATGTTTGTAAATGTTTTGTGCGTAAATGAATTATAAATATTGTGGATGCTTTATATATGCATATTTTTTTATGGCTATACAATCCCCACCTACGGTATATGTAGCTGGTACCACTACATTTAAGAGATTTGGTTATTGTATGTAATGTGTGAGTATCTTCATAATGTAATGTAACATGACTTAAATACAGGTGTGTCGCAGCTGATGAAGCGCTGCGTAGCAACGTCACATACTATATATATTTTTTGAGCATATGAGTTGTGTGGACCCACTTTATATGTACTCTCTGTTCCTGCACACTGCTTTCAGAAAGGATGTGGGTTTCTCTCTTTTCATTCAAATTTACCTCTGGAACCTCAGCATTGTTTGAAGTAAGACTGTTGAGTTCCATATTATTTTCGTTACTATGACAACTGTTATTGTTTTCTACATAATGTATAATTTGTTCATTAAGATGGCATTATTTCACCACATATGCCTCTTATGATTACCCTTTTAAGGTTGAATGTTGCTTCAGTTTGAATGTGAGAGAGTTAAATTGCACTTTATATAACAGCCCGCCTAACCTCTTTGTGATTACTTTCTTTGTTCCTATCTGTAAAGCACCCTTTACACTGGCAGAAAAGTGTAGTAAAACACCCAATCTTACAATCACAGACCGGATATTATTTGACAGAAAAGTTGTCTTTGTAACCAACCCTGCCTTATTATTTTGTCAAGATTATTAGCTATGAATAAAACATATGACCCTGATCACTACTTTCAGGTTTTCTGATCGAAATCCTAACTAATGGAAAATCATTGGCTTAAATCTCTGAGACAAGATGTCTAAAGAATTCAAGAAGATGAATTATAAATGTCTCTCAGAGCTAAAGCTGGCAGTGATAATACAGGCAAAAATAAATAACTCTTGAGGGTCCTCAAGGATTCTTCTCCTAACATTAAACCAGGATTATCGGAATCATTGACATTTCTTTGTACAATACAGTACAAAGAAACGTTCTCTGATACAGAGTGGAGAAAAAAACATACATTTAATGTAAGGACTGGTGAAGATACTTATGTTATATAATTATCTTATTATATATATTTTATTTATTCACCCATGTGAACAATGTACCGTAATTTCACAATATTTGATAAATAAATCATGGAAATATAAACACAACAAAAAATAGTTCCTTATATGTAAATACTACTACTGCTGCTACTACCAGGGGCGCCTGTAGGATTCTTTGTGAGGGTACGCACAGTCAAATGGGCGACAGACCCTCCACGCTCAAGTGCATGCACGCGCACCATCATACACGCGCAAAGCTTTCCGTTGTTACTCCTCTGTGCCGATGCCCTCCCTCTGACACAGATCCTCTGTGCTCCCCCTTCTCTGAGCCTCTCCCCCGCTGTCTCCCTGCACACTTACCTGACGCACGGGGCTCTCGAGGTCCATGTGTCCCTCTTTTCTCTCGCTGTCGGTGCTTCTCGTCAGATATCTCGAGTCTGACGCATTTCATTCAGTGTCATAAGGAGCTGTTCAGTCTGGCAGTTTAACGTTTATTGTTACCACAGAGATTTTAGTTCAACAACCCTGCCCTGACTGAAGAGCAGTCAGGGCAGTATAGGAGAATGTTTATTTTTTATTTTTTTTTATTTTTTATTTGGTCAGGAGAGTGCATGTTCATGAACCACATTCACTCTCACAAACACTCTCATTCGTACACCTGCATTCTTGCACACTGGAGGCAAGGTGGGTGAAGTGTCTTGCGCAAGGACACAACAACAGTATGCAATACCACCCCACTGTGTCATCTGGCATTCCAATGGTCTCCTATCCCATCAAGTACTAACCAGGCCCATCTACCCTACTACTACTACTACTACTAGTACAACTACAGCTGCTGCTGCAACTAATACTACTACAGCTACTGTTACAACTACTGCTAGTTACTGTTACAACTACTGCTGCTGCTGCTACTAATACTAATACTGATACGAATACTACTAATAAAATAAATAAACCATGTCAATACATTACAGATACAAGATTTTGAAATAATTGCATATACTGAGCCCACAAAGTTCCGTTAGCATATTTGATAAAATAAGGGGTCTTTCTCGTGCTCCTGAGTTTGTAAGTTGCTGACTAGTGTCAGCCTGTGGTGACAGGAGAATTGGTGCGCACTCGGCACCGCATCTTGTGTGCTCTTGCATAGGGGGTTGATGAGACAGATCCAGTGCACTCCACATAAAGGTCCAGCATGCACCACTGTCAGAAACAGATGTTAATCGTTTGCAGAGCTACTAAAGCATGTAGCCTAGATAAACGGTTTGGAGATCCATTTGGATACAATGGGCAAAGTACACAGATTTTTTGCTGCTTATGCTTTATTTGTAACAGTTACAAGGGCTCCTTAATATTACGGTATGGATTTTAGTTTTTTTGTTTGTTATTTTTGTATACAGTATTCTGTTTTGGTATAATATTGATGATCAGGCTTGGATTCTCAAAATACAGCGTATTTCCTGTGCACTGATCAGTTTGCATTTGTATGCAAGGCCCAATAGCAGTAAATATTATCATAGAGGGAGACAGCAAGAATCTCTACAGATTGCCTTCAAATCCTCGGCTTGAGTCCACTGAGTCTTACAGAGCCAAACGCACTGCAGACTGATCTGGTACTCAGTATTGTGAGTCTGAATTCCAATATTTTTATTTTGTTGTTATGGCCACAAGATTCAAAATGTAGTTAATTTCTCCCAAAAGTTTCTCTAAATTGCGTCAAGACATTTCACACAAACACACACACGAACACACGCGCGCGCACACACACACACACACACACACACAGTAATGTTCTAGTAACATAAAAACAATTGGATACTAATGTATTCTAGTTTTATTCTTGCAACTCTAACTTTATAATAACACAATTTATACTACCAGACTTGAATAAAGTGCTACAACATTAAAACACATTAAGGAAAGCAATTTAATTTTTTTTCAAACAGAATCAAATAAATCAATAAAAATATGATATACTACTCAACTACTCAAACTGTGCCAAAGGCCAAAGTGAATAAGTGTTTAAGAAGCGACTTAAAACAGGTACAGCATTGCATTTGATCTGATCTCATTAATAACAATTAGACTCCGACCTTTAAGTCACAGTGTCATTGCAAGCATGGCAGACCGATTGGTTCATGCAGACCAACAGTGTCAGCCCTCATTAATATTTGAGGTGACACTTATTGGTTATTAGCTCACTGAAGGGCAGGTACTTTATGTTTGAAAGAATATCGACAAGCTGCACCTTCTCATCTTCATTATCGTCATTATGGATTCTGTACTCATTTCCCCACCTTCACCCGGATGAACAAAAGATGTTAACTCTTATTCCTTTGTACTCCAGGTATACCATGTTCTATCTATATAAATATAATGTATTCAATATTTTAAGTGAAGTTTAGCGTTGTGTTTCATTAACTGCACATGCGTAGGCTCAGATATTAATAACATGCCCTTTAGCCTTCTTCTGCAAATGAGGACTTGAAAATAATGTCTTTTTCTCGACTTAAAGTCAAAAGAACCTGGATAGGCACATCAAAATTGACCCTTGAGCTCAGAACCTGCTGTTAGCATGATGCTAGTCCTGTACATGGATGTACATAGACTGCTCTCTTAAACTGACCCTAACTGCCACGCATTCATCATTTATGTATGCCCTTCTTGGCTTTTTATAGAAAGCATCATGGTTCTCTTTCCCTGCCGCACAATCTAATTCAGATAAAATTTCTATACTTTAATTATTTTGCAGGTTATACATATATGGAAAGTAAACAAATAAGTATTCATTCTCTGATTGATCAAAGCAGAAGAATGTAACATTGCTTGCTGTGCATGCTGTATATTATTCTTCCCTGAGCTGTATATTGCAGAATTAAAAAAGCCACTCACATTTTATCAGCTTGGTTATAGTCAGAACTGTCACGTACAAAGCAAAAAATAACTTTCTCTAAATCAGCATTTCTATGCTTTTATTTTTTCAAAGCGCACCACAGAAGTAGCCATCTTCAAATGTTGGTGGAGTCTTTTAAAGCATCACTTTAGAATAACCTTGTGACGTCTTTCATGAAGCCAGTCTTTGTTGTTGTTTCCTTCACAGCATTGCCTCTTCCAGTAAAGTGTCTTTGCACATGTACACATGTGGGCTGGCTCACTAAGGAGGATGTCTTCATTGCTCACCACACTCCTCTGCCCAGTGAGGGTCCATCCTTTTAAGCATGGATGAGTGAGGAGCCAACAGAGAAAACAGCCTCGGCTCCCCAGAGACAAGTAGCTGTATCAAAGCATGAAACAGTATAGTCGCTCTGCTTTTTCCTGCAAAATCACCTTGCCTTGTAACGCACTGGTACAGAGGAGTGAGTAACCAAAACATGATTTTCTAAAAGGGTATTTGAACTACTCATGGGTTGACTCCATACATTCTTATTTATTTTGATAATTTGTAGTGATGGGAGTATTGAAACAGGCGTTTGGCACAGTTGATGCCTCAAGTTGATTCAAAGCACTTGTCACGTGACCTAGATGGTTCATGAACTGCCATTGTTTCACAGGTGTTTCACGGGTGTTTCACTAGGAGGCTTTTGTTCATTGACAAGGCTTTAAATGAACCACGGAACAGCACATCTTTCTCAAACCTATGCCTCTATAAAGTCTCAACGTGCTCCCGCAAAGTTTAAAAAAGGTGTTTGCACGTCGGACCCATGATGAGAGTTTGTGAAAAAAGCAAGATGAGTAAAAATTTTACTTAAGTCACTTCCCCAGGAGTTTGTTCAACTTCCTCAAAAAACTTGCACGTAATGGAGCTTTGTACATTTGTGGATGAGAAGGTGGCTCTTGCTTTTGTCTCCACTGGATTTAGCACAATGTAGATTTTTCTGCTTCTTCCGCTGTTGTGATGCTTTGACCAATCAGCGTGAAGTTTTTTATTAAAACATCCCCGCGGCTTTTGGCAAGAGACTTTCCATACTGTGAAGAAGTCAATTCAGAGTGAGACATAGATAAATCTGGTGTTAGCCAGGTTACACGGACAATTCCAATGGTAAATCTGTGTCACACTCACATTAGTGCAGTGCAGCAGTTAGCAGTCTGACAGACATGAGGTTCGGAGTTTTAGACCCCGTTTGGTGTAGGGTTAGTTTATGTATGAAGTAGGGCTGTTGCTGTAACCACAATATTGCAATATTGCGGTAACCGCATTTTACATTTTAATGCATTGTAATGAGCATGGCCATGATGAACTATTCAATGTTTTCACACCATCTGCCTTTTAAGAAAACTTTTAGCGTGTTCTGCCATCAGACTTGCGAGTCTCGAGCAGACGGGAGTTTTAGGTGCCAAATTTCGATGCCTTGGCTTTAAATTAATCTCATCAATAAGTCAATAAATACACAACGCAGACGTAACAACGCAGGTGTGTACGAGTTAGTATTCTGCACAAACATAATGTTTTAGAATAAGTCTACTCTGACCCACACAAAGCAGTGTATACCGATAAAGAAGAACTGGAGGTCCAGCATTGCCCTTATATCAACCTGAGGTCTGTGTGCTGTGTGTAAATCCATGTCATAGTCTGTTGTCCTCGTTGAAGCCAAAACGGACATGATCAAAACTTGTAATAATCTTCCTCCTCGGTACAGGTAAACGCATAAACCAGTTAGTAAATGTGGAATGGTTAAAGGCCAGTGATAAGATGGAGACAAACAGAGTCTGCGTAAAGTTCAGCCAAAATGAAAATCCTCTTCCTCCATCCATAAATGTAAACGTAGTAAAAGCATAAGCACTTGCAGTTCATCTGTGCAGTATATGTTGAAACAAAAGTGAAACTTAACATGACAATCAGCTGTGAACTGGGCTTGCCAGGCTGGCATATTTGTTTTGAGTTATAATAATAAATAATAATTTTAGCTCTTTTCAAGATGCCTTTTTGCATAATATTAGCCATTAATGTCCACATGCATTCTGTCACTTATACACCGCATACACCCCATACACCGCATACACCGCATACACCCCATACACCGCATACACCGCATACACCCCATACACCGCATACACCGCATACACCCCATACACCCCATACACCGCATACACCCCATACACCCCATACACCCCAGCATTACACCCCATCTACACCCCATACACCGCATACACCCCATACACCGCATACCACCCCATCCTACACCTCCCATACACCGCATACACCCCATACACCGCATACACCCCATACCACCCCATACACCCCATACACCGCATACACCCCATACACCGCATACAACCATACACCCCATACACCCCATACACCGATACACCCCATACACCCCATACACCCCATACACCGCCATACACACCCATACCCACCGGCATACACCCCATACACCCCATACACCGCATACACCCATCACAACCCCATACACTCCATACACCGCCATAACAACCCCATACACCATACACCCCATACACCCGACATACCCCAAACCCCCCATACACCCCATGCACCCCATACACCCCATACACCGCATACACCGCATACACCGCATACACCGCATACACCCATACACCCCATACTACCCGCATACACCCCATACACCGCATACACCGCATACACCCCATACACCCCATACACCCCATACACCGCCATACACCCCATACCACCGCATACACCCCATACACCCCATACACCGCATACACCCCATACACCCATACACCCCATACACCCCCACACACCGCATACACACCTCACACACCGCATACACCCCATACAACACCCATACACCGCATACACCCCATACACCGCATACACCCCATACACCCATACACCGCATACACCCATAAACACCCATACACCGCATACACCCCATACACCCCATACACCCCATACACCCCATACACCCCATACACCGCATACACCGCATACACCGCATACACTGCATACACCACAAAAATTGCCACAAGGGAATTTGTTTAAATACAACAGACTTAATATCAAGTATTGCCCTTTCCATCTCATCTTTTGCTGCTTTTCTAAAGAAAAATTTTAAAAAAGCACAAATAAATTAAATTAAATACAGCATTCCTCCACCGAAAGAAAATGTAGGCCATTTGCTGTTTTATGAGGCTTCACTTTTCTCATCACTGATAATTTGATTCCAATTGTAAAACCAATGGGGGTCTACCTTCAAATGTACAGTCGTCCAACTCTGGTGTCCGGCACGAATTTGGACGCAGCGGTGCTTTAGGAGAAAGATTTGCTTCAGGTAGGAAACATGGCATGAGTTATTTTGACATGTTAATATTTTTATTTTTCACAATATAACCATTTTTTATGGTTTTAATCTATTTTCTAGAAAATTCCTACAGTTACCTAGAGTAATATAGATATTTTAATATATTTCTATTGAGAGGAGCACCTTCCAAAGGTCATCTCTGAAGAAGTGGACATAAATGGAGGTCTTATAACTCCTTTGCCTGTAATAGAGTGCGGCTGTCCAATGAATGTCTTCAATTGATTCGTTTTAGGTGCATACAATAAAAAAAAATAGAGATATGGATATAGTGTGTACAATCTGCATTTCCTTCTTTGTGAAATTGAATGTTTTCAATACCATATAATAAACACCTCAAACCCACAACCTTAATGTTGAAAGGCAGAATTTCCAACCAAACTCCCTATACTATCCCCTGCAAGGCCAAGAAAACGTGTCAATATTTACTGTATAATACGACTGAATATAGACAGTGAATAGCAAATAATACCACACAAATGCATCATTATTACTTGTGCATGTCATCTGGATGTTGGTAACATTTTAGTTGTTTTATAGTTCACCAGCTACTGTAATGTTGCTTAAAATAAATGTATGATGATTATGACATATAACTTTTGTGTTCCAGTCCACAAACGCTTTCTTCTCTCATTTCAAATTTTTACAATAGCATAGAATTTACAGATGGAAATAATAGCGACAATTCACAAAGACTGATGTTTTAAGATTTTGAAGATAAATGAAACTCAAAAATGCGTTTGAAATGATTCTGTCATTTCTTAACAATTGTCTGGCTTTCTTTCTTGTTTCAGTCTTGTCTACACTCTCACCCGCACACCTAAGACTTTAGCATTACAGACATTTCAGCAGACAGCATCCTACATCTTCCAAACCGCACCTTTTCACTTTGTCTTTGCCATGTCACACTTAAAGAAAAAAAAGTGCTAGACATTTCTTGAAGCGACAGTGGGTACCTTTCAGTGAGGTCTCGGGCTTGCAGAGGTTTGACACTCATCTTTTCTGCGGCACAAAAGACAGCAAGACAGCCGATAAATTTGTGTTGAGCAAAAAATACAGCTTTAGGAAGAGCTTGAAAGAAGCCTGTGGCCACGGATCGAATGGATTTTCCCTCAGTGTGGACATTTCTCTTAAAGTTGGAAACAGGAGAGAGCTAAAAAGGCGAAGAAATAAATGGGAAAATTCCTATCATGTCAGGAGACTTCTACGGTATATCTTAATCAGACACAAGTTGAGGGGAATTGGCAATAGTCTGCTTTATTTTCATAAATTACAAACATTACCGACAACGAGTTTATTAAGTCTGGAAGTTACTGACAAACCATAACATGTTGAAACAGAAACAGAAACTATATCGAGGTTAGTGAGTGTAGAATAAGTAAAAGGTTGTTGATCATAAAAATAAAATAACTATTTAAATCCAGAGTTGATAGTAATAGAAGTATTCAGATACTCTATTATACATATTTGATCAGGTTAGTCATTTTCAACTGCAATGGAAAAAGTTTTTAAGATTTCTTATAGTGGTGCACCGACATTTTTGGCTAATACCGATGTTATTGGAACCGCTTGGGCCGATAACCGATATTAGGCCAATATGTTCTATACTTTGTTTGGTTATTTTGAACACTTACATTTTTTAAATATATATAGTTTTAACAAAGGAATTTTGCGGTATTTTAAAATAAGGATCAAATATATTTCAACTTGTTGAGTTAGACCACAATATACCCTTAATTTAGGGAAAAAAGGAAAGTTTGAAAAAGAAAAAAAAAAAAGTTTGCTTTGTATTCGGATATAAATAGGGTATGGCTATAATATATGATTAAAATTAGCCTTTACACTTTTCCATCCTGTGAATGACCTGTTTTATTTAGATTATATCTCAGACTAAAGTGTCTCTCTGAAGCTCTCCAGTCCAGTGTGTCATCATCGAGTAGCTCTTCAGACTTTCCTCCACAGATTCTGTGTCTGATCACACACTTTGGCTCTTCTCCTTCTTTAAACCTCGCACATTAAGGTTTTTTGGTGTAAGCAAATGTCTGAAAAAAAAGAGGATCTTAGTAACTTTGTAATTTCTAGGTTTCTTTTGGCTCACAATAAAAACTGTATTAAAGTTTACACTCTGTTCTGTTAGAATACAGCAGCAGCTTGATTTCTTCCTGTTTCTAAAGAAGGTTAACTCTGTCATTACCAAGTGTAACATCGCGGACTGATATTGGTGGTTTTGGACTGAAACCGATTTTACTCAATGACATGAATATCGGCCAATACTGATACTGGGCTGATATAACGGTGCACCCCTAATTTCTTATAGTCATACCTGTATTTTAGTGTCATGCTCTGACATACTTCGGCTGCACTCTGCCACCTCAGAAGTTTCACTGGTGTTACAGTGTTGTCTCTTGTCAGCTTTTAGGTGACAGATTTTGGCACCTACTTGGAGCAGTAGGACGACCACGCCATCTGCAGTCTGACGGTTTTGTTGCACGACCAACAGGATATTTCGTATATGATGTTACATTTGTGTTCTGGAACTATTCGGTCCTTGGGATGTACTAACTGTCATAATTTGTTCTGTGGTTTGACTCCAGTGCTGGTGTAGTGTTTGTTCATGGCCCTCTCTGTGATCCCCCTTGTCAAAGTATGACACCAAAATACAGGGCTGACTGAAAGAAATCCTAAAACATGAAGACTTAATAAACCTCCTTTATTGTAGTCAATAAAAGAGTCAACCAAAGAGTGTACATCATTAAGCAGTAAGTGTAGCATGAAAAACCATCATCAAGCACAAGTTTTAATGCATTCTACATCATTTTTATATTTGTTTAGGTCATGAAGTATTTATCAACATTAGCAGTCTAATGGCCCTATTCCAAATGTACTTCGGTCACCATAGTTGGTTGTTGATTTTTAGAAATCTTCTTATTGTCAACTTGCACAATACAATACATTCTCTATCATCTCTGCATCAAACAATCAAACATGTATTCTCCTTTCCCCATTTTACTTTGCTTGCCCGTCATTATGTATGCATTATTATTAAGCTATCACTTCCCCAAGGTACTGGAATTCCCCCACTTCTTTTCCTCTCATGATTATCTGTTCTGTTCCTTTTGGATACTCAATGTTTTACTCCTGCTAGGGTTTTTTCTACTTCTTGGGCCAGTTTAGTTCATTCCTGGAGGTTGTTGAATGTAGTCAATATTAGCACAATGCCGTGCCAATGTTCGAGCGTTCTACTTCATGGATACAAAACATGGAAGAATACCAAAAAGGGAGAGAAGAAACTAAATGGATTTCAGAACAAATGCCCACTGAGGATTCTTAAAATCTGCTGGCCGCAACATGTAACCATTAGTACCATTAAAATACAAACTGGATGGAAAAAGGAGATGGACATGGCATGACATGTCCCGCATAAAACTGAGACAATTTTTGTAGAGCAGAATTATGGGCACCTGAGGAAAAACAAGCGAGAGGAAGACCAGAAAACAACATGGTGAAGAGCACTCGAGACAGATCAAACAATGCAGGATGGAAAGAACACAGCAAAAGCAGCAGCATCTCACCAAGAAGACTGGACCTCAAGTGTGATGGCCTTATGTGACTTCTGGCAAGGAGAGCTTTAAAGTTAAAGGGCAAATATTATGCATGATTTGTATTGTTATTAGCCTTTCAACATGCTTTTCTTTGGCATCTCAAGTTTTAGAACTAATTTTTTTTTTTTTAAATAATGAACAAAATTACATGTGTATATCTCTGCTGTTTAACCCGGGACTACCTGTGTTTTGTCACCATCTACTGGCTGCAGAGGGAATTAGACACAGTTTAATACAAACATTTGGCGCATGTTATACTGGCCTGTTTACCTCCTGGTCTCAGAACGCAGTTGTACTGATTAGAAGGGAGAAATTCACAGAACGAGTCTGGCGAGGATTTATGGATTTAAAAACATCAGAGAAGATTCTCAGAGCCACATCACAGATCCAGAAAACATCAGTTGTTGAGGAAATTTAGAACAGAGTGTTTTTGACACTCGGAGGGGAGATGATTTTCTAGCCAGCAATCATCAAACTAGCGTGGTTGAAGCTAGAGGCTACTCCAAGTATGTTTTTGATGAGGTATTATTAATAGGCTACTACACTGCCTGTCCAAAAAGTCTGCACTTGGATTCAACTAAGCAATACAGCCTCCTACTGGATAACTGTTGCGTGGGTCATGCTCTCTCAGCGGCAACAGCCGCTCTGAAACAACCATGTGGGAAGACAAATCCTGTGGTCATGGAAAAGATGTGTGTTTGAGAAGGGGACAAATCATTGGCATTAAGCAGAGAAAACATCTAAGGAGAAGCAGAAACTAATCTACTACAGATCTGAAACTCATCTGGGATGTGCTGGAGAAGGCTTTGTGCATTGGTCACTCTCTCCCATAATCAACACAAGATCAGTTGGTGAAAAATAATGCAACACTGGATGGAATTAAATCTTTTAATATTGCAGAATCTTATTGAAACTATTGCAAAAATAAATAATCAAAGCTAAAGGTGGTCCGACAAAATATTAGAGCATCTGCCCCTTTTTTCTGTGGCAACCTTTTTTTTTTTTGGAAAGGCTACTTCTACTCATTACATGTGTGCATCAACTCGTAGTATGTGGATTTATGTTCACTAACATGGTCAATAAATCTCTACAGATTTAGATTCTCACAATTTGTGACATTGATACCTTCTTTCAAACACACAAAACCCACTCTGTGATACTTGCATGTGAATTTGCCGAAAGGTTAAGCTCTGCAGTTACGTAATAAGCCCATAATGGTAAAAATGCTGACAAATATGTAGTATATGTCATGTCATATATATATATATATATATATATATATATATATATATATATATATACGATATATAGTCTTTGAGTGCCAAAGTCAATATATTTCTCACGTTGCCCCTGAACAGAGGAATGCTGCTCCATAAGTGATTCCTTGTTCCTGATAATGAAGACTCTTTCAGCTGGCTCAGTGGCTGTGACTTTACCTCAGAGAACATTCCCTCTTGTTCTGTTCAATTGTGACTGAGTGACTGTGGAGCAGAAACAGGCTCACAACCCGACGTACAATTATAGAAGGGCTATTGTGGTCAGGACACTTGCCGGTGCCTTGAGAGAACACACCTCTGTTTATTTGATGATAGTGGAAGTAATCGGTTTTTCAGTAAAATGCTCAGTTATATAATTTACACTAACACTAGAGAAATGAATCATGTTTAGACTTGGGTTGCCGTCACAATGTATAGGATATAAAAAATCACATGTAAAGATATAGAACCTTAAAGAGCTTATGACAGGTTCTGATGTTTTTATATTATAACTTATGAATATACTGCCTGTCCAAAAGAAAAAACACATGCTCTAATATTTGGTTAGAACTCCTTTTGCTTTGATTCCAGCACACCTTCACAGTGGGATTGTTTCAATAAGATTCTGTAATGTCAAAAGATTTATTTAAGTCAAGTGTTGCATTATTTTTTCATCAAAATCTTGTATTGATGATGTGAGAGAGTGACAACTGCACAAAGCCTTCTCCAGCTCATCCCAAAGACCCTCACTGGGGTCCAGATCTGTAGTAGATTAATTTCTGCTTCTTCTTAGCTGTTTTCTCTGCTTGATACCAATGATTTGACCCTTCCCAAACACATTGACATATTTTCCATGACCACAGGATCTGTCTTTCCACATGGTGGTTTCAGAAATGAGAAGCCACTCACTGCATCAGTTGGGTTTAAGCAGCTGAAAGATCATCACCTGCAGCAGTTATCCAGTAGGATGCTCGTACCTATTTGCTTAGTTGAATCCAGGTTGATAATTTTTAGACAGCCTTTGTATTTATCATAGTCATTTATCATCAGTCACATTGCAGTTTGTAAAGAAAAAAAGTTGGAAATTACTGCAAGTAGAGTGGCGTTCTAAAGGGAATCCCTCTGTCTATGTCATCAAAAATGCCAGAACAATTTGCAATCAACTGACAATTTTTTTTGACAGTTTAACAAATAAAGGTGTTATTTGGTATTCATTCGTCAAATCATAGCTTTTGTGGAATTCTACTGATTTTGGCCCTTGTTTACAGTTTAGTTGATAGCTAAAAGTTGTGGAATTATCTTTCTATTTCATATCTCCTGCCCATGTCCAACCAGATACCAACATTTCCAAACCAGGTAAAAATCAGCAAACTTTTTCATAACATTTGAAATATCATGTTCACATTGGGAAATGTGTGGTCTAGCATGTCTGAGTATATTGTGGCTTAGTTTTGAATATCAGCATTGGTATTGTAACCCTAAACCCTTTCAAGTATGCAAGACCATAAATGTGAAGTACCTATCTTGCAACAATACAAATTCCACAGAAAACCGGAGCTTACAGTAGTGTACAGTATCTTTACAGCACCATCACATATGTTGTCAGTCAGAAAATAGACTTCAAGAGGTGTTTTTATTTGACAAAAAAAACCTTGCTGTGAGGGGGTCTGCTTTTTTCTGTTTTATTCTGTCTCAATTAACCGTATTTATTAGCAGTTGTAGATGAGTAACAATTTATTTTCTACTTAATTATTTAGACCGTGTTCCCTGCGGGGAGCCATTCACAATTAATTTAACCAGGTATAATACAGATTTAACTCTCAATAACTGGTTTGGTTACACTCAAATTAGATTACAATTATGACAGAGATGAATTGTATTTGTTGATAGCACAAAATACAAATAAATGAAGATGTGTGATAAGTGGGACTAAATAGAAACATTGTGTTTTCTACACTGTCTACTGTTTCTTTAGTCAGTGGCTGTGTGGAGTTCAGGTGTTTAAAATATAACAACATAGTATAGAACCCAATATCAGCATCTTTGGTTCAAGATCAGAGAAGAATTCAATTCAATTCCATTTATTTTTGTACCGCCCAAAATTACAACAGCGGTGGCCTCAAGGGGCGACAGTGAAAAACAGAAATGTTCCAAATGACTCCGCTTCCCATTATTTGCATATTGTCTTCATTAATATATTGTAAAATAGACATGTAATCCATAGATCAGAGTCTCTGCATGCACAAAATTGCTTTTACCTTTCTAGCTTTTCTACTTTCTCACACTGTAGGTTGCTCACCTCAAAGAAATATTATTACTGAATTAAATCAGTCATCCATAAGAGTGCTTATCAGGGGATGTGACGTGTCTGGAGCGGTGCGTCATGGTGCAGTGGTTAGGACTGATTTGGGGGCACAATAGCATCCAGGGAGTCCTACTCTACGTGAGAAACACAGAGAGGACAGAAGAGAGCAGTGCAGCTGTGTGGTTCCTCAAAGACCTCCCCGCCTCACCCTCCCTGCGTGTCCGCTACTCCGTGTCCGCTACTTCGTGTCCGCTACTCCGTGTCCGCTACTCCGTGTCCGCTACTCCGTGTCCGCTACTCCGTGTCCGCTACTCCGTGTCCGCTACTCCGTGTCCGCTACTCCGTGTCCGCTACTCCAATGCTCCTCGCCCTCCCTGCGTGTCTGCCCTCCCTGCGTGTGTATGTATATATATATATATACATATATACACACACATAAAATGTTTGTCTGAACAACTGTTAAATGTCCAGGTGAATAAAAAACAAATGCAGGTCAATGGGGGGGTATCTGGCTATTCTAATTATATACTGAAGCATAATAAGCACTGGGAAACTGTAATCAAATCAAAGGCTGCAGTTTATTCTTTGTGTTTTCAAGTTTCAGGGACACTCATTCAGAATACAACATTTTCTGCCTCAGTGTCAGGTCTGCAGATCGGACACTATAAAGTTTAGACTCCAAAATGCTATTCTTTTCAATGGTGGACTTGAGGGAACATGAACCATTATTTTATCACATTGTTTGGCATTACCCTGTGTCGCTAAAGCAGAAGCAAGGCAATCCCCCACTTGTAAACAGTCATGTTATAAACAGAATGCCACTCTGGGAGGTAAGCTTGAATTGAGAGTTTTGGCCTGCTGGTTTAGAGGGAAAACGGCTTGTGAAAAAAAGGAAATTCTTGGCTGGATTTGTGTGGATGACAGAATAGCTGCCAGGTTGTTGTGACACATTCAATGTACCATCATGTTCCAGGGTTTTATTGTCAAAAAATGCAAACTGGGGTACAATTTATCAGCTACATGGATATTCCACAATGTTTATGTTCTTTAGAGGTAATAAACCTACTGAGACATTGATTTAACAGAAAATTAGGCTTGTTACTATGTCGATTTAAATACATGAATGCTGGAAGAAAATGTTTTGGGACTCAATGTTTATTGTTTGTATCTTTTCTTTGCACTAATGGGTAAGCTCTTTTGTAATGTATTAGATTTTCAGCTGTAGAGGGGTTAAATAATTAATATATTAGAGTCATATTCACTACTTAAGGGTTCATTAGGAATAGTGTCTACTGGGTTATCAGTGTTAAGCATTTTCAATATATTGTTTATCGTGACGTTATCTGTAACAATGTCTCGTACATCAAAATGTATTGTTATTGTGACAGACCTACACCACATACACACACGCACACACACATACACGCACACACACACACACACACACACACACACAGACACACTGCCTCTGCAGCTTACAATCACCAAAGCTTCGGCCAACAAACAGAAAGAATAGATAAACAGTCGAGTTGTATTGCAGTTATGAAACATGTGTGGATTGAAAACCATGCTTTGTCCTTGGAGAAATTAAACCTGTAATGCGTTGTGTATTTTCTTGTTTTCTTGTAGAAGTGTGGATGTCACTCACAATATTTGCTTGGTCCAGTAAATATTGATAGACTCATCTCTGTAATGAAGTTGAGAAAATACAGCGGCACTGAATGCCCATTTTGGCTGACACACACAGTTCAAACACCAGAGTAGAAATGGTGAGGGAGAACAATCAAATCTGCAGTTCTGAAGTTTTAACATGTCCAAAGTTGTATTTGTGTTGCTGATATTGGATTATGGTAATGCAAGTCAAAAGTGATAAATACGTTCAAACAAAAACACTTTCACTACACAAAAGTGTGGGAAGTACCAAAGAAAAATTGCAGATATACTTGTCTTTAGACATTCAAAGATCCTATCAATACCTTTTAAAGACTTTAAATAGCTTCTCATTTGATAGATTTGTAATATAACTATACATTGGAGTTTTTTACTTGAGCTGGGCCTGGTTACTTTTACTGTAAATCAGCTAAAGAAGAATGGATTGAAAATGTTCATGAGCTATATGTGACACAAACAAAGGCCTCAGTCCATTGCAACAGAAGGGTGATAATTAGGCTTGGCTCAGAGAGAATTTCACCGCCGCCCCCGCACCTTGAATGTCTCGAGAGCAAGGGTATTGTACTTGAGTCACATATGGAAAATCATCATCACATCATATGTTGGTCCTATTTTCAACCAATAGTTTACACCAGATATAAGCTGGGGTATTTCACTTTATTCTTGTAAATTAGTCAAATGTGTTATTTTCACCCCAAAATCAGTAGTAGTAGTAGTAGTAGTAGTAGTTGTAGTAGTTGTAGTAGTAGTTTATTTCTTCAGCCATTCAGACATACTCAAACAGGACATGAAGACCTTTATTGATGTTGATCGTTTTAATGTGGTATCCAGACTATTCCACGGGTTTACTCGTCTAACTGAGAAATATCTCCCTTTGGTAATTGGTCCTGGCTTTATTTTATTTATAGACCCCAGTTCCCCTCCGATTATATCGAGTCTCTCTAGGTTTGAACCTCTCCTGAATACAGACAGAGCGCTTGTGGCTGTGACCCTTATACATCATAGCAGCTCTGCTAAAATCTATTTAATCCTGTAATTTTTTATTTTTTTTTAATTGCAATATAAAGATTGTATCGTTGTATAGTATTTCCTGAAAAATACTGTAAGTATCAAAGAATAAGCGGCCTGTATAATAAATGCAGTGAATTTTGATTTATACTTGAGTTTATTTGATTTTACTTATCTCACCAACAATTTTAGATATTTTTGTCTTAAGATGATGTATATATCATTTGCAGTTGAGTTTATCCTCAATATAAATACCCCAAAAATGTGTATTCTATTTCTATATGATACATTTTCTTGTAAAATGTCTATTTAGTGTCAAAAATAAGATATTTGGTTTTATTCAAGTTAATTGATAATTTGTTATGGTCGAAGCAAGTTTTAGTTTGGAAAGTTAATTTCCCCCCATCTCCAAGAGCAGCTCTAAATTTTATCCAGAACAGTAAAGACTGGTATTATCAGCAAACAAGATACATTTTAAGATTAAAGTCTATTCTCTGAGCTAAAGGGAGCCAGTGCAGAGACTGGTTCTTGTCAGGACCCGAGCAGCAGCGTTCTGGATGTACTGCAGCTGTTTTACCGCTCGTTTGGAGAGGCCAGTGAGCAGGCCGTTACAGTAGTCTAATCTACTGGAGACAGATGCATGTCTATTTTCGATTTTTGATCCTGGCAATGTTTTTTAAATGGTAAAACGCTGCTGATGTTATTGATTTTATGTAGCTGTTGAAGTCCAACATTACTCACTTGGTTAGAAGGTTTAACAGAAAGAGACTGGAGGTAATTACTAACACTTTCTCTTTGTTTCTCTGGACAAAAAACGATAACTTCCATCTTGTCTGAGTTCAGCTGGAGAAAGTTGTTTTCCATCCAAACACCAATCCATTGGATGCAGTGACAGAGTGAATCCACTGGTCCATATTCAGCAGGCCACAGTGTTGTGGGTTTGAATCCCGGCTCCAATAGTTTGCTGCGTGTCTTCCCTTCTCTTTCCACCCCCCCCCCCATTTCACGCTGGACTGTCTTGACAGGTAAAGCCTACGGCGAAAATCCGTGTGAGATTAAAGAAAGAGAAAGATGTAAGCCCCCCCCCCCCCATTTCACGCTGGACTGTCTTGACAGGTAAAGCCTACGGGGAAAAAAATCCTTAAATTAAGAAAAAAAAAATTTAAAAAGAAAAAGAAAGCAATTAAAAGGGACAAATTAATGACATATTTCTCTGAAATGAACAGGGTCTTTGTTTACCAGTGTCTGCATACATCTGGAATTGCTGTGGGAAAGGATCGGTCATATGCCAAAAATGTAGACTATAAGTGGAATGAAAATTTTAAAATGTTTAGCTGAATATAAGAAATGTAGAATTTGTCAGGCTATAATTTCACTCATACCAAAAGGTGACAAGGATTTAACCAACCCAGCCACTATAGACCTATGATTTACATAAATTCTAAAACCATTTTGATACTAAGGAAAATTATACAGATTGAGAACACAGTTGAGTATCTAATTTTGATACTCGTTTCAGCATTACCTTCACTAGTTTCAGATTATTATATTTTTTTTTTACCACCCTAATGTGTGCTCATGTTACTGGGACCTCAAGTGTATTGTTACAGTGTAACTCTAATGCTATTCGTGTAGGCTGTTGATCTGAAGTGATGTGCACTTAGTGGGCAATTAGAACAGTCTGTTTGCAGGGTACTTTTCTGTAAATTATGGATATTTGTGCTATTTATAAGCAAAACTAGATGCTGTCATGCCATTATCCAGATGGAGCTTGTTACTGTTTGTTTCGTATGGACTCAGTCTGAAAAAACTAGCAGAAGAAAGATGAATCTCCTCATTTTACAATCTGCCTTATTAAAAAAAAGTCTATATATTGTAAATTATCTTGTAAAACTTTGTGATGAAAAGCAGTATTTGACAGCTATCCTCAGCTATTGCCCCCCCCAAAAAAGATTTTTTTTTAAAGCGTAATGTACAAATCAGATGGGTCAGACGCTTAAGCAAGTTATGTACAGTAATCACATAAACAAAAATGTTATTATTATTTTATTTTTTTTATGTTTTGCAAAAGCTTTGAAAACATTTGCCTTGGTCATAAGTAGGGATGTCACAATATAAAAATTTAATTTTCCAATTATTGTGACGTCACGATTTAATGATTATTCCCGATTGTTGGTGCTTTGACCAAACAACATTAAGCTCATCAATTTGCTTTCATTTGCTCGTGTAATGGATAACCTTTCCTCACTATAGTTTTATGGAATCAAACTTTCTGAATGAAACAGTAATGATATTGGAACATAAATAGTCTGATGAAAAAGTTTTTAATGGTGCATGGATGGAACTAAAATGACTAATGGTTGCTGCCTATGATTCTCACTATTTCCATTGTTTACTTCTTATTAATATATGTCATACTAAAACTAATATTGTGACCCAAATGATCACAATCATTGATTAACTGAAGAATTTTGGCTATTCAAGTCAAAAGTTCTCTATTATGAACCTTTCCATGTCAACTTGGAATATGAATTGTATCCCCGAAAGCTGATTGTCTGTGATGTTTCTGCAGATGTTTTAACACACACACAGACCAGGTTTAACAGTGTAACCATGTGCAAACAACAGAGCAGCAAACAACGGTGAGCAAAGTCCTGGGATACATGTCAGGTCCAGCTTTCACCACTTCAGCTATGATGGTGTCGCATATATGTGGGATATGCCACTAAGGAAGAGGGGAATTGAGTTTGGAGTTGAATAGACCAGAGTATTTAGACATGGCTCACTGGGAGGTGGGAGAACCAAAATAATGATAAGTCATACAGGGTATTTGAGTTTTAGTGGCTGGTGCCATATATTGTGCATAAGTGAATAAACAAACGTATACCAACAATATATTTACAATCAGCAGCATTAAATATTGAGCTCAATAGTATTTGAGGGGAAAAACTGAAACCTCAAGTGTACAAAATGTTCTTCTACAACAAAATAACAGCAGCAATAGGGTATAATTCCCAAAAGAGGATTAGCCAGAGTACAAGGGACAAATCACAGAGGTAGAAAAATAAGTTTGCCACAGTGATGTGGTCTTAATTGTCCATCAGCTTAACTAGAATGTCCATGTAAATGAAGTGTCCATAAGCAACAGAGTTGTGAGGAAGTTTGGGAGTGGACAGGCTGCCTCCTACCAGGCCACAGAAGGTTGAAGAGTTGAGTTGAGTTTTTAGGTTCTTTTTGAGCTCTTAGCTTGCCATCAGAGGTTTGGCACCCAACTGGGCAAATCTGGCCTGTTAGACAAGTTTGGCAGTGTACACATTATTAAACATCCTGTATAAATTCTGTTTGCATAAATACAATAATAAATATTCCAATTAGATAATACTGTTTGGCAATAAAGTGTTAAATAAACACAGAAAAAGTGTTGAATAAACACAGAAGTTCCAGTATCTCGTTATCATACTGGACAACCATAGTTGCTCTAGCCAAGCAAAACAATTGGCTGCAATGGCTTATATTTTTCGCCCTGTGACCAACATCCTTCTCTTATTGGAGATGCTACTGCCTTATAATGAAAAATATATATTTGTTGTGGTTAATAAAGATGTAACAGAACAGTATTGCATGCCCTTTTGATTGAATATATGTTGTTTTTAATATTGATGAATAAACCCTTTCTGATTCTGATTCTGATTGATTATAAAATATGTTAAAGAAGCAATTAACATGACATCTCTTCATTCAAATTCACACAATCTATTTTCCACCTCTTTTCCAAAAACCCTTGGGGACCGCCTGAGAATCTTTGGGGACCCAAGAACCCCAAGGTTGGGAATGACTGGCCAACAATAACATCGATAAATAGGTTGCTTTAGCATATCAATGCACCGCGATTAAAAAGGCAGGAATGTTAATGACGACAGAGCAACAAAACAAAAATACAGACTCACCAAAGCTCCGGTTTTAACAGTCAGAGCGGTCTATACCCGATGTCAGCGGCGGTTCAAGTTTACAATATACAGCTAAGTATTAGCACACGGATGACATAATATAATGTGAAAATAGCAGATTGTTAGAAACAACGATACTTGTGCAGCTGTCCTGTTGTGCCTCTTCTCCAGCTTGTGACAGGACAGGAACGAACAGAAATTGTTTAGGCGCTGTGTGGCACGCGATTGGTCAAGGTGTTCATGCGAGAAAAAATGTGATAATTCACAGACACAATAATATGAATGTTCATATTATTAAACCTGGGTTACAACAGTGGACTGCAAGAGCGATCTCAAATCCCCATATGCATCACATGTCTCTGGTTCAACGAGCAACAAAGTTATGGAGTTACTTCCTGTCAATAAACCAGGTGAATGGGAAAAAAGTATTGAATTTAGCTATATAAATTTTAAACGTCCTACTTACGTGAATGTAAGATAAGGCATTTTATTTGTAAAAGGTAGAAAGTTCACATATTTAGGACACTGACATGGAAAATGGATAAAGGGTGGTTTAAATTTCTTGCTTCACTTTATTGACATATTTGATACTGAGGGGATTTTGGATATCTTATCTAGACTTTGAGTAAATTAGATCCTTCTGAAAATTCTTATTTCCGTCAATTTTGTTGTTGTTAAAACTTTAATAAATCAAGCTTTGCATTAGATATCAACAAATCTTTCAGAACGATTGGTCGAACTCTTAAGGGCAAGATTGTAAAGTGGCTGTGTTGGCGCTTCAGGTGATCTCTACTGTAAGCAGGGCCAGCACTACCCTATAAGCAGACCAAGCAGCTGCTTATGGCCAGGAAGTCACCAGAGGGGCCCCAAGAGCACCTAAGATTTTAGTTCAAATTAAGACAAAAATGTTATTGCACTGTAGCCAACGGGATAACATAAAAATTGACCAGGAAACGGAAAAATGTCTAGCATTTAAAAGCTAGCACCCACATTTTATTTGGTTTTGGTAATACAAACACAGTTTGGATGTGATTACAGCTGTGTGCAAATAGTCAAGCCTTGGCAGCAGTTTAGTGGCACGGGCCCCTTAGGCAAATTCTGCTTAGGGCCCCCTGAGAAAAATGCCTTTTGAGAAAAATGCCTTTGCGGTTACATTGTCCCATATAAATCTATGGATATTGATTCAATTAAATTAAATGATAAACTTTTTAGGTACAGATTGGACAGTGCTGTTGTTTCCCGGTGAACGCTTATATGTTGAGAGAACAAACAAAAAAAAGAACAAAAAAGTTTGTAAGTCAAAAGTCAAGTTTGTACATATTTTTACTTGGCGCAGTGATTAGAATAATGAGTCAAAAATAATTTTACAACATCTATTCCTAATGCATAGTATATTGCCATACCATCCACCCCCCCACGAAAGGGTGAAAACCGGACTTTAGACATACTATTATATCATCACTCTTGTTTTCATTGTAAAGATCATTTTCTAAATAAAACGAATAAGCAATACCAATAGTTTGTGATAAAAATCAACTTATCATTACACATTTCTTACCCTTATTCTGGTTCTGACGGACTCAATGAGGTTCAATCCATCAGTAGCCGTACTCATTCTGTCCCTAAAACAATATCTACCGGTACTTGTATTTTTCCTGAAGTAATCCAATTTGGAGAAATAGTCCAGTAAATAGCATTTTCTGCTGTGAAAAAACTGATACCAATACCAATCCTCCCATCACTAATGCACGATAATATTAAGACTATGTTGAAGGGTAGGTTTCTTTTCCTCACACTTTTAGCTACAGAATGAGACCATCCATGAGTTTTTCCGTTTGTGGGTTCGTCTAGCACAGCCCTTTAGATAAACCAAGCGTCCCCTTCCTGGCGCATGCGCAATTAGGCTTTTATCTGTGCTAGCATGCTAAGGTGACGTAGTACTTTTTGATTGTCATATTATTCTAGCCAATGAGTAAAGCTTTCGAACCGTGGGTGGGTTTTGGGAATAAGCCGGACTGGAAGCTTACTATCCAAACGCAAAAAAAAAAAAAAGCTTCTCTATTGGGAAATCCATGGTAATACTAATTTTCACAACATTTTACTAACATTAACGCTAACATTTTCACATACACTGTTTTTAGCAGTTATAATAGGAATGAAAATGTATTGTAAATGTGTAACAGTTTGGCACAGTTAGCACATATTTGGATAACTTGTTCCGAATATACTTTTTGATTCAAAAAGGTCAACAGCATCAAAATTCCTCTTCCAAGAGATCTGAAACTTTACATAGTTGTTGTCAACAGATAAACAGCAAGTACAGTGAAGAGCACAGGCACATAATGAAGTATGTCTGGCTTAGGACCTTTAAAAATTTACAATATTCAGGCAAGAAAAAAAAATTATGTATTTTTTATATCCTATATTTTATATTTTTTTAATGTTTGGGCTTCTGTAGTGTAAGTTCTGAAGCCCTGACAGTATTCATATGCACACCTGCAGAAACTAGAAGGCCTAGACTTTATAATAATGTATCACACTAGCATGTAAGTTCTCCTTTTAATAAGCAATGTAATTTGGGTATGTCTAACAATTGTGCAGGGAAAAATAGGTGACCGTTATCAGGACATGCTGTAGTATTTCTAAAAGGTAAAACAAGCGTACATCTTTGAATGCATGTCTTCAGCTCTATAGTGCACTGTAAAGCTCCCTGAGGTTTCCAAATTGGGTGTCATAAAAAACAACTGCACCCAAGAATGTGTGTGCGAGTGCTGGCCCAAGAATGTGTGTGCGAGTGTTGGGGCACTGGGGAGCTGTAAGGTCCATCCTGGTCAATGGTTTGTGAATTACCAGGCAGCCAAAGGGAGGCTGCTTGGGAGAGGCCGGAGAGGCCGGAGAGGAGAGGGGTAAAGGGGCCAAATTGTAACAGATTGCCAACGCTAAACCTCTGCCCCTAAGCAATAAACAGATTTTAGGGATAAGGGTGCCAGTCAGTGCAGAAACAGGCTCGTATGGGGTAAGTCCCATCTGCCACCGTCGGCCATTTATAAAGAGAGAGATTTTAAATTGTGCTGGCAAAATCCCCCTCGACTGTCCCACTTGTCCTCATTAAAAGAACTAAAGTCCAAGGATCGTTTTATTGACATACGTGCACCTGGGAGGTTTGGACCAAGCGATACACTATGTGATTTATTTTTTTCTATTTCCAGAGTCACATATTGATACATATATTGTATTATATTCTGCTCAAGGGCTCGCCAAAATGATGAGAAAAATCGAATTCTGATGACTTTCCTGTGATAATATGCATTTTTGGTTAAATTGTCGTGTGGTAATTCGCTTTTTCTCTGTTTAAAGCTACTCTAAGTTTAAACACAGAAACATTTCTCCACCTATCAGTTATATTAGTCAGCTGTCTTCTCACCCTGTTGTCTCCGGGCAGAAAACCAGACTGCCCTGGAAAACCCTGGCTCTTTTTGTATATATCTTTGGCAATGTTAAATATTTTTGTCTCAATAAAAAAAAAAAGACAAAAAATAAAAACATTTATGTTTTTGTGTTTTTGCTAAAGTTACTTAGTTCTGCTTTCAAGACAATTCAAAGATACTAAATGTATCACGTAGCATGTACCCCTCTTTAAGCCCAAAGTCACTGCGATAGTCTCCAGTCACCCGCGACCCCTAATGGTGACAAGTGGTAGAAAATGAATGTGTGAATGTATTGTGATAAAATGAAACACATTTTCTGGCACATGGTCCATGTAAGTCCAACTCAATATTTCAAATGTTGTTAGGGTTAGAGAATCAACATAATTTTGTTTCCCATTAGATTGATAAATTTGGCACGAACTTTAACCTGATTAAAACACTTAAACATGCAGTTCAGATTTCCCATACAGGCTGGCCTTAGATTGTGCTGTGCAGCTGTATTTCTACCAGCATCACAATGATTAATGGCTTTCGAAAGTGGGAAACTTGTTCAAAGTGACACAGGCTTTTGTTTTGCTGTCTCCTGTTTTTCCTCTGGGTGACAGCCACCAGACTCTGGCCCTCCTGCCCTCAGGACTGGCCCCACTCCTGCCCCCGTCACCACCACTGGGAGGAGACAATTTGACCTGACAGTGGCGCAGTAATCTATGCAAATGAACCGGGTGCGGGGGTGGGGGAATGACATACACACTCACACAATAAAACCAATCTGATTACACCCTGCCCATGCCATTTTTAATCAATTGCAAATCCAAGACAACAGATTTTAAAGGGGGTCAGTACCCTATTTTTTCATATAATAGAGTAAAATCTACTTTGCCCCAGTACAGTATATCGTAAAAGCAGCAGAGGAAACTCACCCCGTGCAGAAGGACCACTCAGCCACCGTGCCACAAAAGATAACAAGTTGTGCATTTTTCAGTACAAAAATAAATAAATATTCTGTTATATTGGTTTTGAATATTCCTGCGGTCCTACGCTCTACTTCAAGTTTAAATTTGGAATGAAAATATATCACATAAACAGTGTGCAGTTTACCCACTACTCTTAATAGAGATCAGTTTCAAAAACGACGGCATATTTTTTTGTAGTGTTTTAGCAGTGTTTTACTCACTTCTCAAAACTGAAACGCTGTAATGACTAAAATCATTTGTCCAGCCTAAAAGCCACTTCAGCTTGTTTGTGGC
This sequence comes from Chaenogobius annularis, assembly GCA_015082035.1. Lineage (NCBI taxonomy): Eukaryota > Metazoa > Chordata > Actinopteri > Gobiiformes > Gobiidae > Chaenogobius > Chaenogobius annularis. Next base: position 276,253 of record BJKM01000501.1, on the reverse strand, counting down.
ACACAGGTAAATGGCACACAGGTGTTTAGTTAAGTGGTTGAAACAACCTGAGTCCGTGCTACTGTGTCGTGTCCCTGTTGTCGGAAGTATCTGGAGTTATATGGACTGGACTGTGGCTGATTCTTGCCTTGTGTACATAGTAAGCCTATTTTTATTTTTTACTGTAGTAATTTTAAACTGTTTCCTAATGCATGCCCTTTTGATTTCATATATGTTGTTTTTATTACTGCTCAGTGTTTTATGCTGCACCCAAACAAATTCCTATTTTTCTGTTTTTTGTGTTCATTGACAATGGCAATAAACCTTTTTTCTGATTCTGATTCTGATTTCTGATTCTGATTTAGTGAGTAATTCAAATGAAAATCTCTACTCAAGCTTGATTTAAAAAAAATTCCCCTCGACCTGAGGCACCAGCAAAACAAAAGACTGAGTCACCTTGGTTTATTGCCTATGTGGTTTTGGCCAAAGTTAGGTCTTTATACTCTGTCATGAAATGCTGTTACATTCTCTAGTTTTTGGAGTTTGTTAGACAGATTACTCAAAATGTATTAGTGATATTTCCAACTGTTAATGAATGACTGAGCTGAGACAAACAAACTCAAGGGGCCAGGAAAGGACCAACTGTATTACTATAGTTCGAATAAGGGACGTCAGTGAAGGTCTATATTAGAATTCTTGTTTTGTGTTCTTTTTGGGCATACAGTATTGGTGTATGTTACAGCTCAGTCAATAGAGATGTCCAGCCATTCTGTGAGTAAAATTATCCTACCAAAACTAAACAACATTACACAATCATTACACAAAAACATGATCTGATCACTGCTGTGCAAAAAGTACACCTTCATCAAATGCATAGCACCACATTGTAATCGACAAACTCATAGAAACCGCAAACTCCATGTGCTTCTCTATAAATAATACCACAAAGATGTGAACCCAGGGCCAAGGTGCTTAGCGTTAGCTGATGAAGGGAGTGTTTCTTGTGGGTCCAGCTGTCTCCACAGTTCCAAATCCCTTAATTATGAGGCCAGAGTACACAATCTCAAGGGAGCATGTGGCACACTCCTGCATGTTTGCATTCTTCTCTCTCTTTGCTGCATTTCCATATTTAAAATACAGCAAAGCAAAATCAAAGCATAATGTAACACGTTTCTGTGTATTATTGTTTTGACTTCTCCGTTCCCCATGGTTTACCACTACTTCAGTCTCCGATTACTTCATTGAAAACTAGATCATTGAGGCAACTGCTGTTGTGATTTTGGGGTGTTACAAAATGAATTGAATTGAATTGTAAAACTCTACACTTAGAGTATTACAATTAGATGAAAGTATACTTTCATCTTTCATGTTCATATTTTCTTTGTATATGTATGTATGTATATTGTAATAAAAAGTTTTACAAACAGAGAACACGTCTGTCCACTGTATCCTCTCTCCACAATCTCTCAACTGGGCTGTTTGTGATAATAATCTCCATAGCAACAGCATGGAAACAGTTGTTGGGGATAACGGGGTCTAGAGGAGTTCGGCTGCAGCGCTTCTTGTGAAGTATGAAGGCAGCCCTATTGGTAAACGAAGAAACGTATTGCTCCTTATGAAGTATGAATTGGCCTTTAAAGCTCTTTGCGCTGCGTTGGTCCTGGTACTGCGCGGTCTGGGCCAGACTGGACCTGCAGACTCCCCACTGTCACATGACATTCACCAAAAATCCTTGTCCCAGTCTGCGTAAAACTGGCACAGACTGACAGCCCAACACGAGATCCGCACATAAGATCAGACTGAGCTGACCACAGAGTGTGCTCCACTCTCGTGCCCTCCGGACCGTGCATCCCATCGAGCACTCAGGTCTGGTTCAATTGGCACAAGCTCGTCTTGAGGACAAACTCTGCATTGTGCAAAACAAATAAAGAAGAAACAATGCTCCTACGCTGCATTTCAATCTTTTATTTTATTTATTTATTCATTTATTTTAGTTTTAAAATTTTAGGAACACATTGAAAACCGGGAAACTTCTTTCACTCACTTCTTTCTTTGCCTGGATATGAGGCCATGACAAACATCTCCACACAGGAGGTGCTTTTGAATGCCACAGTTCTAAGTCATTGGTTCAAACACTATCACCATATATGGACTGGCACCATCCCACTCCAGCGGCCAAGTCCGGCCTCTTTACGCCAGCGTTAAGGTTGGCAAGGTAGCAAAATAGCGCCCTGGCCCCGCCCCCTGGAAAAGGCTCACTTTAACGCTACCTCCAGGGGCAAAATACGGCCCTTTATGTTCAATAGAAAATAAACAACCATGGTATTGTAAAAGTAGTGCTGTGCCAATTATAATTTTTATAATAAGAGACAATAATGATCTGTGTTTTGCTTCAAAGAGATGTTGCCCTTTTGAATACTATTGTTATATTGCTCTGTAAAGAACCTTGAATGCGATTCATATATAATGTTGTACCTTCTATAGGGGATGCCCGTAGGAACGTAGGAAGTAAAAAAAAACAAAAAACAGGGATAATACTGTGAAGACATATTTTGCTTTTGTCTGCTATATAGTTATAATGTGAGACAATTGCTATTCTGTATTTTAAACATTTTAAATGAACCTAAAACTACTTAAATGACGAAACAAGTCTTCAGCCTCATTACAGCCTCATGATAAACATCTCAACAAAATGCTGCACTCCCGGACAGATAGCCATCTTAATTCTATACAGGACTTAGTTTTAGTGCATGCAGCAATTCACTGAAGCGTATTGTTGTCTTCAATATGAGCTTTCTCCATGTGGGCCTCACCAGGGCACAAAACAAAAGAGCACCGTGATCAATGTGAATCTGTGCTCAACTAAACTGACTTAAGAGAAAAAAAGCATTGCATTTATCTTCTCTTCACAAGGATGTGTCGCCAATTTTACAAACAAACTAAAGCCATTGTTCTCTCTAAATTGTTTCTTATGTGATGATTACATTTTCTTTGCGAACTGCTTTTTGCTTGTTGAATCTCTGATACCAATGACTTGCACTGACAAAATGCTGGATGTTGCCTCTATTGTAGAACGTGGATGTTTAAATCGACATATAAGAGACAATTCTATAGGGGCTGTACGAGTCAGCGGCGCGGTCGGTGGTGTTCACTTTCCACTGCACAAAAGTGATCCGTTTCATTGTTTCATTGGTCCATAGGCCATGAGATGTACTAGCTTCCAGGGAGTGCTGGCTTGCTTTAGGCCCGTGGAACAGTTTAACGTAAGATTATTGGACAAAGAACAAAAGAGAACAATAGAGAACAAAACGGAACGCAAACTCATATAAACAGAAAAGAATCAGTCCTCACCAAAAGATGACTTGATGTGGTGAAAATTTCCTGTGATGATAACTTTATTTGTTGAGCCAACAGACAAACAAAGCTAGTGCATGTTACCATCAGATTTATCCCATTTAAGGCATGGCACTTGTGCAGTAGTTCATTTCCATTGCATAATGCTTCTACCACTATCCAAACCCAATGCATTACATAAAAAGTGTGAAAACACGGCCTTGTTAACTCACACAGCCACACAAACATGGAATTACTAAACGTCTTTTTGTGAATCACCAAGATCGACCTTAAGAAGATGAAGAATAATTCCGGTTAGATTATTTAGACTTAATTTATTGAGAAAAACACTGGTTTACGATTGGGTGACGTCGGCCCAAAACGCTCCAGAGTGAACTGGTCTGGTGGACATATACATATATATACATATATATATATATATATATATATATATATATATATATATATATATATATATATATATATATATATATATATATATATATATATATATATATATATATATATATATATATATATATATATATGATATATATATATATATATAACCCTAACCCTAACCCTAACCCTAACCCTATATATAGTGGACACTATATTTATGATTGGCTTTACTGAGCCTGTTTCTACATGTCTCTCATGATATAGGCTACCATTTTCAGGGGAAATAAATATGTTACCGGGATATACAATAAAAAAAAAATAACATTAAACCCTTATTGATTTAATTAAGGTTTAATATGTTTCATGCCTGCAGTAAATAAAACAACATAAAGTTCATGTTAGCCAGTTTGACTCCAGCCACAAACCCACAACAACCCCTTTTAAAAACAAATGTGAGTGGAGGCGAATATCTATTTAGTGAAAGCAAGTATTTGCTATTAGGATGCTGAAGAGCTCTTTTGTATTATTATTATTATTATTATCATAATTAGTACTTGTTTTTTCATAAAATAATAATAATGATAATAATAATCATCATTATGATGATGATGATGATGATTATTATTATTATTATTATTATTATTATTATTATTATTATTATTATTATTATTATTATTATTATTATTATTATTATTATTATTATTTTAGCCTTTGGGAAAATGTCAAAATAAAACTAAATAAACATCAGAAATTGAACCACTAAAATTTTGAGCTCCAAATGCTAAAATGCAAAAAACGTTTTGGTCTAAATTGTGTTACTTTGAAAAAAAAAATCTAATACCCATTGAGGTCATTGAAATGGTGTGGACTTTAGACAGTGGTACAGTGAGAAAAGGGGTGTGACAGGTTAGTGAGATCACAACAGCGGTTGCCTCGAAGGGTGACAGTGAACAGTGGATAAAAAAAAATCAAAAATCAAAAAATCTTGCAAATAATGTTGTCTTTAATAATGTGAGGTGTGAGAGGATTGGAAATGTAACGCGTTACGCTTCAACCATCAACTTTTCAAAACATATCCGTGTATCTGTGTCCGTGAACTATGTGCAAGTTTAAAATAAATATTCTAACTTATTAACATTGCCAGACTTTACATTTCTTACAGCATTTGAATCTATTACCAAAACAGAAAACAATAATCACAGTGTATTTTCAAATGTCTATTTGTGTAATGAAATTGAGCAATCAATCGCATAAATCTATTCGACCTTTGTGTTTCTGTTCTATTGTGTGTAACAGTAATAGTAGCAGCACATTCATTCATACTTGACATTACTGTTGTGAAGTGCAAGTATGATCGGTCAGATGGCGACACCCCTGACAGCTTATCATACACTGGGTAGAGACAGACTTGTCACTAAGCTAATGGAGTGCTCGGAGGTTAATTTACAACCATATGAATCCCATCAATAAGCAATTAGGAGGTGTGGAAACATGGAGAGACGCTGGAGTCAGCAGCTAAATCTGCACTCGCCCCCACCAGCTTCTAATCAATTAATTGCTGTGCTATGTCTGGTCTTAAGCCACATGATGGGTTCAGAATAAACCAAGCACAGAAAAATCACTGTGCATGCCTATCTACGCTCTATCTATGACCTCCTTTGTTATCATATCTCCAGCAATACTGACTTATTAAATTATCATCATATATCTTGAATTCATACAAACACAAATTCTAACAAATCGAAGTTAGTGTATTAAAAAAAGTTTATCATTTATTAGCAGTTTAGAATGCCCCCATAATCTCCAAAATCCAAAGAACAGATTAATTACGTGCATTTTAGTGTAAAATTAAGTGTCTAATGAATTGTATTCAGGATTAACCTGATAAAGACAGACCCCAAACAAGTTCATTTAGCAACACACACTAAAGCATACTGTTGTAATAAAATGTGATGCTTAGATATAATAAAAAATACACTAAATTGTATTTTTTTACTTGTGTACTGCATCTAAATGTATATGTAAATGTAGTATTGTAACTTTCTCTTCACTTTTGTACGATGTTTTTTCTAATTATAGATGCCTTTTTTGTTTTTGGTCTTTTCAACTGGATAAAAAGCCCCGACTACAAAGTGTGCATTCTAAATTGTACACTAGAATTTACAAACAAAATTCTGCCTTTCTGCTGGTGCCATGAAGTGGCTGGTCTGCGCTAGATTGAATTAAAATTCCTTAGGGATCTTGTTGCATGTTGCAGTCAAAAGATTTTGTGTTGATTTTTGCCCTGCCTCTGACGCATTAGTTCCATAAAGTATTCATGGTCATATGTAAGCCGACGGCCCTGCGCACGTTGAGCACCTAATTCTTCACATATTGCTGAGGATATATCCTTTCATTACCTCTTCCATATCTTTTATGTAATGAAGCCTTCTTTCCTTCTTTCTTTTTTTCCCCGCACCACTGTGACACACTTCTCAACGTCCCCAGAGATGTTCAGATGTAGGTCTTGTGATATGATATGTATGAGATTTTCCACCTTATCAGCTTCATCTGACTTGGATGGGCCCTGGGGAGATTTCGAACATGCTGTCGCCATCCAGTCACTTACCATTTTAAGTGGAGATGCATATTGGGAACAGGACCTTTTATTCTACAGAAAAAAAGAACAGATTCTGTTCAAGATACTGCCAGTCACTCTCAGTCAATTTATTTTAAACAGAGGGCTGTGGCATTCCACCTCCATATGTAAAACCATGTTAGTTTATTAGCCGTCGCAAGAAAATTAGAGTTGTATACTGGGTTGCATTTGAGGTCTTTTATGCGTTTGGAGGATGTTTTTAATGTTGATTTTTCTCCTTGTCGTTCTCAGCTCCTCCAAACAACATCTCGGTGGTGGCAGAAAATACGCCGGCTCCGTTCAGTCGATACCAGGCCCAGAATTTCACTCTGCTTTGCACGGCGAAAGGAGGGAAGCCAGCCCCATCCGTGAGTACTTTCAAAAGATACATCTGTGACCTATGGACAGCTATAAAACTATGTATTTAAAGCGCATAAAACAGGTTCTAGTTTTTACTCTGTTTGGTGCAATAGTAACTGTGGTAAATATTTATCATAATTTTATATACAAAATTGAAAAATCTAAATTGAAATTGACTGTAATATGAGTTCTAAAACCCCTCTGTCTAGATGAGTTCTAAAACCCCTGCTGTCTATTATAATTGCATTTTCACTATTACAACATTCCCATGTTATATAAATGTGCATACATGAACCTGATAACAAATGCAAAAGTGTTCGAGCGCTGGGTGTTGGTTACCTGGTTACGGGAGCCGCCTGTCTGTGTTGCGTTGTGACACCATTAATCCTGCAGAGGGCGCATAGTCTGCTTGGTTTTACTATGTTAGAAAGACACTTTCTCTGTTATTTGCTCAGTTAGTTAACACTTTAATAATGCTACAGGACAGATTTTACTAAAAAGGCTGCTGCCTGTATTTTTGCCAAAATGTTTCCACTGAAATTAAGTTGAATAGGACGAAGGCTGAAGTGAACACTTTTAGTGTTGGAAAAAACTTAAACTATGTCCTCCTAACTCCATAACTCCATAACTCTTCCTCTAATGAAGATTACATAAGGAGTACATGTTTTCGGTCAAATTGTTTATTCTTCCACAAGTTTTGTTTTTAACCTTAAGCTTCAAGCCTTTTGCAACATTTGTTTAACTCTGCTTTCCTGGAAGATTTGCGGCAAACACCCAACCTGACGGGATCATGCTGATAGTTTATGCGTTGTTCATCTCCTTTCACAATTTGCTTTATGAGTTTATGCGACTAAACGTGTTTCCACCTTTCAAAATGTTTTTTAACGGTTATGTGTATAAAACAAAATCCAGCTCAAGTGTATAAACCTTTTATATGAATTCAGTGTTTTAAATGTGATATCTGGCATCCACACCTTCTGTTACTTATGCAATACTTCAACATTAAAAATTAAAAATAATAATAAATTAAAAAGCCACATTCCATTGAAAATGTGTGCACAAGTTATATGCAACATGCACAATTATCCAATTATCCAGTATAAACAATAATTTAACAAAATGGTGTCAGGATTTTGGCCCTTGTTTGACCCTTGTTTACAAATAGGTAATAGTTGTGTGACATCTGCTGCTCATGTCCAACCAGGAAGTAACATTATAATGTCTCTTGTGAAAACTAGATTAACTGTATCAGTAAAATCTAAATATATTTCCACTGACTTAAGGTGAAATGTATAGTCTAACCTGCCATATGCACCAGACGTGAACTTCCACGATAGACCTGCCATCAGAGAAGTGATTCTTATGAGCTGGACCTCCAATAAGACATCCATCAAACTATTAAACTCACAACTGGTGACTTGAAGTGATAATGAATCTGCTATTATTAATTTATTTCTAAATGACAAAGTTGGAAACTGAAAGCAAAAGCAGCTCTTATGAAGTAAACAATGCCGTTTGAAATTCTAAAAATACCATGTCTGGCATTAGCATACTAATTAGGTCAGATGTCTGCTATACACCAGGGAGCATCCTCACCCCACGTCTCACCATTAAAACTCACTTAAACGTCTGCTCGCTGATTAGTCATTACTTAATGCATCTGAAAACTGCTTGAATAATAGTTCATGTTTAAAGGTCTCAGCTCTAATGCTGAGAGTAAATTCAGTCTTTTGAATTGCAACTGTACTCTGGCAACCACTAACAAGAAGAATCAACAAAAATAGCAATGTTCTGCTCATTTGATAAAGGGCTGTCATAGTTGTTCGGGAAGGAAATTGTGTGTCTCAAATAAGTTGTCTTGACCATAGATTACTAAACAATAAAACAACTTTTACATGCAATATTAATGCTATATGTAACCATAGGGTAAAAGAACAGTTTACTAAATGATTCACTTTGTCCTGGAAGTTCAGCTTTCAGCATTTACCAATGTGATGTTTTACATTTTACATTGTGTGTACGTAGATGTTTCCAAAGGGCACAAAGGTCAGCTGGTGTGGAAATGACGGACACTATTCCGCAAACAAGCGTTTAGGGGAGCGTTTAGGTTATTTGGTAATGTAGATTGTAAATGTCATCCACCCATCTTTCATGTTGGTGCAAATGTAATGCAGCAGTTTTTTTTTTTGTTTTTTTTTCTGATGGAACCTGAAACTGAAAACACAGGGTTATCACTTTGGCCTACAGTATTCACTAAGGTGTGAATGTAATGTTATATTTACACATTTATATTGTGCTTACGAAGCATACATTTTTGATTTGGTACAAAAGCATCTGCGCCTCATATTCTTTTCTATCTTGGACACATGAGCTTACAGATGCAGTTTGAGTTTGGTCGTTCCTGGTTTGTTCCTAGTGGTCCATTAATCATTGTCCATGGGTGTATGGTAACTCCAGACCCTGACAACACCTATCTCCTGCAATTATGAGTCCAGCAAGAGGTGAATGCAAGGTGAAAGTGATTTTAATCTCACAAGTACTTCCTGGTTGTCTTCAGGGCAAGTTAGAAAACTTAAGTTAGATTTATTATAATGTATTTTTGTAAATGTCACTGAAATTTGCACACACAAAAATTAGATTGTTGCAATGGTGCCAGGGTGGTCCAATGCTGTTAGGGTAACAAAGAAGATTATTTTCAGGGGAAACTTAAAACAGCACAAACAAATAGAAAAACAGGACAGGTTATCGTCAGCAGGTTCCACCCTGATGAGATCTGCAGATTGAGAATGACACTCGGATGCGAGTCGAAAAACTGTGTCCAGATGACTGCAACTGAATCTTTTTCTATGATGGAACACTCCTGGACAAATGAGGGATTACACGAAATTGTATTACTATACAATTAAAATATTTGGAGTATCAACATGATTGATGTGGAAACCAGATTATAAAAGATATGTATGTGGTTATCATATTCCCTTAAATTGGGCAAATGTATGTTGGCAACGGCAAAACACATGTCAAGAACTTTAAAGGCTAAAACTCAGCACTGCTTTTCTTTTCATTCATTCTTTTTTATTTGACTTCACACCATGATGTGAATTTTAATTCTTCATTAGTTAAACGTTTGATTGCATGTGTCCTGCCTTTTGCATATGTCCTTCGTGCCAAACAACAACAAAAGTCTTAATTTCTATTAATATAATAATTGAAGAAAAAGATTCAGTTGTAGTCATCTGGACTCTGCTTTAGAAAAACAAATTGTTTATAGTGTGTTGAAACCCAGGAGAAGCCCGGGGCATTCTGATGCTAATCAGGTACTAATGTTGTTTTTGATTGTAGGAAAAAAAAAAGTTTATATTACATAGAACTTTTGATCAACCACTCACAATGATTTAGTCTTCCACATCGGTAGCTGTGGGAGGCCTCACTGTGGGAAAGAGCCAGTTAGTGGCTGGGAAATTTAGAATTATTAATTAACGAAGCTGATGTTTATGTGGCATTTTGGGGGTTGGAATACTTTAGAATTTCTTTGTAATGAGAGATATGTTTTTGAGGAAAAAAAAACATTTGGTGGCTTGCAATTTAGTCTTTGTCTGGCAGTGTTCACAAAAGCCAAATCTATTTTGCGTATTATTCAATCACTGCTTGAGCAATTCCACTCCCCCTAAAAAACCTTTATGACCAAATTTCAAAACAGAAATGTTTGAATGTCTAATCTGACACAATTAGACGTAAAATAGATTTAATTTCTGACAAACAACTTTTTTTTTTTTTTTAAATGCAAATCTTTCCGAGACTTAACATTGAAAAGCCAACAAACAAAATGCAAATCTGATAATGTGGAAAAGGTTTTCGAGGACAAGAGAGTCATACAAATCTGAAAGTGTCTTTGTGCATCCCTCCCTCTGCTGCTATTCAAATGTGCTAAGTCATTGTGTGAAAGGCACAGGCTGTACTCTGGTGGACAGGCCATTTTTAGCCATCCTTGCAGCTTCATAGCAAGTCTGTTTGAGAAGACGCTGTATCGACATCGCTCATGCAAAAATGTAGAGCTAAACCCAGTCAGCATGACTCGACCCCAGTGAGAAGGCAGCACATCAGAGCTGTGAAATTACATGGGCTCCGCAGGGAGGCTATAGCTCTCTGTCAGACCCTGTGAACTAAGTCAGTCTCCAGTAAACATGCTCTCACATTCTGACATGCATAAGTTTAAACCGTTTGCACATTTTGATGTTTTTTAACAAGTGAGCACAGCCTCAGATTTGTATCATAGTTACAATAAAAAAATAAGATATTGACCCTAAATAAATGTTTTATGTCACCTTTCTACCATTAAGGTTTATTCAAAGTAAATGATTTAAATGTTAAGATTCGACTTTCATTGAACATACTTGCCTGACCAACCAGTCCCTACGCGCTTTGACAGACAGAATGTAGGAGGGACTGGCTGGTTAGGCAATGAACATACATTTCCCTGGAAAAAGTGACATTTCAGCAACAATGTAACAATGGAAAGCTCTAAGGGCCTTTCTGGACTTTGCATGTTTCCCTGTGTCTGTGTGGAAGCCCTTTTCTCTGCTCTGCCTATGCAACAACTGTAGATCTACAGTATGAGCCTTCAATTTGACTAGACTGTGTAGAGGAAACACTGCAGGAGCACAAACTCCTGTCAGGAGAACGTCTGAACCTCTGTTTTATGTTGCGTTGATGTTGACAGTTCGGGCTTTAGTCTGGTTGAGAGGTGATGACTTCATCTTAGCGCATTTCCGCGCTGCAATGCACATCTAATTTATTTGACATATATGATCATTTCTCCACGAATATAGGTTGTTTTTTGTAACATAAAGACTGATGAGTAGTTCTGAGGTTGCTGATAGTGATTGCGAACACAGAGCTGTTCTGGTGCACGTGCAAGACACTATATATCTTGTTTTAGTAACACAAAGCACCATAAATGCACATTTGTCTGCTCTCTTCTGTCTGTTCACCTCTCTCTAGCACAGGTTTATCAGCTCATGCGACAAAGCAGAGGAGCGGACTGAACCTGAACATCAAACACACAAACTAGAGGAATATAATATACAATGAGGGCCCCATACGCTGTAATGAATACGCTAAAACTAAAATATAGCTATTGGCCCATTTGCAGAAAAGTGTTCTGATCTTTCGGAACACTTGTCAACCCTGGGCCCTTGCAATCTTTCTAACCTTTCTCCACGATTCTCTGCCCCTGGGCATAATAAAGATAACCCTAACCCTGATGAGTGATACACATCCAACACCTCTGCCGCCAGGACTTTACTTGCTTGGATGTTAACAGTGTCATTACTTGTCCTCCTGAACATTTGGGGTGGTCATGGCTCATAACAAACCCTTATTATGAGTTGTGTAAGTATATGAGTGGATGCTCTGGCTCAATAATGTGTTTGTACTTCAAACAGCCCTTCTCTCTGATGAAACTCATTTAGACTTGGTCGGTGCTGCTCCGGGGCCAGCTGCAAAATTAGCTGTTGTCAGCTCGATCTCCGCCATCATATCATTGTGTGTCTGCTTTCAGGAGTTGCTCGCCACATAGAAACTGGCCTGATATTAATATGACAATTCAGTTTTATACAACCATGTCTACACCACAAGCAAGAAATGATCTTGAGGTCACAAATTTGTGATATCTTTTTACTTTACATTTACGTACCTAATATTTAGATAATTGGAATTCTAATAAAATGTCAGTGTGTAAACAAATGGCAAATGCACTGCTAATATCATATACTTGATTTTGCTACAAGTATATGTACAAGTATACAAGAAAAAAAAGTTTTATATCTATATAAGATAAGATTAGATCACTTTTGTTTGTCCCACAATGGGGAAATTCAAGTGTTGCAACAACGATTAGGGACAGAAACAGATTAGGCAAAAGTATAATAATAAAAACAAATAACTTAGGAAAAAAAAAAAGAAAACTCTTATAATCTTAAAAATAAGTATTACTCTTATTTACAGCTGTCATATGGACAGAAAATATTGCACAGGGATGATTGACATTATGTCACAGTATTGCACAGGAGTATGAAAGCTGAATGACACGGAACAGTGTTTGTTGTATGTGTATAAAACTTTTTTTCGGTGTAGGTTGTGCAAAGGGGCCCCTGAGACCATCCCGCACATAACTGCAGGGTGTAAGATGCTGGCAGGGAAAGCATACATGGTTGCGCCATAACCAAGTGGCTGGCATAGTGTACAGGAACATCTGTGCGGCGTATGGACTGGAAGCCCCAAGGTCAAAGTGGGAAACACCCCCAAAGGTGGTAGAGAATGACCGAGCCAAGATCCTGTGTGGACTTCCAGATACAGACTGACAGAATGGTAATGGAAAACCAACCAGACATTGTGGTGGTGGATAAACAGCAGAGGAAGGGCCTTTGTGGTTGACGTGGCGATGCCAAGTGATGGAAACATCAGGAAAAAGGAACACGAGAAACTGGAGAAATAGCAAGGGCTCAGGGAAGAGCTGGAGAAGGCGTGGAAGGTGAAGGCAAAGTGGTGCCCGTGGTCATCGGAGCACTCGGGGCAGTGACCCCCAAACTGAAAAAACATCAGACATCTCAGTCCAGAAAAGTGCAGTGCTAGAAACAGCAAAGATACTGCGCAGAACCCTCAAGCTTCCAGGCCTCTGGTAGAGGACCTGAGCTTGGAAAAAAGGACGAGATCACCCGCGGAGGGTGATAAGGGAATTTTTTGTTTATTTTTTTATATATATTATGTATAGCTTTTGCCCTGGTCACTGGAGTGGTTTATGTTCCTCCAATGTATGAGTGTGTCTGAGTCTTCAGTCTTCATCAGTGACACCTATGGGATCAGTGACAGCTGCACATGGACAGTCCGGTGCATGACACTGTTGTTAGGAAGGTGTTACAACTTCTTATATTATTATTAAAACAATTTCAGGCTTATAGGTTATAACAACAGTGGCAGAGAATGATAAGAACTTCCATAACAGGTTGTAAGTTAGCATAAATGTTTTTAAATACTGAAGTTACCCAAATATCACACTCTGAATAATCAGTCCTTTTTGGAAATGAATTAACAGCGTCCATTTGGTTTATCAGTAAATTAATGTTTGAAATTACAGTCATTTGAAACTAATAGTTATAGGTAAAATTCCCTGACGCTCAAACTTTTTACTCTCACGCACCTGGCATATTGTTCTGAAGTAGTCGGACTGCAGATGGCAATGTTGTCCTGCTCAGGAAGACAGTGCCACAACATATGTAAATCAGCTGACAAGAGAAGTTACAGCATCATCAGTCTGAAGAAGACTGCGAGTGAACAGTCGAGACTGTCACAAAACCAAATAAACTGGTCTGAAAATAGAACCTTTAAAATAAAATATCTTGTTTCCTTTCTATTAATACGTCTATTCTATTAATACTTAGTATTCGTCCTAACAGCTACAGCATATTTTATTTTTCAGTTACATGCAGCCATTACAGATATCGAATTAAGTATGTGTCCAAATATAAGTCAATTATTTTACAGTTGTTGGATTTGACACACTAATCATTATAAACAATATAGTATAATTAGGTGTGTTGCACAAGATGAACATGGCCTCTTTTCAAATGTTTTTTACTCCCATTAACTATTTTCACTGTCAACCAGCAGGTGAATACAACTCTCCCTATGTGTTCAAAGTTTCTGGTATTATGTGTTCCGGCGCCAGCACTATGCTGATGTCATTGAAGCGCGCTGCTGAACATTTATCAATCAATGGGTAGGCTTGCCTAGTGCAACTCATTTATAACATCCTCTAGAGCCACAAGCGAAAGCACTGATTGAAAAGAGGAGCAGGATAAATGACACGTTTATAATAATATGAAAGAATGTGAAAGCTAGATTTAATGTTGTGGGCCGGGTCTCCGTCTCTCCACGCCTCTCTCCTCTGTGCTGCCCTACGTGCCTCCCTCTCAAGCCCGCCGATACCATTGTAATCAAATTCTGTCGAACCAGTGAGATCTAGGTGGAAAATTCAACTGGTTAATATGTCCCTCGTTGACAGGCGGGGTTGGAAAAGACCGATTTGATTACTGCGTGTGGTGCTTGAAAACGCAACGTCGATGAAGATGAGGGTGCTGTGATATGATACCAATGCAAGATGTGTTAGATATTTCAACAATGGTTGTGAGGACTTTGAACGTGGGGTTGGCTGGCTAGCATTTGTGGTTTGACTGGAAGTTCAAGTTGTATTTAGGTAATGGTAGTCTAAAATTTTATGAAGTGCTTGCTGACAGAAATTCAGAGAGGCTTAATTTCACCACAGGCAACTACTTGTGTTCGGGTTCCTGCTTAGAATTTGCCATCTCTCTTTTTTGCAGAGCTACTTCATTTCAAAGTTGTTCTGTCGCTCAATGTCTTCAAGCTAGTGAAATATTTGGGGATTATTTACACCAGCTCAATTGATGATCACTTTAGTCTAAACAAAGACAATATCAATGTATGAACAGTGCTCTGGCCCTAATCAAAGAAGTCATTCGGATTTATTACTGTGAGGCTCGATGATGAATATTTGGCCTAAAGTGATGTAACTAAAACTGCACGATGTAAAAACTGCACTTTGTAAAATTTCTGGTGGTGAGTCTTTTGCCTAAAATGTTCACAGATTGATTGTATAAAGCTTCTCCACTGAGATAAGCAGGTTATCCCACCAAAGTAAAAAGCAAAATCTACTACAACTTCTGAACTAATGATAAATGTGTTGAATGAGAAAATAAAAAATAAAAGTAATGCGTTGTACAAATAAAGTTAGCTTCAATTGACTTTGTGCTAGTACTTTGTAGTAGCCCCCAGGTCACTAAGGCTACAGGGTATGTAGTTCACACTACAGGGTATGATGCCCAATTCGGATTTTTTGTTTAAATCATATTTTTTTATGTGGTCGTTCACATTACCAAAAGATTGCGATTGCAGTTTGTGTCTTGTGTTAACAGAACCCACATGCACACAAAGGAACACAACGTCACACGTAGCGCACTGTGTTTACGGAATAAAAGGGCAGGTTACCTCCTTTTAATTTCACATGAAGGCTTTTTATTTTCCGCTGGCATTGCAGCCAGGAGTGCTTAATCCCTCACTCGGCCAACTCCTTCGCAATCTCCTTAAATACCGCCAAATTACAGTACGAGCCCAATATAACGAACCCCATATATTGATTTATTTTTCCACTGACAGTTTTCGGCTCCTTCGTCTGCCATTTCTCTCCACTTTGACTCAGAATTGTCACGTTTATCCCTATTGATGACGTTCAGGTTGCATGAACCAGACCTGAGTGTTCAGACTAAAGTCGCATTCTAAAAGTGCGGTTACAGATTGGCTTCGGTCAGATTTCAAAAAAAATAGTGTTCACCTGTGGCGTGCGGTCAAGGCAATCAAGGCAATCAGTGATTGGCCAAAAAAATCTAATTACCGTGTGTCACAACTTTGAATGAATTGTTCTAAAATATATCCAAGCAAGCCCGTTTTCCCCTCACTTCTGCTGCTGAAGCTTGGCTGAAGTCACGGTGTCTTTTAGTGGCCGCTACAGGCCGCTGGGCAGTACTGCGCAGAAGCTTGGTTCTGCTTTTACTGCAGCGGAGCGGTCTGAAGCTGTGTTCAGAGGCCCGTTCATGCTCCGCTCTCTAACATGAGCTTTTAGAGCCAGAGCGGACAGCAGCTTGTTTTAGAGGTCCGCACATACGCTCTGAGGACCACACAGTCTCAAACCCATGGATCTATGCTCAAACCACGCTGAATAAACCTGTGTGGGAATCAAGGATGTGTGCAGCTTTTGTCCTAACTGTGCATGTGCGAGGAGAAGTGAATCAACAGCAGCGCACTTAAAAACGTTCTATTAGAGACAAGTCTGTAGATAAGGCTCTGTTCACATTTCCAATTGTTAGATGTTAGTTAGAAATACAGGCAGTCAATTAACAATATAGAACGCTAATTTGTGTAATGAATTTTGTGTAATTTTAGCTTTATTTTCCATTTAGCTATGTTTCAAGGTAGGAGGGTTTAGCTCAGTAGGATGGGTGTTTGCCCTTGATGTGGGAGACCTGTGTCCAAAGCCTAATATTATTTTTTTTCTTCACTTTTCTATCCACTAAATAATGATGAAAACCCCAGGTCTGCTTGCCAATCCATAAAAGTCACTGCACGCCACTGGTGCTCACACTATCCTGAAAAAATCGGATACAGGCCACATTTGGGCCAGAAAATCGGACCTGCCTTGTGAACGTAGCCTAGATGAACTCCGGACTCAAGTGTAATCTCGCCGGGAGTTAACTGCGTAAGCCCCTCATTCACTTATCACTCTATTTTATGCATATGGAGTTATTTTGTGCTGATGTTGTTTGCAATAGCAACAAAATTATTCAGTGATTCTGGTTCATTGAAATTCATGTTTCAGTTACTCTGTACTCACTTTTAAACATTTAGTGTGAAACATTGTAGGTTCATAAACTGAACCAATAGTAATTGACTTTGAACATAAGAAACAAATGATCTTTTTACAACTACATTGCAGATGTAAAATTACTGTCACCACATTGATCATACATGAAAATTAAACCTCATAGTTGTAAAGTGGTAATCATAGGTTGTAAAGTGGTAATCATAGCTATTAATTAGAAAATTTAATTGTGGAAAGTATCATTTGCAACCATTTCAATTTATCAACTAATCTTCCTGTAGATGTTTACCAAAATAATCACAGGGGCTTACACAGTTTACCTCACACCACAGCGCTAAAGTGTCAGCACAGATGTTTTTGTGTATCCACGCCATTTTGTCTGACAACAGCCTCAGAACAGGTGCAGAGAGCCTTTAATCCTGCTGCCTGCATCCACCTGCTGAGATAATTAATGACCTGTTTTAATACGTCTTCTTTTTGCTACAAACCGACGCAATGGGGTCAGTGCCGAGCGAGAATGTTGATTCTACTTCCCATTGTGTCTGTGAACTTCAGCTGCAGATCACGTGAAGTAAAGCTGTGTGAGCCTTGGTGACTATTTGATTCTGTGAATGGAGCCCACTGGGTGTATTGCGTGTGTGTTTTTGCATGACTTGATATGGAGTGGAATAGTCTCTAAACAAAAGTGTGATTCATGTATTCACATAGCACTGCTTTTCTCAACATTTTAATGAACCCAAGTACCTATTTCTAATTATGTCCTTTAAGATGTCCATTACTGAAACATAAAAATATTTTTCCTTAAGAATTAAGTATCAACTGCTGTATTAGAAAATTATTATTTGGCATTTTTGAGGCATCAGCTTGCACACAGACCTTGTAAATAATTACTACACTTGTAAAGTGTAGTAATTATTTACTACACTTTATGTCAGCAAAAGGTGCACGATGATCAATAAAGACAACATTTTAGTAAATTTAACAATATATAAACTACACTGTGAAACATTCTTGTAGAAACAATAACTTCTACATAGATACAAGCAGATGGCGGACCCCTCACCAGAAGGGTTACACAGTGCCCCTTTAACAGAACTGCTGGAGACATGTAACTGATGGAAATACATGTAGGAGTTTCTGATAAACCTTTATTTTGTTAGACCAATGTCCCCATGTGCACTCGCTGAATGCAGAGCAGGTAAATTACAGGTAGATGGGGCCCAATCGCAACAAAGTGGCGTAAAGAGTCATCAGTTGGTCAGGTTTGGTGTGTAAAACAATAACCTGCTGAACGGCTTTGAGCAAGAGCAAACTCCCACACCTGGAATCAGACCAGCCCTTTGTAAATATGGCAATTACGGTATTTCTCTACAAATTATAACCAGTAGCTAGAAATATACTCTGGCATTTGTCCCATCAAACATTTACTTAGTTAAAATTTCCTTCAGGCTCATTACAACACTGCATTACACTTTAATGGGAGATTGTATCCACAATGAATCAGACTATATTAAATAAAGCAGGTCTCATGGGTTTATTGAAATGAAAGCATAGACTAAGACTAGTCTGTACACAGAAGAAATTTCCATTGACGCACGCAATTTGAATAAAGCCATGCAGCAGTAGGAAACTCATTTAAAGTCTTTAAGCACCAACATAGTGTTTATTTAATTGTCTTTTAAATGAAATTCACCAATGTGCAATACAATACAGCTGATTTAAGTAATATTGAAGGGCCAATCAAATTATTAGTATAGTTCTATCTTTTTTCTGTTGCTGGGGTTCTTTGAAACAGATGGATAACAACAGAAGGATATCCCCATTATCAGTCACCATTTTAAGATAAGATAAGAGAATCTTAATTTGTCCCACAATGGGGAAATTTCAGTGTTTCAACGCACAGTTCAAGAGAAGCAGGAGAGTAGATACATGCAATAAAAAGAAGAAAAAATAATATTAACATAATATTTAAATAATTTTAACGCTAACACAATGTGCAGCTAGAGCAAAAATATTTCAACTTTCATGAACCTCAAAAGCATTTCTCTCTTTCAGGTGTACTTCAAACAAACGGGATGGCGAGCTCATCGAGGTGATCTCCTACACAATGCCCACTGCCAGTGAAACGGGCACTGGTTCGGCCAGCTTCAGAGGGGCTCGCCCCCTGATCAGCCGAGACCTGGATGAGACCAAGCTGCAGCGCTCTCTCTCCCTGCTGGATCCTGAGGGCCGCCTGTCTCGCCTGCACACGGAGAGCCCCCAGCACTACCACAGCCAGAGCCAGCAGGCGTCTGAGCCCAGCCCCGCCACAGAGGTCATCCCAGAGACAGTGGTGAGCCGCGAGTTCCCACGTTGGGTCCACAGCACCGATCCCCTGTACTACTTCAGTCACACACCACGTCCCCCAGAGCGACGGGTCAGTGGTGGTGCAGGCCCGGCTTACCTGGACTCTCAACCCTCAGCTGGACAACGACGCCCTCTTCAGCTGCGAGGTTAAGCATGCAGCGCTGTCCATGCCCATGCAGACTGAGGTCACGCTGTGTGAGTAATGAGCACTTTTGAATGCTGTAATCAATGTGTCACATGTAGAATGATGGTGAGAATGGGAAACAATAGCTTAAATGTTCCCAGTATGTTCATCTACTTTTCTAGACTCGTCTAAATTGATGGAGTCAAAAGAACTGGCAGTGTAGAGTGACTTCCTGGGTTTTAACTAGGGATTTTCCGATCTGATATTGGTCTCTATCTCCGTCACAATCTAGGATTTTTTAGCATCAGCCTTTATCGAAATCAGTGAATACACTGAATTGAGTCCTCCACATGCAGCTGTCGCAGCTGCAACACTGACTGAGGAGGCTGTATGCTGCTAAAAACATTATTAATGACAGATAATATTTCTTATTACAGGCCTCAAACAAATAATACTGTGAAAAAAATATATTCCCTTTAGAAACGGAGAGCTAAAACTTTCCTTAATGTCAGTGAGTGTAATGCTCTAAAGCTGTGGAGGAGTTTAACATTATTGTGCAATGTTATAATTAGGTTATTTCAAGTAGGCCTATTTTATAAATGTAATGATTTAATAAAAAATTGCATTTAATTAAGTATTGCATACTTAATTATTAATGAAGGCAAACGTCCGAGAACATATGAGCAATATTTTAATGTCAAAAGACCTGTGGGTAATCATACTTCTATTTATCTTTCCCACGGCACCTATTGGTATAAACAAATTTGTGTTTGTCTAATGAGTGTATTGCCCAAGGATACTACAGTACTATTACTGTCTAGTCACAAGATTTCCCAAACCATTTCCCAATATCCACAAACCGCATAAATAAAAATGATCTTTAGTTTTTACTGAACCCACTTCCATCTACAATCTACACCTTTCTTTTGCAAATGTTCCCTTAACAAGACAGTTCCCTTTTCATTTGATCCTGCTTAATTGTGCTACAGCTGAGCAGATTGCAAGTTAAGCAGCAATTGAAAAACTCAAAGTGAATGACAGGGCAATCGAGCTGTCTAGCTGTTGGCAGATTGAGCTAACTTACTGCGGCTATTGAAGAAGTCAACCTGAATTAGAAAAGTTAAATGAAAATGTAGACACTCTGACCGGCGCAGATGACCTTAGGATTTTTCAAAGCACAGAAGCTCTTTTATACACAGTGTTTAGTTTCTCAAAGCAAAAGTAATCTATGAAAAATTCCTCACGTCAAAACTAATACAAAGTCTTTTTCTACCAACTATCAAAGTGGAAGATTTGGCAATGAGAAAAGTTGCACTTTTATGATACTCTAAGGCTAAAGGTTGCATAAATCTTTAACGGCATGAGAGAGATGCACTGTTTTCTGATTTTTTTCGAAAAACAAAAGACTCACGTTCCACCTCAAAGGCAATAGATTGACCCACACAATCCCCTGAATCCTGACATGATAAACGCAGACATTATCTTGTTTGTATGGGTCTGTGAATATGTGCTCTGGTATAAATAATAGGCTTACAGTCTGTTGTCTGGCTATGATGAATGCAACAGTAAGATACACTTAGCTTATTAAAACCATCTTCTAAGTTTGAAAAGGTGTGTATTCTAACAAGGTACGAAGTTATAGTGAAAGCAAGGGATAATAATGAATGCAAATACAAGAGTAGATTTCATAAAAATGCTATACATATACACTGAAGCTGTATATTCCTTCCCAACAAAATGTCTGGCATCATCAACATCACAAATTAATATTATGTGCATACTGGTGTGGCATAGATTCATAATAGTATTGTTAAAAATGAAAGAAAGGCTTAATCTGTGTTGCACTAAAAATGGCTTCACTAAACTGTATAGAAGGCCCCTCCCTACAGTTTTAAACACAGTGTAATTAAGTCTGCAGCTGCACTACTGTCAATGGTGCCTAATAGCAGGCATTTGAAATCAGTTGTCACTTTGTGCTTTGTGGCTTTTTAAAATGATGGTTTTGGATTACACAATAAAAGTCCTTTTAACGCTGTAAATGTCACTGCCTCATACAAAGTGGATAGAAATACCACCAGTGAGTAACACACAAGATGGAGACAGCGGCGTTACTCAAAGGTGCAATGGCATGAGCTGTCTCCCGGTGTTAAAGCGTTGCATCAAGCGTTTGAGCGGCTTCTCGCCTCTCTCCAATATTGACGATAAAGCAAATGACGCGTCTGTGAAATTTTTTTGTACATGTCAGAGGTGCTAATATTTTGACAAGGCTTTAACCCAGTGTTTGTTTGAAGTGGTACATTTATAACTGCCTTTGTTCTTAAAAAATATATTGAAGGATCACCACACAACCTTTTTCCCACCAGTTGAAAATAAAAACTACTTTGAATCCTTGATTCTAATTTGAGCACTCTGAGAACATATGACAGAATACAAAACATCTTCAGTAGGTTGTGTTCATGTTCTATACTTTGAATATGACATAATCTCAGCTGGTGGGCAAGGGTTTATGGTTTTTGAAAGAAACATCTAAAATGGAACTCCACAAGTAGCCCCACTTTCTGAGGCTATAGTGAACAAATCATTTTGTGTTTGTTTATTTATGTTGACAGAAAATACCTTGAACTGTTTGCCAGTTTTGTCTTTCATGTGGATAGAACTAGTCATTACAGTTATTAACCATAAACAAATTCAAGAAATCTGACATCTGGCAGTTAAACAGCAAATTCTACCATATAATTCTGTCCTGAATCCTGGTCAATGTTTAACTATTTTTGGTTCTTGTGATGTCACGTGAACGCAACCTATTGGTAGTGTGAATGAAGCACTGTATAAATCTATAAAGGCATAATTGTAGCTTCCATTTCTCTCACCGTACAGTTGGTCCTATCAGGGGTATTTGTCCAGGAAATGAAAAGGAGGTCTCTGTAGCCTCCATATGTAATAAATCTTTCACAGATTTAATATTGCCACATGAGATGGAGCGACAGCCTTGACAATCGACCACTGTTGTATTACACCGGATGAATATGCATAAGTGTCTGTGTGCTCGGCATACTAATGTAATGTACTAATTTTTTCAATTTATTATCATCTTAATATTTAAAGGTAGCTCGTCAAGTTGTATTAAGAAATATGATGGATAATTTACAGCTATTTATTGACGTGTTTTGTGTTCATCTTCTAATACAATATTTCACTGCACTATTGATGTTGAAGATGAGTGCATTTATGTGCTGGAAGTCACTGTATACAGCTGCAGTGAGCCAAATTTACATCTCCGATATGTTCCTTTGCAGAAGTATTATAAACAAAGCCCAGGTGCTCTGGAAGCCCGGGGTGTAGACTGGAATGTAGACCCACAAATGCCACCGCTATAGTACCAATGTAAATACCTTCAATATGCTCGCATTGTTCGTATTCGTATTCTCTTTCTCTGCTCTAGGTCACTAAGCCTTGAATGTTGATTCAGATCCACAGACAGACAATATTATGCAGTGTTGGCTTTATGACAGTAGCCGACTCCAGCAGTGGGTCTGGCCCCTTTCAAACATGCTTGTAAGGCTCCACTGCTTTCCTGCTGCAACAAAGCCAGTCACGCGACTAATATGACAGGTTCCTCTAACTGCCCAAGTCTGCTGTGCATCTGGGCAGACCTGTTGATCTGTTGGCTCATGTGGTGAGCACACCTGATGCACTGTGATGCACTGTGTTAGACTTGTACATGCACTATTCATGAGGAGAAGTGCTTTGCCCGGAGAAGTTTTAGTGGCCAAATAAACACAGTCCAAAACAGTCACTTCCTGTTTGCAACATTATTAAATGCACTCTTGGCTAAATTGAATTATGTGTTCTTTCAGAAAATGCATTCAACTAAAAGTATAAATATTCTGTATATCTACAATATAAATGTCCTTAGTAGGGCAGAGTAAGTCAAGTTTACTTCTGGAGAAAGAATTTTGATATGTGCACACTGCGGCGGCATGTTGTTTCGTACATGTTAAGTAAAGTAAAACCAAAACATCTTTGTACATACAATTTGCAACATCTTTGTGTTTCGCACAACTGAATCTATGATATATTTGTTAAGACAACTTTGCAGTCATATTTTTTTATTTGGTATCACTTAACTTTACAACACAGTAATTACATGGAATCAAAACGGAAATAGGTGGTAACTAAAAGTGCAATTTCAGCAATTATATGGTATACTCATGGCAATAGGACACATTCTACTTAACTTGGTTATATGATTATCATAACCTTAAGCCTGTGAGGAGATAGTAAAACCAGGCCATTTTATTGGTAATAATACGAACAACTAGTCTTCATCCCTTCATCCTTTCTCCATTCTATTACTGTGCTGTAAGTCAAGTGAAATTCAATACATTTAATCATCTCTGCGCAGTACTACAATTATTGCAAACTAATTCCACCGCCTTACACTTGGGTCTTCACCATGGTCACAGCCTATGTCACGTTGGTCACTGCTTGTGGCCTGGTGAACGGTAATGACGTAAGTTGCCAACTGTCAGTGTTGGAGCGGATCCCAGAATCAGCCATCATGTTCTCCAGCCATATGCTCTGCTAGCATTATGAGGCACCACAGCACCGGCATTAAAAATACTCCTCGCCAACGGGTGGGTGGTGTGGAGCTTTGTACTTCCTCGCCAGTACAAGCCTGTGAAATGCCATTCATTCACAGAGAGGGAATATTCAGATTTGCTGTCTTTAGCATTATCATGTTCATATATGTGTGTGTGTGTGTGTGTGTGTGTATATATGTGTATTTATGTAGATATACATGTACGATAATTTTCTGGCTATAGAGGGCTCCTAAATAAAAGCCGCGCCAAAGAAATTTACAAAGAAAACATTTTACATATACAGGCTGCACCTGTCAATAAGCCACAGGTGCCTACAAGATATTTACACATAAAGATGGTCCACGGTAGTGAATTCTCATGTCTGTGCGGGGCGGGTTATAAAATGCAGACCATTGTATCATATGTCCGCGCGTCCAAATTCAGTTCCTCATTAGACAAAATTTTATCAGTGAATATGAGTTGGATGGTAATAAAACACACAGCATTTTGAAGTTTAACATACACATCTGAGCTGTCCCTACTGTCCCCTCTGTTGTTGATTTCTGTGAGCTTGTGAGCTGATTTACCTGTGTCTGTGTCTTCGCATCCGGTTCGATCTGCCCCTGAGTTTGAGAGGTTATAACATGAGATATTTACACAGAAAGATTGTCCACGGTAGTAATGCACAGGTTGTCTTTTGACTCGCGGGTCTGGTCGTGCCAAGAAAGTCTAATTTCAATGCAGCCGGTTCTAAACTGCAGACCACCGTATATAGCATGTCCACTCTATGTGGGTCTTTGCGTTCACTTCCTCATTAGACGAATTTCTCCGTGAATATGAGTCTGATTGTAATAAAACACACAGCCTTTTGAAGCTTAAAATACAGAAAAAATTAGTCCCCTGGACAGTGACCACTGTTTACTGACGTCTTCTTCTACAGTGTGTCAGTTGCTTGCGCTTCCTGCTAGAGTGCCCCCCCGGTGGCCGTTATCCAGTAACAATCTGTAGATCAGACACAACCGTTGTATGGGCCGCATTGTTTCAAAGTGTGGGGAAAAAAGTAGCGGCTTAAAGTCAGAAAATTACCGTACCTAAGTTTCCAGCTGGCTGTAATTTTTATATTCAATTATAAATTGAAAAACTTGTTTTGCAGATATGGGATCTTGGTTGTGCCTTTCACCAGAATTAAATTTGGTTTACTGTTCTGCAAGTTTAGATTCATTTGAATATTTTTTGGACTAGCAACTGACTTGTCATTGATGTACTTTATTTTACTAATTACATTGCTCATGTGTGCAAACTGCAAATGCTTTCTGCTTTGTTCTGTTATTTTCAAGTGTGGCGGTGTAACTCTTGATCCATTCGTTTGAGGCAGACTTGTAGTCAATGGTTGCCTGGGAAAAGGCTGTGCTCCATTAGCTAGCGTCGACAGTTTGTGACTGGATTAATAGCCAAAATTGACTTCATTTGTCTGTTTATTTATTCCTCCTTTACTTTAACCCATCAATGAAAACAAGCGCCAAAAAGCAATTTGTATTGGTGATTTATATTGACAGTTTAAACAGAATTAATTGAGGCAGATTTGTCCAGCACTGAACTCTTGCTGCGCTAATTTATAGGATGTACATACCTGATATTTTTCTTGGAAATAGAGAGCTGTGCAAAATGTGTCATCATTACTTATGTTCGGATGACTGGAGCTAGACCAGACATATATAGATATGCTGATTGTTTACTTGTGAAAATCACAATCAGACAGAACACTTTGACCACTGATTAGGGTTGCAAGCAGGGCCAGCTCCAGCTATAGACAAGGGTGGGCATTGCCCACCCAATGAATAACTCGCCCCTGCCGCTAAACGCAACAGATTCGATGAGCTGCGAAGCGAAGAATCTGTACACAAGTCTACTGGCCTGGGGTGGAGTGTCGGCATGAACATCCAGTCAGGAAGGCGCTTATCAGGGGGTGTCAATTGTCGCGAGGCCATTTGCATTAAAAAAATTCTAGTCCTCTCACTAACTGTGAATAGACCCAATCATATCTTCAGATTAATAACTTCAAAATCAGAATAAAAATTCTAAAACAATAGTTAACTTGAGTTCAGTCTCTTCAGTCTCTTCCGTCTCTGCATAATGTCTGTGGCCAAACTGAAAGTGTAAGCCTAAATTTACAACACAAAAGCCATTATCACTGTAAGTGCACATTCTAAATAAGTAAAAACCCCACACCTGCAAGGTTTATGTTCATTTAACTAATATGGGACAGTGCACATTGAGGAACATGTGTTAGTTCAACATGTAAACATGCCAGAGTTGGCCATGCAGGCTGATTTTCATCTGTAGTTCTATAGATGATGTTTAATCTTTATTCATTAGTTTAAAATAATACAAACTATCACATTTTCTATTCTATTGGGTACAGCCCCTTTAATACATGATGGTATATCAATCTTAGAACTATTGTAAAGAAATATGAGAACCAGATACTGTCCATTCTTCTCCTGCTGGCCTGAACTCCATTGTTTTAGAGGGTCCACATGAGAGCCATCTGGAGACCTCTGTCCACACCAAGACAGGGGAATTAGCTCTGCTAGTGCCCCTTATCTTACCAGCTCCACACAGCACCCGGCGCACTCCCATTCTCCTGCAGTAATGACTATCTACCCAATTTACTTTTTTCTTCTCTCCAAGGGGGAATAAATCCAGCATTGGCCGCCGGATAAAGGAACCTGCAGGGGCCGTGCCTTTTGCCCCATGGCCTTAATTGACAGGAAATTGTATTTGTCTCCCTGCTCAGACAAAACAAGTGTCGGCAGAGATTTACTTACTACGATCAGCCAGATGACCTTTATGTCTTCTCTCTCTCTTTCTCGTTTCAGCTGCTCCAAAGGGCCCCAAACTCCTGATGACCCCCACCAGAGCCAAAGTTGGGGACACAGTGAGGATCATAGTACAAGGATTCCAGGTAGGGGTAAGCATGCAAATGATCCGATTATTCGTTTTTTATTTATGATCTTATGTTTACATATTTCTCTGTGTGTCGCACAGTTTAGTAGAAAAGAGTTTGTAGAAATACAATAAAAGGAATATGCCTACATGTTGGACATTTACACCAGGAAAACCAGATGTGGCCAAGTCCAAAAAAACAAAAGTAAATGCATGTAAACCCGGGCAGTCTCAATCAGGCTGGGACTGGCCATCGGGATCACCCAGAGTTTTCTCGGTGCACTTTTGGGCCAGTCACTGTCAGACTTGCACAACACAGTCCTGATATCACATTTCAACTGCCCACTCACTCTCAATCAGCTTTCTCTTCCTATGCTCTGCTCTGCTCTGCTCTAGTTAATTGCAGGCCATTCACCCATGTCAGCCGACAGAGCAATGCTGGACAAAGGAGCAGCATCCCGCAGCCGCTGTCCCTGTGCCGTGCCGTAGCCCCCGTTCTCATATTTGCGTAATAGTTCTGATAATGTTTAGCCAATTGAAAAAATATGTTAATTTTTGTGCAGGGCAAGGAAAAGGGATTTCTTATATCTGCGTACATCATGCTGGCATGATCTCAGGAAAGACAAAAAATCTATCCTCAAAAGTTGCACAAAACATGTGTTCAGATGCCCTGATGCAAGTTTGTGAAGCCTGAGGAGTTTAGGGGCCACTTTAGACCACTGCTGTTTACTGTGGCGCACCACGTCCTGGGGCGTTTCTAATGCCAGGCTCAGACAGCACGCGGCCCACCTACTGTTGCTGTGCCGTAACGGTCTGGTTGCAGTGTGCCACTCACATCAAGGTCTGACTGCCGACCTCGCGACACCGCAAGCTCACGTGATAACTAACCCTACCCTAACAAAGCACTATTTACACACGGGTTTGGATTGTGTTCACTTCAGTTCTTTTTTATCTTGATTTTTCTTCAAACAATGGGTAAGCAGGGAAGTTTGATTTTTATTTATCTCACGTTGTCCAAGGTCTCGAATAACAGCTTATACGGGGCAACACATGACGTAATGTACATGTGGTAGTAAAGGTTGTAAGAGTGAATAAATGGGTTTGATTTTTAAAAAGAAAATGTATGTATTTCACCCGCACTCATATGATTTCCTACGGAAGTTCGGTGAATATTCACAGAGCGCCGGAGCACCTCCGCTGGCACCACCGCACTGCACGGGGTGCGGTCTGAGTTCCTCATGCACTTTTAATGCTATGGAAACCATGGGGTTGCATGTGGTGTAACATGCACACTCCTGGGGAGCAAACTAGGGGATCTGATGGAAACCTATTTTATTTTATTGTATGTAGTAATTCAATTTAGATAATTAAATTTGGATTTGTATACCAATTAAAAATTACAATAAAGTTGTTCGAGCATTGTTGTTTTTTTTTTAGTTGTAACGCCATTGGCTTATACTGTAATAAAACATAAACAACCTTAAAGAATCTGGGTGTGAGTAATTTTTGGGCCATGCCAAGCATTATTAAGACAATCTGACAATCTGCCATGTCTTTGTGATTTTAATGCATTTTTTCCCTGTTGTGTGAAGCACTTTGAATTGCTTGTGTACGAATTGTGCTCTACAAATAAACTTGCCTTGCCCTGCCTAAAATACACTAAAACTTAAAATCACTTGGTTTTGGACCAAATCCTTGCAGTTACATTAATTACACAAATATTAAGATAGTGAGCTTATCCTATTGAAAAGTTTTGTTTTTTTTAAAGTTGTTTTTCGTTGCTTACTCACTGGATAGCCACGGTCTGAGTTTTTTCTCCCAGTCCAGCCCTGTGTTTGTCTGTGCTATGGAGAGGAAATTCTAGCGTGTGTGAAAATTGAATGCTCAAAGTAAATAAGTATGTTTTGCAGTATGTTTTGCAGCCGTTTTATATGAATATGGTATGATTTTAGCAGGCAACACAAATGCAGCTTAGAAACTTCACCAAAGACATTTAAAAGTCTCCAGTCTGAGTAATCTACCTTTAACCAAATGTACATACTTGTTTGTTAATAGAACAGTAAAGGTCCCTTGGAGCTGATCTTACTCTATATTAACCAACGAAATCGCCTCATTGACAATGTCATGAGCGATTATTTTCTAGAGAGTGATACCATTATCTCCCAATGACCTTTGCTGATCGGATTGGAATTATATCATTCTTTTATGTGAAAACACTCCCATGATATGTTTTGATATTTAAAAATATTATGCAGCCCTTTAGCCAGGTTTTCAACAAGTCCATTCTAATTAACTGTTTTTTGAAAGGTCAGACTGTACAATTTATTCCTTTGAGCCAACAAACATGCTCCAGACTCGCTTATGCTTCTGTATGAGAAAGTGAAAGCTGTTTGAAATTGAGCAAAAGCCAAACAGTTGCTCCAAATTCACTCCAGTAACAGTAAATCTGCTGCTTTTGAGGCCAGTGAGTGGCTTGTCGACATCTGATAGTCAGTGATCCTGGTGCTTAAAAGGCTTTCAACATTTGGCAAATGCGTGCTGTTCTTCTCTCAGTCTTGCATTGGGTAAAGTTTTGGCTAAAGTTTGCAGTGTCGTACAGTGCATTTGGCTCTGTGTATCAGAATCTATCCTTTTACTTTCAGCCCCCACCTTTTCCCATTGTATTGATTCTTTGTCCAACACAGTCTTCATTTTGTTGCGTTCTGAATTAAATTACGTCAAGGCTTTTGGAAGAAATAATATTTATAATGACTTGTCAAATATAGTTCTCTTGGAAATAACCAAATGCATGGATAGACACCACTGCACAAACCTATATTTTTTTTCGTCGTACAAATCAGAATCAGAATGGGTTTTATTGACATTATCGGTGAATGCAAAATAAAATAGAATATGAGTGTTTCAAATACATAATATGTACAACACCAGGATCTTGGCAACAAATCTTGCCTTTATCGACTCAATAGATCTATTTTTCCTCTATATCTCACATTATATGTTAAACAGTATGACAGTATGAAATAAAATGTGTTTCTAAAATTGGATGCAAAATTGCTATCCAGGTTAGGTCAATTGGCTGGATAAATAGTCTTGTGTGGTCTTATGATAAATAGAAAATATTTTTTTCCCTTTTAGATGTTGATCATGCAAGCGCCATCTAATTTATGCAAATAGACTAATCATTGCATACTCTGGAGAGCGTTAAAACAATCAACCAACTGGCATGTTTTTAATGATCAAATTAAGTCATCAAATTGTGTAAAAATAAAATAAATAAGAATAAAGTATACCGTAGATTCAGCAAAGCTGATTCCCCGTCCCATCACACAAAGTTCATCAATATAATGCAGTTTGAAAACCCTGAGCTGAGCTTATATTGCTAGGGTTTTTATTCCAATATACCATGGATTATAAAGAAGAAATAGCCTTTTTCCCGGGGCTCTGCAAGTGCGAGTGAGGATGGAGGACTCAAATCCTTACTCTCACAACGGATTCCTGTGTTCTCGTATTATCCTGCATATGTCAACCTTTGGAGAGGCAGCGGTGGTGGGCCTTGCTTTAAATTTTAAAATTGGTGTGAAGGGCACTCGGGAGCTGAGCGGGGAAACAGTTGTAAAGTGAAGCGTTGATTACTAATGCATGTTGTTAACTCGCAGTTGCATTAAGGGAAAATTGGAGCCTTGCATTATTCATGTCTAGCCTTTGCTCTAAATCTCTTGGTTGAGACTCTCCTGACTGTTGTCTCCTCTCTACCTTGTTCTGCTAGAATGAAGTGTTCCCAGAGCCCCTGTTCACCTGGACGCGAGTAGGGGGTCGGCTTTTGGACGGCAGCACAGACAGAGAGGGAAGGGAGCTCATTCTGGAGAGAGTACCGGCAGAACTGAACGGGTCCATGTACCGCTGCACGGCACAGAACCCACTGGGCTCCACGGACACGCACACACGGCTCATAGTGTTTGGTAAGACACACAACCCTGAACAAGGATGCTGGATAATATACATGCTAATGCAATAATACGAAACATGTTGTGTTGCAAATGTTGATGTCCATGAGCTACAAGTGAGGATAGTTGACATACAGTAGAAATTAACAGTTTCAAATCAAAATATTATTCATTTTGAGCAGCGTAATTTCCATGAAGATAGAAGATAGGTTTAATGCCCTACAGCGGAACATTCCAGGCAAAGCAATAACATGCACATGGAAACAAAATGACGGACTTTCCACTAGAAAAGTTTGTTTGTTTATAGCACTCTCTCAGGTTTTTTTCCTGACAATGGACAGAAAGGGTAGTCAAACATGATGTGCAAATAGATGTAATGTCTTTTATATCTTTATAGTTTAAAGAAGCAGATTAATTATTTAAAGCATCCATGAATATGCAACAATAATTGCAGAGAGAGAAACAAAGAAACAAAGAAACAAAGCAAACAGCTACTATCATACTTTTCTTTATTTAAAATACTGGGGTATTTATGTGACAGATTATCTTTTTGAATCATTCATACCACTAATGTCTGTGATTAATAAGATATTGCGTCCCTAATAGTCTTGACAACACATTCTGAAGCTGCACTTAGTGAGGAGAACTGAATGGGGTTCAGTAAATCTTTGATCAATGGCCCATTTTCCGCTAACACACCGGCAGTGGCATCAAAGTGCCATTATGGAATCAAAGCGAATACGTGGTGAACACTGCTGGCTTTGTTCAGTGGCCAGATCCAGGTACGTTGTGCCGGAAACCTGGACATCACTGGAGACTGAAAGAGATTTGATGCTAAAATGCTTCAAGTATTCATCATGGAAACAGAAAAAAAATGACAAAAAAAAGGTTCTCTAGCATGGTTGCTAATGCAAAATAATCTTGAAAATCCTTGATGCCCCTTCATTTAAACTGTATTAATGGTACATATATGCAGTATTAGAGTGGTTAGCAGGTTTCATCCTTTGAATCATTGTCAACCATTTTCGATGGTGAATAACTTCCTGTCACCGTGTGCTGCCTTGAAACCAACTATTGTAAAAAGACCCACCAATGAATGGCTTGTAGTTTCTCTCACAGACGCCAGGTTATCAAATCTAGAAGTCATATTGATGACTTTGAAAGACCACAACATGTGCATAGGAAAATTAAGTCAGCTCAGTCAGCAACCACTTCCATTACTCCTGTGTGACATAAGTGCATTGCTAATGTCCAAGTCATAAGTCTGTGAAGTTGTAAGCCGTTTTAAAGGTAAAGTACCACTTTGGAGAGGCGTTACCTTGGGAGGTGTTTCGCTGGGAAGAGCACTAATGTCTATTTAACACCCTGGTGCACCCTTAGGTGTCATGGTCTCTGTGGCAGATGCAGCTGATCTGTCTGCTCTGTTCTGTGTAGATCAGCTTCACTCACACTTAGGAGAAGTAAATGGTGATTAAGCGACCTTGGCAGCGTCCCCTGTGGCCGTGCGATCAGACACTCCTCTCGGCTGGGGGTTGATGAGCTGGAAGTATTTGGGGGATTGGCTGAGTCTTCAATATACATCACCAGGAATAATAGAGTGTAATGATGGTGAGCTGAGGAGAGACTCCAGCAGAAATGTCTTGATGATGTGCATTTTTAGCCACCCTCTGTGATAATACCCTCCGATTACAGTGGAGTGAGTCAGCCCTGAGTGGCCAACCATGCCAAACTCCTACTTATGCATAAACACCAAATATGAATTCAAATGCAAATTTACAGCCAAGGCAAGCATTCAGAAACTTTTCTGTCTCCAGGAAAACAGTGTGTTTCCTCTCTGACAGGAATCTGCTGGTGCTTGTTCAATAGGCCATTATCTTACAGTATACTAACTGTGATGACGGACCTACCTTTTACTGGTGTTAAAAGCTGAATCTTTACATGTGCAAAATTGCTTATTTTCAGGAGTGCTTGTATAAGTAACTGATCACTGCAAGCATTTCTGTCGCCTTTACATACTTTCTGTTGGGATGAAGTAGCTTTTTCAGCACGACATCATAAACGAAATTATGCTGTTAGTATAAATGTATACTTTAAACTGAGTGGCATCTAGCAAACTTTAAAATCTGCATATATTGTAGTGTACTGTACAGATTACCTACGTGTTGTAGTACACTTAGACAAACTTAGAAATGACTTGCACACTGTAACTCACAAATTACAATATTTTACAGAATGTGAACTTTAAATAAGTAGTCTTACCGTCATTTTCGGGCTATAGGCTATTCACTTCTTCATTAGACTAATTTATCCGTGAATATGAGTCTGATAGTAATAAAACACACAGCGTTTTGAAGCTTAAAATACAGAAAACATGTCTGAACAGTCCCCTGAGCAGTGCTTCCACTGATGTCTTCTTCTACAGTGTGTCAAATGCTTGCGTTTCTTGCTAGAAAGCCCGCTGGTGGCCGTTAGAAAAAAAACCTACAAATTTGCCGCACAGTTGTATAAACCGCAGGATTCAATGCGTAGGAAAAAAGTAGCAGCTTAAAGTCCGAAAATTACAGAATTGCAATTAATTGCAATACGTTATTTTTATGTTTCACTGATACAAGCAATAAAATAGTTTTACATGTTTCCACTTATGCAATCGCATTTTGTGTCCATCTTCTTTGGAGTACTTCCAGACCTACAAAACAAAATGATAGTTTCACAAAAATGAATAATACACAGCAAGCCTCTGTTGCTTCCTTTGCAATGAAAGTGAGTCTGAAAATACGGTGCAAAGTGCATTGTGGCGTGTGGACTCTCAGCAGCATATTAAAGATAGTGTCCATTTCTCTCAAAGACTCAGTTGGACTTTTGGGCCCCAGCCAATGGACTCACTGTTGTTGCTTGTTTCAGCTCTGTGCACAATGTTTCTGCTAGTTTTATTGCAATCGAATCACAATTGAATCTGAATCACAAACCTTCTAATCATCAGTGGCAATCAACGCAATCAGTGATTGGCCAATAAAATCTAAAATTGCCATGTGTCACAACTATATATGAATTGTTCTAAAATATATCCAAATAAGCCTGTTTTCCCCTCACTTCTGCTGCTGAAGCTTTCCTGAAGTCACGGTGTATTTTAGTGGCCGCTACAGGCCGCTGGGCAGTACTGCGCGGGAAGCTTGGTTCTGCTTTTACTGCAGCGGAGCGGTCTGAAGCTGTGTTCAGAGGCCCGTTCATGCGCCGCTCTCAAACATGAGCTTTTAGAGCCAGAGCGGACAGCAGCTTGTTTTAGAGGTCCGCACATACGCTCTGAGGACCACACAGTCTCAAACCCATGGATCTATGCTCAAACCACGCTGAATAAACCTGTGTGGGAATCAAGGATGAGTGCAGGTTTTGTCCTACCTGTGCATGTGTGGAGGAGAAGTGAAGCATCAGCAGCGCTAAGTTCCAACAAACTGACCTAAAAACTCTTTTAGAGACAAGTCTTTGTCTATAGCTTAGGCTCTTTTAAAGTTTCCAATTATTAGATATTAGTTAGAAATACAGGCAGTCATTTAACAACGCTAAATAGAAAGCTTATTTGTGTAATGAAGGTAAAGGCTTATTTAATCCATTTAGCACTATGATAAGATATGACAGTTTAGCTCAGTAGGATAGGCATTTGCCCTTCATGCAGGAGATTTGGGTTTAAAGCCCACCCTTCCATTTTATGATTATCTTTTTTTTTCTTTCACTTTTCTAATATCCACTAAATATTGATGAACACCCCAGGTCTGCTTGCCCATCCATATAAGCTACTGCACATGACCTGCTAATCATGTCATTTAGACCTACAGTCATGTTCTGCAAAGGATTCTTGGATTTTTAGTTGCTTGATTAACTTTTTGAGCTTGTTGTTTCATCATCAAAAACTCCAACAACTGCAACTTCAACTTCAGCTTGTCTATTTTATATCTTAAAATAACAATCCCCTTTATACTTTCTTTTTGGCATCATTCTATTGTTGTTGAAGAATATGCAAATAAATAACTTGTTTTTCTCTTATTTTTTCCAGAAAACCCAAGCATGATGAAGAACACACAGAATTCTAACAGTAAGTAAACCGCCATCATCGTGGAATTGTCACGTTAATCTTTAGCCGCAGTTTTTGTTCACTGCTCATTGTTTTGCCTTAGAAAGCCTCACTCAATAACTGTTAATTTTGTGAATTCTTTCCATTCTTCTGCAGCATTGCATACCTGGCCAGTCAGTTTAGACAATACATGAGATTATTTGTGTTAAGTGTATGCTCGTTTGCAATACAGAAGCAGAGTGCACCAGGTCGTAAAACTGGTCTTAACCCTATGTCCGACTAAAATCTGAAAGTTACGACCACCTCAATGTAGCAGGATGTAAACAGCGTATACCACAGGCCGTCTGAGATATGGCCGTGCTTACCCACTGCTGTGGCTCTGAATAAGCCGGGCTGCTGCCCCTGTCACGCTCCTGCTCGCGTTGTTTCATCCCTGATCTCATACTCAAATGTGCTCTCTTGTCACGTATATAGAATTTACAAATAATCCCAGACTGCTGTGAAACTAAACAAGACTGAAGTTCCTCTGCTATTTGTGGAGGTTCTGCAAACACCGACTCAACATTTCCTGTGGCACTTAACAAACAAAGCTCTTTGTGTATTCCAGATTCAGAAGAAACTTTATTGTGACAAGGTCGGCCAATGGCAGATCATTTAATTCTGCACAAATATGAAACAGGAATGGACAGAGCTATAATCAGAAATATGAAATACAATTGATTTTCTAATTAATAACACAACCCGTTTAGATAATTTGCACAGCTAAACTCATGATGTTTCCTAGCAACAAGTTCTCAAACAAAAGAGGCACGACAAGGGCAGAGACATTGATTGATTGCATGCTAACTTTATTATTTTAGCTATTATACAAACAGGAGTATTCTACGTACTGCTGAAAATACAGGTTGACTATGCAGCTATATTTGATGCTAATGTTAAAGCCATTATCAAAAATAGTCTCATCAAGGATAAAGACTCCTTCAGAATAACATGGATTGACAACTCTAATTCTATTAACCTCATAGGGTCGGCAATATAATTGCATATGACACTAATCCAAGCCAGAATCGATAAACACTTATAGGCCATATAGTGTAATGACTGTGACGCTGGGCTAATGTTGATTACCGTTACACACATTTCAAAGGTAGAATCGCTCCAGCGCATGTATGTGTGAGGAACATTTACCCTGCACAAAGTGAGAACAGCTTGTAAGCAGATGGCAGAAGGAGCTTTAAGCAAAACCGGTCTTGTCACATTCAAACAAGGTAGTAGTAGACAAGAGCTGAACCAACCCCTAACTAGCAGATAGTAACTAGATATTTACTTTAAGTATGCGCATTTTTGTTGTTAGTAGTGATTTATGGAAATGCTAAACTTCCCAAACTGTACTGGGAAATGGCTGATTAGACTAATGACTACATCCATTCAAACTATATTAAATAAATCCCAATAAATTTAAAATACATCCAGGGGCCATATTCCATCTTTAATTTTCAATTCAGTTCCTAATTCTGGATAGAACAAGTCTCACTGAACAGAACAAATATCCCATTTTGTTGCATTAGCTCAAATGTCTTTCCGGTTTTTCATTCGTGCTTTTTTTCTCCCTCATTTTGCCGGCTGGTTGTATCTTAGGGATGCAAATCTAAATATGCAAATATGTTGGTGAGCGCACTCGCAGGTGCGTCGGTGCAAGGACAGATTCAGGTCAGCGAGGGACTTTACATGCAAGTCAAATAGGCCCGGCCCCAGAGGTCAGCACACTCAGGATTAGATGCTATTAGATGACCAGCTATATCCCAGACCGCTTCCACAGCCAGACAGAAAACACTGATTTGTGGTCAGAGTAATGCTCATTCATCTTAGTCAGAATTCTGTCTCCAATATGACATGTCAGAGTGTAGGATGAATAACACGGACTGAGAATTTAGTCCGATGATGGAAGGTTGGACCTGTGCTGCAGGGGTGAGATTTGAAGTATGCAACGCTGGAAGAAAACTATGGAAACTTTAGTCAAAATAATGACGGATTAGTCTCATTTAGGGCTCAAAATACATTTTACATGTTTTATGAGAATAACTGGGTAAAAAGTACATTTGAAGACGTGGGATTTAAATTCTTTATTCCAGGAATGATGTAAAATGGATACTTAATTTGCTAGATTTTAAAGAAAGTAAAATGCAATTTAGACTATAAATAAATCAATATGAAATATGAATAAAATATAGACTATAAAGATGAGAACCACTCGGTGGCCGAATGGATATCACACGTGCGCCCCATGTGTCTCGACAGTTTGCTGCATGTCCTTCCCTAGTCTCACCCCCATTTGACGCTATACTGTCCTGGCTAATAAAACCTATGGGCCAAAGAAATCATTAAAAACAAACAAAAACAGACTATAAAGAGAATGTTGTTCCTGGTATTTTGGGGGATTTTTCTAAAGTATTCAGGTCAAGAAGACCTTTCCAAACAAATAAAAATAACAATAAAAATGTTAAGGTTGAGTCATCTCTTATTAAAAAGAGGATGTTGCTGCTCAAATCAGTCCCAGTTGTCCTTAAAAAATTGGTCTGGCAGAAGAACAAGGAACCTAGTGCCAAAAACTGAAGGCAAGCAGATGGTACATGACTTCTCTAGTTTAAACTGTAGGGAGTGATGATGATGGCTTCATGGTTGAATGAGCTCATTACAGGATGGGATCATCAACTATTGGGGGACACTTGTTAAATATTGTCTTAAATGTCAATAGATTTCTAAAAAACACATTTTCAATTTGAGTTGTTAGCATTGTAGCGCTGTTGAAAAGTCTAGAATAGAGTAGATTATCATTGATGTATGTATGAGCTACAGTTTTTTCATTTGTTGACAGAGCAGAACAGCAATGAATACTTGTCAAAATCTTAAACACTGGATACATTAGAGATGTGCTTTAAATGGCCTGTATTATGTGGCATGAGACCTGTAAACACACATTTGTTTTTGATCGACGCTGCTCAGAGAAGCAATATACAATGTATCTGAAGAATTTCCATTAGCTCCTCGTGCTGTAGACAGTATTGGTAATGAAAATGTAAATTCCTGCAATAGCTGTTGTGTAGACCATTATTATAATGTTAGTGGCATTTAGTGCTCATTGCTAAGCGTCGAGGGGTGCTTCAGAAGTGTTTCACATTTTAAAATTTTCCTCGCACTTGTGTATTAATGTGCCAGAACAGTTCTTTTTTTAACAACAGAACAAAGAAACAGTTTGTATTGTACAACTCTCTACAGCTCTTGTTATACAGTATGTATCAAAACAATGTTTTCTACTTGCAGTCATACAGTATCATCACACAAGCCATATCCGAGACATCAATGAGTCCCAAAAGTGCAAGTTCTATGAAAACACACAATTTACCTATAAATGTTATTCTACACGTGTATCACTGGTGTATATCTGTTTTCAATTTAGTTCGGGCAGAAACATATAGGAGAAATAAAAGAAACCACTGCGTACTTAGCTTTGAAATCTTGTATTCCCAAGGCTTTTTGATGCTTCACAAACTTACAAAACGTCCTCAGAGGCCAGGTTCAACAGTTTCACCAATATCTGAGAGTGCACTCGACTTACTCCTCAAAACCAAAAGTCTCAGAACAGAGGCTGATGTCCTGAAACAACACAAATATTGACAGATCATTTTCCATCTCTTGTATCTTTGCCAGTGTGAGGTATTGGGGTTAAATATTTTGGAGGTAGTAAAACAAGATTGGCTTCAAATTACGAAAATATCCATCCATCACCATGAAGATAAATAGTTTCATCACTGTGGAGCATTCCAGGGAAACAGGTGGCGGACGCTCCCATAGAAAAGTTACATTGTGCAACTTTAAAGAAATTTCAATCCGAGTCTAAAGCATTCACATTTTTTAACCTGCTGCTTGTTTTAGTCTCTACAAGCGGTGTAACTATTATTTTATATTTTCAGATGGAGCTTGTCATCTGGAGGTTGTTGGACTTACGTGGATGACCCTCGTCCTCACAGTGACCGCTGGACTGACGTGAAATCTCCTCGACTTGGACATTGTCTGCTCCACACACACAAACAAACACACTCGCACACACAAACACGTCTTACTCAACGTCTATTAAAAAAACAAAAACAAACAAAAAACAGTACAATCCTTCAAGCCTTCTTCAACTCTCCCATGCGTCCAGCGAAACAGTGGCAAACCAACGCAACATTTTTTGTACTGAAAATTATAATCATGACAGAACATGATGGTCTTGGCCACTCGCTGTATAAGCCCCACCCACTTACACCTTATTTTTGTTTTTCTTGTCCGCTAAATGGAAAAAAAGAATATGGAATTTATTTGTGATGTGACTGAGACTGGACTACCTGACTGCCCTGGGATGCAACACAACGAAATAAAACGGCTTTTTATTAATATTTTTGTTTCCTTTTTGGTTTTGATGGCCTGGAATGTACAAAGGGTAAAGTGAAACTAGGAAAAAAAATAACATTTTTGAGTGTATTTTGTGTACATCAGTGTAAATATTGAAAATAATTAAAGAAGATATATGGGTCAGGGGCGGTTCTGCGGGGATAGTCACATTTCTTTGTACTTCATCCATGTTGTCAAAGATGACTAATAGAACAGCAAATGTATTATGATTTGAGCTTTTATATCAATATGTCTATGAATCTTCGAAGACATAAAAATTGCCTAAAATGTCAGCTGTTTTAGGGGTCCTGGTGCATGTGACATTCTTTCTCAGTTCTTGGCGTGTTGCGAATGACAGCACCGCAACTCATTGTCACCGACCTGTAATCCAGCTATTTAATTGTGACATAACTATCTTAAGTGACCCATATTGTGTACAATAACTACTACCCAGGCATCTGCAGTATCCTTGGGCTCATTTTCTTAGCCGTCATCTCCAGCGAGGCACTCACCTGAGGAAGTGTGTGTAAAACAGGGTTGTTGCATTTGTTTCATTTCACCTGTATTAAAAATTGAGAGATTATAAACATTCATGTTGACTTGGTTTTAATTTCTGAACATCTTGCAGTTGTAATAATATAATAATAATAATCCCTGTGTAACTCTGACCCACTTTGGGGTTCTAATATCCAACCACAACTTGCACAAAATGTTTAAAATAAAGGGGGATAGAGGGAAACAAAGTACCGGGTACAACAAAAACTTTTAGTACATTTTACATTGGATAATTTTTACTCATATTTCACCACAATTCAGAGCAGGAATCCACTTTTTTTTTTTAACTGGACTGAAAACTATCTTTCTTTATGGTAAGAGACCCGCTGAAATGGACATGATGACATCCTGCATAAAGATTCTGAGTTAAAGACCGGGTTTTGGTTAAATCTCATGTCACCCTTTTAAAAAGAGATATTGGGTTCTTACCTGGTTAAATAAAGGTTAGTAAATAATTACATAAATAGATATGACCAGATAAATTAAGAACAATTCATATTCAAGATCACTACATTTGATGCTTTATAAGGAAATCTGTGTGAAATGCTTTTAGATTTTTCAATTTCTACTGTAGAGGCGCCTCATAAGTGGCTACAGTACAAGTGTACAAGTGAAAACTTTGTGTAACTTTCCCAAAAAGCCTTGTCAAACACAATTGTAATAGACAAATCATACCTTTTCCCCAGCCAGGAGCTAAGATCTCCATAAACTTCCAAATGCCTTCCTCCCCACCAAACAAATTTGAATATTTCCTTATGCATCTCAAATGAAGTGACCTAATTAGACAGGAAGTCCTTCAAAATAAAACCAAGGTCATTACGGTTACTTAAACACTATTAGTTAAAGCTGAGGTACCTATAATTAAGGAAGTAGGCATTTAAAACTCATTCCAAGCTCTCACAAATCCTTTGGCACATCACTAGTATTCATATGCATGTTTTTGGGTACAGCTTTAGAGCAGCTTTTTCAGACGCAGTCATGAAGCAGGGTGATATCTCTAAACAGCCAATCAGCTCTCATCCCTAAGGATCTTATAGTGACTCATGTGGCTATTACTTACAACAGAATGTATCTAATTATTAAGTTGTGAGTAACTTCACTACTATCGCAACCTCAGAAGAGTAAACAATTTACAGAAGTTCATGTGGCTGCAAAAAACATGCTTTATATTTTATTTGAACAGGATGTCTAAAATACACATAAACACTGAAGGAAGGGTCATGATTCAAATCTCCCAAATCACATAAAGATATCTGGAGCACTCCAATCATACGCTGCATGTGTACAGCGCAGTCCCATCATGCTAGGAGAGGCTTTGAACTGCACAGGGCAAGAACGAGCCAGGAAAATACAAGACATGTTTGGGCGTGTTCGCACTCATTTTAGATCAGCAATATCTAAAATGATGGTCCCTCCACCGTGGACTCGATTGTGCTGATTCGGTCTGCTACGTTAAAGGGGAAAGTCAAAATACTCTGGATGAATTCTATATATACAAAAGAGTGGATATATGTATGTTTAGTAGCTTTTATTAGTAATTATAGCTACATAGTGCTGATGCTTATTTACTAGATGCTCCCCTTTTGCATCTATGGTTCTTTAATCTGCTGTAGACTGCAACAAGAATGGTCTGACCGGTTTTCTGGTGAAACCAAAAAAAAATCGGATCAAAAGCATTCTCAGAGTTGCATGTAAACGTAGTGAAGGACTTACATTTAGTGCCAATTCCTTTTAACAATCTAATTTCCTGTTAATCCCGCTGCACTGCATGCCTCTCTGCTGAAAGCATTTTTCTTTGCTGAGAAAAAAAAGATTTCATTTGTCTGCTGCAGCTGAATAGTTTCCATAAATTACACTGTTTTGGGCATTTCATTTTGTTCTTGCTCCAACAGCAGGAATGAAGATTTGACGTCGCACTTAACCTTCTACTTTCTTTTCAGACATGCACTGTGACAAGTTACTTAATACAAATAATCCTGCATTTTTGGACTTTTACAAGAATTCCAATTTAAACTATTCTGAGGACACAACGCATATTAAAGGATTACAGTTTGAAGCAGGTGGGAGGTAAGAGAAGAGATTTTTGAAAGGCTTAGTTGAATAGGATTGCTCGACCTGTTCTTCTGGGATATGCGCTCACCTTGTCAAAGTACAATCCATATTCAAACATTCAGGACGAGAACGCACTGCCCAAATTAGATTAACAATAGGTCATGCCGGTACATTTTCCTTATAGAAGCAAAGAAGACCAATCACTGTCCACCCACTGGAGGTTTATAACTCAGCTATCATACTTGTATTGATTCAGGAGGCACAGCTCTTTCTCTACTTTTATGACCATTTTCACACCAAAGAGGAAAAGCAGGTCCATTTCCACTCCTAATTTCAGATTTTTTTTTGGGGGGATTTTTCTGAAAAAATTAGATCCCGGGCAATCACAAATTTAGGCTTGTCAGTACAGGGAAAGGTCATAGCCTATAGTGCAGGTATTAGATTATTTCATTCAGCATCATACATTGATGTCATTGCGGTTGCATAATTAGCACAGCCTAAAATACTTTTTAAGAATGGATTTGGTTTCGTCACTCCACATCTTTTTCCTATTACATGTGATCCAATGTAGTCGAATGTCCAGGGATTTTCTTTGAAACCACTGATTCAAAGGAAAACTAAGTAACATTTTAACTATTGAACATCTTTGTAAGTCTATCCTGAGGCTTTTTTATATATTTGGCAATATTACATGTTTTTTTATTTGATTATACTGTCTTATATTGATAAAGAAAGAAACAATTATAAAATAAAAAGCTTTTGCATCTGTTCTCAATGACAATGTATTTTCAAAAGAGGGCTGCAAAAAGAGCTGGTCAAAATTACTTTGTTCTGCTATAACAAATGTCCATCCATCCCTTTTCGGGTCGCAGGGGCAGCATTCTA
Organism: Chaenogobius annularis; assembly: GCA_015082035.1. Taxonomy (NCBI): domain Eukaryota; kingdom Metazoa; phylum Chordata; class Actinopteri; order Gobiiformes; family Gobiidae; genus Chaenogobius; species Chaenogobius annularis. Next base: position 233,180 of record BJKM01000501.1, on the reverse strand, counting down.
AGCAGGGACTCCCAGGCTCCCAGACTTCCCTCACCCTAGACCAGGCATGTCCAAACTACGGCCCGGGGGCCAAACGCGGCCCTCAGGCAAAAAATTTTGGGCCCTCAGGCTTCTTGCTAAGTTGGTCCAAACAACAAAAAGTAGTACTTTTTACTGTAATTTTTTTTTTTTATTTCAAGCATTTTGATGTTATACCAACGTAATATTAATGTTCCAAGTCTTATTAAAGGTGTGGAGGCCCAGTGAAACTATGTCAAATATAACATTTCAAAATGATTCACTTCATTGTCGGGTTGTCTGTGGTCCCTCTGCTCCGTATAAGTTTCAAAATGCGGCCCTCGGTTAAAAAAGTTTGGACACCCCTGCCCTAACCCTTCCTCCAGCTCCTCGTGGATCCCGAGGCTTTCCCAGGCCAGCCGAGAGAACTAGTCCCTTCACCGTGTCCTGGGTCTTCCTTGAGGCCTTCCAGCGGGACATGCCCGGAAAAACTCCCAGGGAGGCGTCCAGGAGGCATCCGAAACAGATGCCCGAGCCCACCTCAGCTGGCTCCTCTCAACGAGGAGGAGCAGCGGCTCTACTCTGAGCTCCTTCCCATGTGAATGAGCTCCTCACTGTCTCTAAGGGAGCGCTCAGCCACCCTGCGGAGGAAACTCATTTCGCCCGCTTGTATCCACGATCTCGTCCTTTCGGTCACTACCCAAAGCTCATGACCATAGGTGAGGGTAGGAACGTAGATTGACCGGTAAATCGAGAGCTTTGCCTTTCAACTCAGCACTTTCTTCACCATACCAGTCCGATACAGTGGTCGCATCACTGCGGACGCTGCACCGATCCGCCTGTCAAACTGCCATCCTTCCCTTACTCGTGAAGATCCCTAGATACTTGCACTCCTCCACTTGGGGCAAGGACTCCCTTCCCACCTGGAAGGGCCTTGCAATCCACCTTTTTCCAGTCAAGGACCATGGCCTCAGCTGTTGGAGGTGCTGATCTTCATCTCAGCTGCTTCACACTCGGTTGCAACCCGTCCCAGTGCATGCTGCAGGTCCATGTTTGATGGAGCCATCAGGACAACATCATCTGCAAACAGCAGAGATTAGATCCTGTGGTCCCCAAAACAGGGCAACCTTTGACCCCTGATTGTGTCCAGAAAGTCTGTCCATAAAAACAATGAACAGAATCGGGGACAAAGGGCAGCCCTGGCGGAGTCCAACATGCACCGGAAACAGGTCTGATTTACTGCAATGCAAACACAGCTCCTGCTCCGGTCACACAGGAACCGGACAGCCCTGAGCAAATGGCCCCAGACCCCATGCTCCCGCCGCACCCACCAAAGGACACCCCGAGGGACACGGTCAAAAGGCTTCTCCAGAGCCACAAAGCACATGCAAACTGGTTGGGCAAACTCTCATGAACTCATGAGCAGGGAGAATATAGAGCTGGTCCAGTGTTCCCAGACCAGGATGAAAACCATACTGCTCCTCCTGAGTCCAAGGCTTGACTATCGGTCAGATTCTCCTTTCCAGTTCCCTGGGAGATTCAGAATCAGAATCAGAAAGGGTTTATTGCCATTGTCAATGAACAAAATTCACAAACATAGGAACATACTCTCAGCATTAAGGTGCAAAATAAAACACTGAGCAATAATAAAAACAACATATATTCAATCAAAAAGGCATGCATTAAGAAACAATTTAAAATTACTATAAAATAAAAATAAAAATAAAAATAAAATAAAAATAAAAATAAAAATAAAAATAAAAATAAAATAATAAAAATAAAAATAAAAATAAAAATAAAAATAAAAATAGGCATTACTATGTACATAAGTTTACAGTTAAATTTAAAGTTGTAGTGCAGAAAGTGACAGTGCAGTGAGTGATGAATAGTTGCAGTTAAAGTAGCAGGTGTTTAAGAAGTGTTCATGAGTCCAACGGCAGAGGGAAAGAAACTATTCTTGTGGCGGGAGGTTCTGGTCCGGATGGACCGTAGCCTCCTGCCTGAGGGAGGGGTTCAAATAGCCCATGTCCAGGGTGAGAAGGGTCAGCTGTTATCCGACCTGCTCGTCCCAGAGCCCTGGAGACGTACAGGTCCTGCAGAGATGGAAGTCTGCAGCCGATCACCTTCCTCAGCAGAACGCACAATGCGCTGTAGTCTCTGTTTGTCCCTGGCTGTGGCTCCAGCGTACCACACACGGTGATGGAGGAGGTGAGGATGGACTCAATGACGGCCGTGTAAAACTGCACCATCATCTGCACTGGCAGCTAGGTCTTTCCTCAGCTGCCGCAGGAAGTACATCCTCTGCTGGGCTGAGGCTGAGGAGTGTGACCCATCTGTGGTTGGAACTCACCTCTCCGGTTCCCGTTCTTATACAGAGGGACCCACCCCTGTCTGCCAGTCACGACGGACTGTTCATAACTGACGACGTGATGTAACATTTCTGGTGAAAAATCTGACACCTGCTTGTCTCCACAGAATATATCACCTCTGTAGGGGGAAAGAAAGCCATTCATTCTAATGTAGATCTGCACTGTTCAACAACTACAAGAGCAAATGTGGTTGTATTGTGACAAATACAGGTATAAAGGCATGGAGAATAAAGATGCCCAACAACCCAAATTTGTATGAATGTCTAAGAATGCTAAATGATAGCTGCACATTATTTGCTACTGCTCGGCTAGCTGCTGTAATTTAACATCTGTTCTCAATAGTGACTCAACACAATTAAGTTGTGCTTAAAATACACATTGTCTGCCTTTAAACTTCTACAAAGTGGAAAAAAGTTGTGTTTTCCATTGAATTAAACCACACCAGACCAAACCTCCTATATCTGTGGCATTATATTTATCTACCTCAATGGAGACACCACACAAATTCACGTTTATCAAGGAATTTGTAAGCGAGAAAAACAAATAAAACTTAATACATACAAAATAAATAAGTTTAATGCCATACTGTGGAACCCCCTCACAAACTTGAACTCTTACTCTATAACAGCAAAATAAGCTGATGAATTATTTGATAGTCTTCAGCGTGGCTTGGTAACATCATTCACACATAGATATTTGGCCATATGTCAGAGGCACATGGGCATGTATTGTATTTCTTATTTGTGCCCTGGTTTAGATCTGAGCATTCTGAGGAGAAGACGTATGTGTAAATAATTCAGGAGTCTACCGAGCTCCCTGACTCTAGTTTCCTTTTTGTCTGTGAGAGATCATATGACTGCAGCTGGTCAGGCCGGGCACACCCTCTGTATAGACAATATATTGTTTAATGTTTAAGGGTTTAAGGAACTGCTTCGATTGTAGCTAGAGCATAGCTCAGTGCACTTAAAACTAATTTCATGTTGACACTGTTATTGTACATGTATATACAAATACAGTTTTCTCTGACAATTAAATTTTTCATGAGCAAAGGCATTTTAGCTGTATCAAACCTTTAATTTTAGTGTCTGCACTTGCACAGAGAAGACCTTTGATCTGCACGGCAGCTATGCAAACAGATGTATCCTGGTTATTATGTGTTTGATAAATGTCACCTATCATAACTCCACACCCCTTATTCAAACCAGGCTTTGCACCTGCCGCTTCTGCAATGCATTTACTATGCGTGTCACCATCTATCATCATATTTTAGTAAATATTAAAAATGGACATAATGACAAGAGAAAAATATGGCTTTTGCCACACCTATTTATGAATAAAGATGCTTTTTAAGTTCCTGTTTGAAACTTAAGGAATATAAAAATACCTGCTTCAACAAATATTATGATTGGATTACTTACCTATCCATACATCAGTCTGACTTGTGATAGGTGGCATGTCACCTGTGCTCCACCTCTTTGAGACCAGGGATGCAAATAGCCACAACAGAGGTCTCAATTTACACCAGCGTGCTTGTCTAAAGAGGAGCACACGTCACATCACGGCCAGTGTTCGCTCAGCCACCTTGATATTTAACTACAGTAGGACATGTGAGCCGATCGTCACTGCTTCTACAACTATGCCTATCGCAGACCTTCTGGGTGTCCAGTTCGACATGCAGCTCCTGTTGAGGATTAGCCTTTCTGTGGCCGTGGTGCTTCTGGTTTCCTGGGCTTACAAGTTTTATAGCTCAAGAGACAGCAGGACAAGAAAAGGAACTTGCCAAAAGAGCAATGCATCGCGGGATTTATCAAAAGATGAAATGGAAGCTGTGGACAATAAATTAAAAGAGAATGACAATTGCCTCATGGAGAAATGCAATGAAGAATTTCCAAGAGATACTACAAAATATGAAGATGCATTTAACGCAGAACACAGTGACAACAGCGTCAAAGAAGATACACTCAATGTTCACAGTCAGCCAGCAGTCTCTACCAGTAATATTTCATTTGGAACGTCTTTGAAGCTTCCACATCCAGCCGAGTGTGGGATGGCCAATGCAACAGGACGCCTCTCCCCGTGCTTTCTACAGCGGCTCGAGGGGAGTGTGGGTGTGGGCAGGGAGCTCAGGCAGGACTTAGAACGCCAGGGGGCCCACTGCAGCTTCCTCTCGAAGGCCGAGATCAAAGTGGAGGACGCAAACGTGCTGGCGGAGAGAACAGGAGATCAGATTGTGCGCGGGAAGATATATGATTACTATGTGGAGTCCTCCTCTCGTTACATAACAGAATCAAGAGAAACTATACCAGTAGCGGACGGTGGGAGTTGTAAAAACAGTCTTGGTGAATCCCTTTCCTCCACGAACACTATCATTATGCGTGATCTGGTTTCAACGCAGAGCTATGATCAGAATTCCTGCACTCCGCTTGGAAAACTCAAGCAGCGGCCCCCCGCCAGGCCCGCACTGCAACGCAACCAGAGTTATCAGTCTGCAGCAGAGCAGTCTGAGCTTGTCGTACCCCCTCTAACTTCAAGAGGCACAACTCCAGTGACATACTCCTCCACTTCTCCCTCATTTCACCCTAAGATCTGTCCTTCAATGGAAAGTGCAAATGTGGAAGAATCAGCGCTAGATACAAAATCCTTATTTTTACAGCTTCAGCTAAGTGATGGTACAGATCTGGAAAGTGTGAAAAGTAAGATAAATCTTGGTAATTGTTTAGAAAGTCTGCAATTGGCCAAAAAGGGGGAGCACAAATTGCTTCAGGAAGCAGCTCTTTGTGTCATGTCAGAAAACTATCTACAGGTGCTCAGAGATCCAAACCTTTATGGAAGGTTATTGGCTGGAGAAAGAGAGCAAATCAGGAAGTTAAGAATGAAAGGGAGATTGTTTGTCATGGTGGCCGATATGGACCCTCAAGACTGGGTCCAAAACACAGAAGGAATACAACCATCCAGTGCAATATACTACTATGATGACCACAAAGATATCTGGCAAAAACTGTGCCAAATCCCACCTGAAGTAATCTCCAAAGCTTGCTCCATGTGTACTCTGGATAACTTCCTTTATGTGGCGTTGGGCTGCCAGCGCACAGGCAGGGAAGTGACACCATCAAAACGTGTGTTTTGCTACAACCCATTGACATCCATTTGGAAGGAAATCAGCCCTATGAACCAAGCCAGACCCCGGTGCAAACTGGCAGCACTTGACGGCTGCATCTATGCCATCGGGGGCGAGTGTTTGTCCTCTGTGGAGCGATACGACCCGCGCTTGGACAGATGGGCATTTGTGGCACCGCTTCCTAATGACACTTTTGCGGTTGCCCATCACGTTACGGTATGCGATGGGGAGATTTTTGTATCTGGAGGGACGTTACGGTGCATGCTACTACGCTACAACCCTCAAGCAAACTCTTGGAAGGCGACTCTGTTAGGGAGCAAAGATCGGACTACAGATATGGTGGCAGTGGGGAGGTTTTTGTATCGTTTTGATGTGAATCCACTGCTAGGGCTCAGCGTTTATCGGTATCACACAGTTGCCAGATTGTGGTATGAGTGCAGTAACAAGCGCATACTCAGATGTCCAGCATTTCAGTGTGTTGCAATGTATGGGAATATATACTGTGTGAATCGCCAGTTCACTATGAGGTTTGATGCAGACGAAGTTTCTCCTGGATTTGCAGATGAGGAGTTGAGTCTACTCTCGGCGGGACAGGGCATGCTATTCCCATTTGTACTCTCAATGCCTGATAATAAACCTCGCCAGACCAGTGTGTAATGATTTTCCTCATTACATTATTATTATTATTATTATTATAAATATTATTATTATTATTATTATCATTTTCATTTTGCGGATTACTGAAGCTAGCATTATTCTTATTTTCGTTAAAAGTTTTGTCAATTTATCAATTATATTTTACTTGACTACTAAAAGTCATTAAAACCTAGTTCATACAATGCTGAGAAAATGTGCAAAAAAAAGTCGGTGGATCATTACATACAAGTTTTCTTTATACATTTAATACAGTAACCCTGCTTGATGTTGAACTCATGAGTTGACAATAATAGACAAACTAAATACAAATGTTTTTCTATTTTCAGCTCTGTTTTCCATGACATTTTCTTCTTGATTAGTCTCATGTCATTGTTGGGATTCAGCCTCTGTGTCTGCAGATATAAGTCATTTGGATAAAACTACTCAAGTTTATTCAATAAGGGACTAATGTATCCACATGTGAAACACTGGGTTTAATGAACACTGTCATGAAAACAATACAATTCTGTACAGTTGCTTTTTGAATGTGACATGTTATAAATTAATACAGGTGACAATGATGCTTGCTCGAGACACTTTCAACCCACTTCCTTAAATTTAGCTTCATAAGAACGGCCTTAATCATGTTTGTTTAATCATTTGTTTTTTGTACCAATACAGTCTATGATTGTGTACCTGCACTTATATTTTATCAAATGTAATGTAATCATTAAAGACACAGTAATTTTCATAAACGACAACTACAACACTGTTTGACTGGTTCTGTTATTGCTGTGCTGCTGTAGCTCACCACTATTAGGCTATGATAAGTCTTCAGTTCATTTCAGTAATTTCACTCATTTATCATGGATTTTATTCTTTTTTTACGGTATACCTGCAATACACTATGTCCTAAATGTGTTAGTTTGACATCAAAAGTATCAGTTATGATTAATTTGAGGCATTTAAATGACATGATAACACCAAGCTGTCAAGCCTTCAGCCGTACATTGACAGGGAGTGACATGCTGCTACAGTACCATCATGTGGAGGGGAAGAGAAATGCAGGACCACTTGCTCTGACCAAGGGAGAATGAGACATAGGCATCAGGAGCATAGTGGTGAGGATCTAACAGGAGGTGAGAACAAGCCTATGGCAGCTGCTCTGGGGAGCTGCCTGCAGAAACAAGAGCCGGTACTCACAGATGGTTGACCATCAAACATAAGCATCTCTGATTCCTCCTAATGAAACACTGGGGTTCCTGTAATTAAACACCTAATGGAATGGGACGCAGACAGTTCCCTCCAGTATCAGACTTGGATCACTCACGCTCCAGGGTTTTCACAGCTCACAGGTCACTTTTAACTTCAACACATATTTTTACATAAACTATCAAGGATAACCAAGCAATCCGAAGCTCCGAAGTGAAGAGGGGCGGTTAGACTGGCATGTAATTAACTGTTGTGAAGTCCGGCATGATCTGTTGCTCTCACCTCTGCTCTGGCTCTCACATAGACACACATACGATAACGGCTCATCAAACCAAGCCTTTAACCCAATTACTATTTTATATACATATATAAAATAACCCCATTCAGAATTTCATAAGGAGCATTTAGTTGCGGTGATCCATAAATCACAGCGCAATCTCCGGATGAAAGTGTGAGTATTACAAACAAATGTTTGTAATGTTTAAGTATTACTTTTCACCAAGGTCAAAGCCGCCACCAAAGTATTCATCAGGTATTCAAAATAACAAATACAATTTTGCTTGTATCGTTACCATAATACTCTTGTTTTGTATATTCTTCTCAAATAACAGATGAAAAATCCAGATGTTGTTCTTGAATTAAAGATTGATGACCTTGTGCATGATGGGCTGTTTGTGGAAGCCTCACACACTGATCTGGGACCTGCCTCAGTTTTTCATGTCTCAGGTCCAAGTCCTTGTTGAGGTGGTTTACCCTGTGGAGATGGCTGGATGTCCAGCGTGAGGCCCTGGCAAAGCGGCCCTGGCAGAAGGCACTGAGAGGGTGCTGCTGGTAGGTTGACCTGTACACAGTCAGAGATGGAACATGTGACTCCAGCCTGTCAACATGGGCCCTTTGTAACTGCTGTGAGCCTGAGTAGTTTGGAAAATCTGTGGAAAGATAGGGCAGAGAAGTTAAAAGAAATAAAAGGGCTCATTTTGATGTTGTGAGTTATTTTTAACCAATGACATTGCCCTATATCCCCTTGCTATTTTAATTTATTACCTTTTAAAATGCATTTAAACCTGGACTACCAATGTTATTCTTGTAAAAGAGTACATTTTATTTTATGCGTCCAAAGATTACATTGTAAATTCAGCAATCATGTGATGAAATCAAAAGCACATCTAATTGTAAAACCTTTAATAAAGAATGAAAATGCTTTTTCATGAGCTGACATTGATGGTCGAGTGGACACATAGATGCCCTTGTAATTAATTTGTTTATTTCGAGCTTATAGCATAGTATAGCTGGCTTTAAAATAATTACGGTACATATTTTCATACCCCTACCGACATACAGGTGCACAAACAAGTTCATATGAAATTGAACATATACATTTGAATGTCCACCATGTGTCCATGATCCAAGTCAATGAGAAAAATACTAATAATATAAATAAATAACATGTGGGCAGGCATGTTTGTTGCATGTCCTTTCCCAGTCTCATCCCTATTTCACGCCATACCATCCTATCTAATAAAGCCTATAGGCAAAATATCCTTTAAAAAAGAAAAAATATACCAAAGGGTAAGCTATAAGATTGTTTGAACTGTTTAAAAATCAAGTATCTCAACATTAACTGATAGTTTGGAAGATCTGAATAGTGAATTAACCCTGGCTCAACACTGTAACACCAGCTCCAGATTGCCTGATGAAGATAATCTGTTTGTTGTGTCTGTGCCCATAAAAAACTAAAAAGATTTTTTTTTTTTTTAATTGCTGCATTTAAAGTTTTTAATGTCTGCCTTACCATCTACTGTATGTCAAGTTATTACTCTCTGATGTTCCTCAACCAGAAAGTGTAATATCAGATATTTGAATGTGCTTCATTTCTCTTGTGAGCAGTGCCATAGCCATTACCAGTATTTGGCCTCTGAAGCAGCCATGTTGAGCTCTTTTGATGACAGGGCTGCAGCGTTGGCAGGGCATTAGTGTGTTTTCTTCCGTAGCTCTCCTCATAGTGTGTGACCAAGCCATAAGAGCATGGTGAACCCTGCTGGGCAAAAAGCAGCTTGGCCGGCAGCCCCTGGAAGATAACACACAGTAGTAGAGACATAGTTAGCCTGTGAGCGCTGCCCCCTACAGGATTAAGTTATGAAAGCTCTATCCCTTTCAATAATATTATTCAGACAAAGTTGCATCAGCAAATTGCTCTGACAATGCAATAAAAGGCTTGGTAGAAAGAGATGATACAACTATTTCTTTCTTAACTTGAGTCTATTTAGAGGTTTATCACACATTTTTGTCAACATAAGGCTGAACAAGCTGCAGAAAGTCTTGACTTGCAAGATTGTGACCTCAGCTCTCAGCAGGCCAGATCCTGTCTCAAAGCTGTCGGATTTGACATCCCAATGTGGTCTGTAGTCTGCTCGGCTGGTGCTGCGGGGGTCTGTTGGTAAGTGTGACTCTCGGATGAACTGTGATGGACAAAATAAACATAAACAGGAATAGGAAAACTGTGAGTTGTCATAGATTCAAGGCCAGCCCAAGGATTTGCAAAGCTCAAACTTCACAATCGATGAACACTGGTGTATTTCTGGAGTCATTTCTTCCCCATGATCCTGAGGCAATGGCCTGTGGCTGGGTTAACGTCAATGCAATTAGTCTGTGCCTCCAGCCGCTCCCACCAGGAGGCTGTGCTGACGATGCTACTGAACCAGGCCCGGCTAATCACTTTGCTATAGATTTGAATACCAGCTGAGATGCTAAAAACAACTGCAGTACTGCCGTATTTGTGTTCTGGTTCTCTAGACTGAGCCGTGTGTATTTATGTATGTATTTCATGTGATTCAGCAGATCAGGAGTTTGAAATTAGACCAAGTACGAAGAGCATGACGGATGATCTATCAGATTATCACAGTAGTCGTACTGGTGGGTTATGTTGGATAAACAATTTCTCAAAGTTGAGATGAGTGGAAATTTGAGTTTGACAGTTAGACTGAACAGTCATGGCGGCTGTTTTGAGGTGTTTCTATCGCCAGTGGTCAGTATAGTATAAAAAACACCTTTGAAACATTGACAAGTGATGTGGCCCAATAAAAGAGCTTCAGTGAGTGAAGAACGTTAAGGGCACAAGATAGGTTCTTGTGTATTTCTAATTATTACTTTGTTTGCTGAAATAGCACCAATTTACGGTGGTAAATATTTACCATCTTTTTACAACAGTCAAGTTGAAGTTTGTGAAGAAAAATGGGAAAAATAAAAGTAGAAAATAACAGAATGTTGGGCAGAGCTCTAAAAATGAATCGTTCTTGCAATGTCATAAAAAAATGCAGGCACATTTTACACGCAAATTACACCTTTTGCTGACAGTTTAGACAATCATTTAACTATCATCAGGGATTATTATTCGGCAAATAATGGTTAATTGATTTGGACATTGGTGCGTGTTTTGAATATGGTTTCTGGGTAACAGTTGTTGAAAAACCACTAACTATGTCAGATCTGCTGCTCATATACAACTGGCAGCGCGTCATATCAGGGGGTGTGGTCTGCCGTCGAGGAAATTCTCCTTCGATGCAACAGGAAACGCTACTTTTTCCTTCTTCTAATATGTTTCCTGGCAATTTATGTGTATTCTAAGCACAACTAATTTAAATTGGCTGGTCAACCACGTTATTCGTCTCCATATCTTTGTGTTTGTATTTGAAACAATATATAAAAGTAGTTGTTGAACAGGGGGTGACTGAGCAGCTCTTCGACATTAAAATGAATAGATAGGTTCCCTAACAGGGGTCCGTTAATGGGCATTATCTCGGATGCCGACAGTATCTATGTCCAACCAGGAAGTAACATTATAAACATAACCAGAATTGTCAGACTGGGGAAACATAGACGAAATGTTAAGTAAAATCTTAAATATAGTCATGTTCACTACGTTTTAGTGAAATGTGTACTTTAGCTGATTTTGAAACTACAATCGTCAGACCTAGTATTCTTGCTAAATGTATGTGAAACTTACATGGAAAGTACAACTTGTCAAAATGTGCATGAACCTAACGTGGGATGTGAAACGCCACACTGCGCTTACCTGCAACCGCTCCTCTGCCCAGTTTCCTAACAGGACCTTGTTTGTGTACTTCTTCTCAATCCTCCACCCGGGCTGGGACCATTTATCCTGTGCTGCTCTTGTGTGGTGCATACTGTCTGCAGCTGTGTCTAACAAACCAGGCTGAGGTCTCGCTGGCCTGTCAGAACATGGTGTGCCTTGTGAATAAATAGTATGTACCTGTTCATTCAACTCGCTCCTAATGACAGCACCATGGAAATACTATAGCTGGGTTGCTATGGAGACTACAAACAGAGAAAGGTAAAGACCACCAAAACACTTTACCCTTAAGTTCAAAACAAGACTCAAGGCTGCATATCGTTTTTAGTGGAATAAGTGAGTGTGAAGCACTTTTGTGGAAGTAGTGGTGGGAGTTAAAATTGTTTTTGCTTATTGTGAAAAGGTTTGCTCTTTGGTACGATTGTAGATTTATTATATGCTTTAATATCTGTAAAAAACAAGGCTGTGTGGTTAAGGCATTTTCTTCAAGTAGAGCAATTTTAACAGAATAAATTGGCATGATAATAATAAACCCACGAAACAGTCGAAAATGCACAACCTTAAATAATAAAACATTTAAGCTTATATCACTATTACTGAATTTGTATTGTTTCTGCACAAACCGTCATATTAATGCTAACTATAAAATTCAGACTAAAAGTATTTCTTCATCTTAGAATGCCAGGTTGCTAATAAAAAGGTTACACTCTTTTTATGTATTATTATTCACAGATATATTTTATTGTAGTATGACTTGACTATAATCAATTACCAGTGTTGGAATTTACCTAAATACATATTCGGAATACTAATTTGGAGTACCTGTGTTCCACGGGTACAGTTAATCTTTCATTTTGTAATTTTCAGAATAGTTACTTTCCTAAAATTAAAGAAATAGATTTCGTTGACTAATCATGCAATTGAAGCTTCAACTGCACATATCATATTGGTGAGAAAAATATAAAACCCAGCTCTTGTGGTGTGTGTATGTACGATTCTTCCTTCTCTAATCAGTGATAAATAAATGCATAACAATTTTATTAATAGTTCGTTAGTATTAATCCTACGTTAAGTTTTATTTTTTTACTCTATTACATAATGCAAATTATAGTGAAAGTATTCAGAATACAGTAGTCTGATTCTTTCCAACACCGTCAGTTACAGAGTTATAAGAAAATCCACAATGTGATCTAGAACATCTGTGGCCGCTGGAAAACTTAGCCAACCCTGATTATAAAAGTTAATCATTCCATGAAAACCACTGGCCATGTGCTTCCACGTCACCTCTTTGTTCAAGTCCAACAGCCGCTTCCTGAAAAGTATCCCATCATCCCTCACTACATCATATTCACAGGTGAGGATGAATGTTGGTGGGGATTTTACAATGACATCATCTTCAGCCAATAGCGGCGAGACCTCATGTTCCAGGCCATCTTTGAGAGCGTGGTACAGCCCTCCGTCGTAGAGTGCCTCTGGTGGTTCAACATAACCCCTGGACAGGCACTCTTGTGGAAGGTTGCTGGGAGACAGCCAGGTCATGTAGCGTGGTTTAAGTTCATTGGGGACATGGTACCCATCCAGCAGGTCTTGGCCCAATGAAGGGTCTCCATTGAGATATTGCAGGAAGTAGAACGGCACCCGGGCACGGTACAATATGGGCACGGCGTAATTTTGCTGGTATGAGGGCAGGTTGAAATCTGCCATCTGCAACACTGGGTAGACTAAAACTTGGGCAAAAGGGAGCAGCAGATGTCCATTGTCCTGTTTTGCCAGGCGCAGGCACAGAGCGGCAGCCAGGTTCGCCCCAGTGCTGTCCCCTCCGACTGCCACTCGTTCAGGGTCGATGCCAAAGTCTTCCATGGCCACAGACAGGAAGTGGCGTGTGGCAGCCTCACAGTCGTCCAGCTGAGAAGGGTACGTATGCTCAGGGGCTAATCGGTACCTGGAAAGAGGCGAGTGTGCAAACATACTCAATATGGTACGTTAAGGGGGATTAGCAACCATACGCCACTTTGAGTCATTCAGGCTTAATGGAACAACATACCCAACTGAAACTACAGTAGTGCTGGATTTCAGAGCTATGTAGCGGCAGACTTCATCAACAGAATCTGGGGAGGACAGAAAAAGCAGTGTCTTTTTGGCTTTATACTATTTAACATTCATACTCTGCCAAACCCATTTGTATGGAAGATATTTAGTTTAATCTGATTTAATAATGTAATTGCAGGGGAATTTTTATAACTATAAATGTTTAATATAAAAAACAACCTACTTTTGTCTTCATAAACGACAAAGCAAAAGTACTTAAAAGAAGACATGATGAATTAAATCACTGGATCTGAATTTTTAACCCAGAAAAACATGTTTGAATGGTTTTACTCTAAATTTCAGCCGCTGAGTTTTGCAGTGTTTTTCTAAGTTAAAAAAAAAAAAAAAATTGTACATTGTCAAGCCCTAAAATGCAACAGTTTTTCAATTCAAAGTGTAAAATTTGCAGAGAAAATGTCACAGCAAAGATTCAAGGTGCCAAGACTCTCTCACTTTGGATCAATTGGTAATGTCTTGCTTTGCTAAATTCACCATACATTTTGCACTGAGTTTAGATAATTGAATTTAAGGGCTTGAAAATCTTTGCATTGAATTTTTCACTGAAATTCATAACAGAAAAAAAAATCTTGTTTTGTCAGAGTTAAGCGCCAGCATTTAAAAATTCTAATTCTGATGATAAATTTGTGATGTCTTGGGAAATTGGAAAAACATGCACACTCCACTTCATGCACCAATGGCCTCCAAAACCCACAAAACCTCAAAATGGCCGGAGCGCTAATTACGTTGTGTAGCACACCAAGGAATTCATAATAATAATAATAATAATAATAATAATGTGTATTGGATTTGCAAACCTAAGCTTCCCAAGACCCATCCTCCTCCGTGGAAATACACCAGCCCCTTTTTTGAACCATTACAGGCTGTGGTGGGTTCATAGATTCGAACAGGAACTGCAGAGAAAATCAGGTCCGTTATCCTTAGACCAGGAGGAGTCGGATTTGTGTGGGTCAGAAACCATGAGACAAACCAGCGGATGAAGGTGACCTGATGACAGAAACCCAGGCGGTGCAAGATCCGACCCTGGAAAGAGGAATAATAGGCAAAGGACAATGTGAAAAACAAACATCTTGTCATAAAATGTTTGAGTTAAGGTTACAAGGCTAATACTATGAGCTTCTTTTGACTGTAAATAAAGGACAAACAGCAGCTTAATGTCAGTGTTGCTTTATTATAGGTTAGAGTTGTTTAAATAAAATAAGTGTTATCCTGCTAATTTGTTTCTGTTTACTATTCTTCTCTTGTATTTGACTCCGACACATAACATTGTGAGTAATTCTCTTTGGTCAAGTCGGTAGAAAAAAAAAAAAAAAAAAAAAAAAAAAAAAGAAAATATAGGAAAAAGAACATCAAGGGCTTCTGATGTTGGCCGATAGCTCAGTAAACCAGGATAACTTGACATATAGCCCTAAGCCTGTATACACTTATAGAATGTATAATCTGTGTTCCCGCTGAATGCTATTGTGACTGTGTAAAGTCAAAAGAAGGTTATTCATGTTCTTTAGAAAGTATATTTACGACAACATCAAAAGGAGACAACAGGTGACCTTGCTTTGTTGAAACCTGATTTCTTATCTTAAATGGTTCTGATCCGAGCATTATCAGCAGCTTCAGAGGGCAAATAAAACTGCAATGTTTTTTTTAATAAATAAGCGTTGGGTAAATACATTAAAGGTGTTTGTATGTGTGTGAATAGCATTTGATACATAAGAAATGCATTACTGTTTTGACATTGTAGACTTTTTTTTTCTTTTTTTTTTTAAGATTTGCCATCAAGTCTTCAATTTGCTTTTCCAAATACAGCAAAGTGTTCCTTAATATGCATAATGTGCATTTGTCATATACTTACTTACTTAGTGTTGAACTATAACATAAGTAGATCATCATTTTAAATTGTGTTTTTGTAAACCCCAATATTGATCTGAAACGCCAACAGAAACAGGTTCATCGACTTTCTGTTGAAAACTACAGAACTGATAAGCCATAGTAACGTTTCACTGCAACAAGCATAAAATGTTCCTATAAATGTTTTTATTTAAAAACACCGACTACATGACATTTTGAAACTGTATCACTCAAATGAGTCTTAGTTTTTCGAATAATTGCACCTAAGTACAGGGATGTGGGTGTGGATAGGGGGTAGGTGAAAACAGGAATTTTCTTGGCATTCGAGCTTCAGTTGCAGGGCAATACAGGATTTCTCACGATTTGACAAGAATCAATCAAAATACAACTTTGAGCAAACTAATAATGAGTAAACACCAGTGTAACAAGGTTAACAGCTCATTAAAATTGATTTTGCGTAATATGTCCCCTTTAAAGACAACACAATGATAAAAAGCGTAAAAGGATTAGATGTTGGACAACTTACCACAATGGCAATACCGACAAACAGGCTGTGAAGCGCATGCAGTTTGCCTGTGTTCTTCACCCCTTGAGGAATGTGTGAATTCATCAGCTCTGAGTACACCAGTCCAATTACCAAGAGGAGGAAGGCAGCTACGAGAGCCGCACAGCCAATTATTAAAATAGCACAGCCGATGTCCATGAGGCGACTTGCTGTTCAGCTAAAGGAGCAATTAGGACCAAATGTGTGATCTACCTTCCACCAGCTCTGTTTAAACCCCACCCACCCGACAATGCCGCAGGGTCACCTTGACATGTTTTTGACTGGGGATATTATTTCAAAAACTCCATGTGTAAACAGGACCTTTTTAAGGGAAACACTGGTTTAAATATGAAAAATATGTCAGCAGTGGGTATCTCGTCGGAAGGGTTCAAACTTACAACTAACTTAACAAACAAACTACTGTTTTATGTAATCGGGAACGTGTAGTAGACCTATACAGAAGAAAGGAAAATATCTGAACACTGCACATATTTAATTTACGTGAATTAACTTAAAGAGATGACTTTGGTTTATGAGTTTAGTTAATGTAATTCTAATCTGACAGCATGAATGAATTTGCATAAAATAGCAAATAAAAGGATCTAGAGTATTTTTCTTAGTAAATTGTAGGCATAGTATATATTCTTGACTGCCCAGGCAACTCTTTGGCTCTTAGCTTATAACTTCAAAATCATTATGGTTTTGAATCATTGCAGTTGCATGTTTGGATTTAGTTTGAGTGAAAAAAAAAGATAAAGGTTCAAAATTGAAAAGAAGTGAATGAGTCAAGAAAAGAAATCATCCGATTAAACATTAGTGAATTTACCTTCTTTTGTTATGTCACTTGCCCCCCCCCCCTCTAGAAGTATGAGTACATTCTAGAATCTCAAAACAACCAATTGGTGTTGTTTTATCCAGAAAATAATTGACTGGCCAAACTGACTGAACTTTCGCAGTTGATCTGTAGATGGCAGTGATAGCTCGGGTTTGGTTTTACATCAAAATTAACTGCTTCGCGATCAAATTTGTTGATCACAAAAATAAACAAAATACATAGTTTTGTTGTCTCTTTTTAGAATGTGTTTTATCTGACTGTTATGGGATTGTTTGGGTCTAATGTAGTCTAGGTTTATTTTTTATTTTTTGTAATGTATTTGCAACAGCGATTTTTTTTTAATTTTTAATTTTTTTTAAGTTATTTACATGCGTGAATTGCCCACAACCTCCCCCTATATTTCCACTGAGTACTCTCCTCCATCCTTAATTAAGTGACCATTAGTCGTCAGATAAGCAATCTTGTTTGTTTGAATGATAATGAACAAATGCTGGCAAAGAACAACAAATAGGCTTAATCACATTAAAACTTTTCCCAAACAACATTAAACTCAGTGTAGACCTAGAGCTGTGACCACTGGGGGGCCGAGCGGTGTGGAGGCGCCTAAAAGGGGGTGGGGTAGGCGCGAGGACGCAGCCAGTGTGGGCAGACACGGGGCACCGGGGCAATAAAAACCAAATATTCATCCCCACTCAACATGTCAATCAGGATTACTGCCCTTACAAAGCTGTCTCCGGGGTGCTTCAAGGCTTTCAGAGGTGGATGTTGTCGAGCACGGCCACGGCGCCCGCGTATAAAAGCCAGGAGAGGATCACAAGCAAAGCAAAGCAAAGCGCAGCGTTTGGAGGAGCGCACAGCCGCAGCAGCCGCAGCCGCACTCCGGAGCGTCGCCTGGACTTGCGCCTTTTCGCATCTGCCATTGGTTGACACGCGTAATGACTGATCGCTCACTTATATCTAGACGTCCTTCAACTTTTCTCTCGTTTGGATTAACGCTACAAAAACATCTGCGCGAGTGGCTCATGCGTGCGTGACTTTTCGCTGGTTCAGAAAATTAATTATCCTGCGTGTCATTAAGACATTCGGTGACATGGATTTGATAAGCGCGTGTCGCATGTTGCTCTTCCCGATTCAAATCCTCTATCACCTCCTGAGAGCCAGCGTGTCCCCGTTTTTGCCCGGCAGAAAGAAGGACCTGAGCAGGGAGGTTGTGCTGATCACCGGGGGAGGACGAGGCATCGGTCGTCACCTGGCCAAAGAGTTCGCCAAGCAGGGCGCCAAGAAGGTTAGTTAGTAATGCGATGCAAAAAACACTGTAACACACAACGACAACCTGCTGTAGATATGGTCTCTATAGTGACAGTACCGGGGTTAGGCTTAGGCAGAGTTAGCAGGGGTCAAAGGTATGTTTAGTTTCTGGTTATGAACTGGCTTGAACAACAGCCTTTATAGCCTCAGGTGCATTGTCTGCCTTTTCTCAAATGAAAAAACCTTGTACTTGTGCCATGCCTTTGGTCAGTTTAATTTAGCAAGACACACATTTTATTTATTTGTTGTCATTTTGTATTTTTATTTATTTTGTTATTTATAGTGGACAAGATTAATCTTGTTTTAAACTTAAAAGATACATAATATATTTATAAGATTGCAAAGAGAATTCCCCTGGACAAGTTATGCAAAGGCATGCCATGTCATATCTGTTAGTTCTAAGTGCAACTGTGATTCAACTCATAGAGTGAACATAAAACATGACATGGGCCTTTGAGAAATGGGAATGAACTTTGCATTTTGATTTATCCTCTATACCCTGTCATAAATAGATTCACTTGCCCAACTCCTGAACTACTGACACAGAACTGTTGAGAGACAAGTTGGACCACATATTGGAACATGTCAGCACTCAGACATGCAGTTTCAACCTCCCCCTCCCCCTTTCCTTCTTTCTCCAGGTACAACCTTTGCAGTCACTACTTTACCACTCTACGCCCCAAGTGTATTGTCGCAGGGCTTGTATGAAAGCAAGGGATCGTGACCTCCAAGTAGCCCTTAGTTGCTCCAGCGGGACTGCGGTCTCTGGCCTCAATTTGAGCAGGGAGCATTGCACAACAGCAGGTCAAGAAGAGGGCAGCCTGCACAGCCTTTGGAGCTGATTGATGTGATTATAAGGGCAGTTCTCCCCTGACATTGTGCACTGGTTCAGGCTCATTCTAGGATGATTGGCATGGCTAAACGTGTCGTTATGGTCAGATTTGGCATGGGATGAAGGGGTAAATGTTGGAAACGAAGTAAAATATAAAAAGTCTTGCTCAACCTGCTGCTTCTTTATTGGGATTTTTGTGCTGTTTTAAGTGGTGCCAAGACATCGCAACATAATAAAGGACTGTAATGCTTTTGATAAAAATCAGATTAGGAATTGTTTTGCAGAGTGTAGGGGTTTATGGAGTGTGCTGAAAACAAAGACTCTGAAAAATGCGCCCTCAAAACTGTTTTTTACAACTGTTTTGAGTGTGAATTAGAGGTGCATTCATTTTTCTAATCCAGGAAGAGGGAATTTATCATCTGCATGTTATATTTGTATGATTTAAGAGCTTGACCACCTTGGCAGGTTGTATAAATGTTACAATCAAGTCACAGAGGGCCATGCATCTTTGCGCCAGTCTCCAGCCTCAATAAAAGGGGTTTATTGAAAAGGAATTGGCTTGTATAGCATGTTACAAAAGAAAATGTGCCGTCAATTATTATTGTTGTTGCTATTGCACAACTGGAAGCATAATATTTGCGAAAAGAAAAATCATTATAAAAATAACAATGTAAAATATAGTGTCACTTTTGCATTGTCCACACTAAAACACTGCAAGTAAATTTGATATAATAGCTGAAAATTCTAATTTCCAGCATACAGACCCCTCCCGCGCAAAGCCCCCACCCCCATACCTCCTCTGTCATCCCTCATTCACTAACAAGGACATGTCTCTTGGATGTTTTTTCAAAGCTCAAGTGGTTACATTGATGCTTGCTGAGGGTCACCTGTGTCCTGCTATCTTTTTTTCTAGCAATACATTGGTTGCGTAATACATCTGACTGTTAAAGGCAGCAACAATATTCTTTTAGATGTTAATAGTATGCGCCTTTATGTGTGATAAAAGTCATTCATTATCCATGCAAGAGAATGGTTGATGGCAATTAGTTCCCATGTCAAGAAGCAACACAATTCCAACAGCACGTTTGACGTCACGTCCGCACTTAAAATTCTATTTTAGCAGTTTGAAAAAGTGATTTTGAGCTGAGTGAAATACTAACTGCTTTTCTCGTTCTTTTCACTTCACTCCTCGAGGGAATGGGGCAAGGAGAAACCATGCAGTGGGTTTTAAAAGCTCTACTTTGCAGCTGCACAACAAAAGATGTCACCACGCTTTTCAGCACCTCCATTGTTGGGCATTATCAAGGTGTGAAAGCTTTGAAAACAACACCTGCGCTAATGTGTATGACAATTGCTACCAGCCTGAAGAGATGCTAGGAAGGAAATAGGATGGTTATTATGAATAGTGGCTAACCTCTATGAACTTGTGCTAACCCCGGTTTGAGCCTCTTTGTGATTGGCAGCTGGTGTTTCCTCTTTCCTTTCTGCTCAGGGGCTTTAGAGATTTTACGGTGTGAGAGGGATGACAGATCTGAGGAAAGAATGCCACAGTGAGAGAATCTAGGTTCCTTTGAGAGGGGAATAGTCACAGGACAATAAACCGGATAAGAGTGTTTCACAAAAACCCAGCTTTTCGAGGGTCACAAGCTGATGCACTCTTTGTCACATTCCCAAGCCCAGTTAAATTGTTTTCAAGAAAATCTCTAATTACTATAATCATTTCCTGCTAGGAGGCTGATGATTGGCTGTCTATTAAAAAAGGGAAAAGCCAAGGAGAAGGTACAGATGACCAGGATCATCATAATAATAAAAATAATTTTAGTATATTGCTATTCTATTTTCATTCAAGAGTCCACATTTTGTAATAATCATATTGTCTTTAAAATCAAAATCTATTGAACCATCTCCAACTTTCATTTTGGCTGGCTGAAAAGTTGGATTAGGTGAATAGTGGAAAGCCACATAGTGCTGAACTCACTGTGTCCATGTGGATGTGTTGTGGTGGAGGCGGGAAGCACACCGTTCCCAGCTGGGTCTTGCCCTGCAGCTGACCTTGCTGTCTCCGCAGTAATTAGACAGCAGCAGGCGACTGCCTCCTGAACTCCCGCTGCCCCCTGTGTGTGTGTGCGTGTGTGTGTGTGTGTGTGTGTGTGCGTGTGTGTGTGAGTGTGTGTCTGCTCTCATACAATGGGTGTGAAAAGGTGGGCCCATACCCACCCATACATTAAGAGGGACAGATAGAATATCACAGGAACTATTGGGATTGTACAGGTCCCGCCGTGTAGGGTGGCCTGTAAGAACTGCTTAATTCCAGCGTGACATATTTACTGTAAAGGAGATGGCGAAAATCACATTTTTAATCTGCATTTTTCCCGCAACTAAACTTTTACATGAATATGTAAATATAGTGTGAGGGTAATATGTTTTTCTAAGTAAAAAAGTTAAGTCAAAGACAGGATTATTGTATTATATTTGAGTTTACCTCACTTTATTTTTGAGAGCTCTATTTCATCTGCTGGTTCGTTGCATGTCTGTAACGTAGAATAATTCCCCCTTAGGGATGAATAAAAGTATGTTGTGGTTGGCAAATACAGAAGGATAATCAATTCTGTGGTTATGTAACATTTTTTTCTTTTTCTTTTTCTTTTTAACATTTCATATTAAAATGTATTAAGTTATTTATTCCTGAAAACTTGGTACTGCATACTTTGAGATGGTACTGTCTTAAAATTATCGTTGCCATCACATAATATATAGTTCATACTATTTCCACTATACTGCTAGTTTACCATGAAAGCAGCTGCTTTATCTCCCATAACCAACATAGACCACTCACTGTCTTATTTAGATTGCAGTTTGGCTGGTGCTTGTTTGTTCTCAGGACCTTGTGTGTTATGCCTTAATGAATTAAATAACATTAGCAGGAGAGCACAGTTTGAGGGCTCCCTTTTAAAATGAGAGCTGTCAGCTTTGTTTGTAAGGCTCAAATCCCATTAAAGCTTTGAGTTATTTATCAAGAGCTGTCTCCCCCTGGCTGATTACTCAAATGGCTTTGCAAATGAGGCAAACAGAAAAGCCAATCAAACGCAAATCAAACAAGAGGCCTTCACAGAGGGAGAGCAGCCCAGAGTCTCAGGTTCTGCATGATAGACAACTATTTCTATCAAGTTAGATGTGCTTTGCCTTTATAGTTGACACACTTAGGTGTACTTTTACACTGCAAAATCTATGTGTATAATGTATGCAAAAGTGCTGGGCTTCCAGATGGGTCTTGCCAGCAGTATGGGCAAGCAACATTTGGCAGGGATAGCATTTAAGTAACAGAATCTAAGATTTAACCTAATGAATGATATAAGGATAAAGTAACTCCTACTAATGCATTTAGAGTAAAAGTCTTTGCAGTAACTCTGATAACACATGTTTAAAGTCACCATAAACCTGTTTTGTTAGTAAGTATGTCAGACTTACCCATTTTGTGTGTATCCATTGTAGCAGAGTTCAGATTTGACCACATTTGTCTCAGTCTGACATGCTGCTCCACTGGGTAACACAGCCCTACTCTCCTTTGTGTGGACAGCACATGCTCACAGCCTGTGTCTGACTGTCACATACACGAGATCACTTTCCAGCAGACATTCGCTCAAATATTAACCTTGGTCATGGGCTTGGGGCCAAATCGCACACTGGCGTCTCCTCTGCTCTTTGCATACACTGTCTTTTCATCACAGACGGCGGGGCTCATCTGCCCAACAGGCCATGTAATCTGCAGGAGAATTTGTGTTGGAGAGATGAGGAGGGCTCGCTTGCCCCCTGATTTCATTACCTTTCGCTGACCCCGAAGACTGACAGATCTAATTGCCCAATCGCTAGTCCCCCACCTCTATGCAACCTCATGTTCCCTGCTCAAATGACAGGGCTTCATGTAGGCTCTGGCCAAATCAAGAGACAATGCATTCACGCAGCAACCCCCCCAAGCCTTTAATCTGGTCCAAAAAACAATTTGGTGATGGTTTTCCAAAGCACTCTCTGTCCTCGGAAAGGCACATTACAAATGTTTTTTGATGTAGATGAGAAAAGTACATAATTCAAACTAGGGCGTCAAAATATGTGAAAAACCTATTAAATATAATATGCCCTTGAAGATTGCAACAAAGTAGTTCCTGGGGTGGTGAGCTGAGAAACAAACTTGATATCATTTTTTTGGTTTATTTATTTGTTGATTTTCTTATTTTCCCCTAGGTAATCCTGTGGGGTAGAACAGAGAAGTGCCTGAAAGAAGCCGCAGAGGAAATCTCCCTAATGGGAACAGAGTGCCACTATTTACTCTGTGACGTGGCTAATCGGGAGGAGGTGTACAAGCGAGCCAAAGTGGTCAGAGAAAAGGTACATTTAACTATAGAGTTCAATTTTTTCTTATCTTGCATGAAAAAAGAAAATGGGCATTTCTCAGCAGAACACATCAGAAAATATGTCCCCATGGTGCGTTTTTGTCTGTTGCGTATTGGCTGAGCTGTGCAGTCTTCCATCTGGTAAAAATATTAGACTTTTGAACTATAGGAATAGGAGTTTTTTTGCTATCCTGTTGTGTGAAAGCAAGATGGGAAATGTATGATCCTGAGTATATTGATGACTTGTTGTTTCTTTCTTTGTGAACAACAGGTTGGAGATGTCACAATACTGGTGAATAATGCAGCGGTGGTCCATGGTAAAAGCCTGATGGACTGTGATGACGACGCACTTCTGAAATCTCAACACATTAACACTTTGGGACAGTTCTGGGTAAGATCAAATTGCATTCCAATTGTTTAACCATTTTGTAATATATCACAACATTATGATAGAAGTTGTCTTAAATACATTTATTTAATAAATTATATAACTATGACTTCATATATTCCAGCCCTATGAACTTTCATAGTAGGAACAGCATCAGCGTGAGTTGAAACTCAATGCTCTTAACATATCATCATTGGGGAATTTTGTCATGGACAAAAAAGGAAATTTATACTATGATCTAGTCCCACATAGCTGTTAGATGGCGGTCATTAATTGCACATTTAGGGGGGTATTTCCAAATGTGCTCTGCCGTTTGAAACAGAACATCAGAACAGAGCATACGAGGCCATTTTTACTTTGAAGGAAGATGAAAAGGCTGTCAAACCCAGACAGAAACGCAATTATCACCTAAAAGAAATGGAAATCACACTGGATATTGTCCCTCCTTTGTTCCACCTTATTCACCTCTCATGTCTCTCCATTACAGACCACAAAAGCCTTTCTACCTCGGATGTTGGAGCTGCAGCACGGTCATGTGGTGTGCATAAACTCCATCTTGTCCCAGTCTCCGATCCCTGGGGCCATAGACTATTGTACATCCAAGGCCTCCTCCCTGGCCTTCATGGAGAGCCTGACTCTAGGCCTGCTGGACTGTCCTGGGGTTGGCTGCACCACAGTGCTCCCATTCCACACCAACACAGAGATGTTCCAGGGAATGAGAGTCAGGTGAGAAGACGCATGAATTGCAGTTTAAAATGTTCAGCATGATAAAATCTAACAAGGCAGTGCTTATTTTTTTAGCTATTGGGCAATTTGCAAAAAAGCATGTTTATAATAAAATTTACAAATTTTGACCTTGTCACACACACACACACACACAGCTTTTCAGCAACCATTTCGCATACTGCAGTCATTATGTATGACATTGGAGTGATATAAATAATTTTAAGTATTACCTTTCCAATACAGGTTTCCTCAGCTATTTCCACCTCTAAAACCTGAAGTGGTGGCACAGAAGACCGTGGATGGAGTCAGAGCAGACAAGGCCTTCCTTTACCTTCCCTGGACAATGCATGCGCTCGTTGCCCTTAAAAGGTGAGCGTAGCTTATTATGATGTAGAAGTGCATAAGTGTGAGAAAGTTAAATTCAATCTGAGAAAATTATTCAAATAAACAAATAATAGTCATTGACTCAACATCTCTTTTTATTTCTTTTTTCAGCTTCATGCCACAAATGGCCCTTGAAGAAATCCACAAGTTTACTGGGAGCTACACCTGCATGAACACATTCAAAGGGCGAACATGAGCTTATATTTGAATATAAAAGACTTCTAAAAATTTAGTTTTTATAAAAGGACATGGACCTTTTTACAAAACGGTTGCCTGAGCTCCCAGACAGATACACTTTTGCTAGCTGGGTGATGGTCGTCCTGCAAGTCCCGAGTGATGACAGAAAGGAAGCAGGCGCTTGTGTTTTGGGCATTGAGACTTTTTGCACGTGTATTTGGTCTGTGTTGCCTCCATACATGTGAACAGACAGAGTACTATAAACTGGTCCTACTCTTTGAGTAAGAGTTCAGTTGATGTAGGTTTGTCACTTCTTTTAGTCTGTTTTTAAACCTATTTTTGTATCTGTCTTTTAAATTTCTTTGAATGGGAGTGAGATAATAAAACGTTTTACTTCGATATAATTTGTGTTTATTTGAGAGAACTTGACTGCAAACATTTGCACTTTCTGAGCCAGTCCCAAACCCAGATAAACTGAAAACACAAGATACAAATCAGCTTGGCAAGAATTGCAGTTATATTGGAAATATGCCAGGTAGCAAATTAAAGCAACATCTTTCTCCCTTCGGTCTCACTGTATGACCTTTGCGAACAACTCAGGGGTTTTGGTCAGCATTTTTAAAACATCACACTCCTTTGTTTTACACAACAGAGTACGCTGAAGGTTATCCTGAAGAAGAGAGACAGTGTAAACAATTTTCTGCTAAAGCAGTAGGCTTTTTAAAGTTGTTTAAACCTTCAATTGTTTTGTTTGGCAAAGAAAAATTAAATAAGACTCATTAGTGTTCAATGAGTGGAGGTGGAAAGCTAACCACAGGAGGGCTTTGCTGTCACACACACAATTAAATTGACGTCTTCTCCACTGCTTCTTCTGCTGCATAGGAAATCTCTATATGATGCACCAAGAGTGCTATTAAACATGTTTGGAAGCCAGTTAATTTTAAATGTCAAGAACAAAATAATTCTAAATGTTAAGCAATAAAATGTTTCTCATCTGTACTAATGGTCCCATGACTCCAAAGCTTATAACGTTTTACACACACACACACACAGGTAATGCTGACAGTTTATATAACACACAAACGTACACATGCACACAAGCAGACAAACACACACACACACACACACACACACACATTGCTTTATACACACCTAAAGGCCTGTTTTAATTTGCATTTATGAAAGATCATGTAGGCTCTTCTGTGTATTTTTACACACAAGCGTGAAGAGCAATGATCATGGAAAATGCAGAATTGCAGATGTTGTTCTTAATCTACACCACGTGTTGTCTCCTGGCTGTGAGGTTAATAATGAAGCCAGGCCTCCACCATGAGCAGCATTGTGTTACATAAAGACAACTCACATGGTTTGTGATATCAGAGCCCAAGACAGAATGTTTATTATCCGATTGTTTTATTTGCTTAAGCGTTTGACCCAAATCCCCATTCTTGACCTAAACCTTTTTAGATGTGTTACAGCTATAGATATCAGAAAACATAAAAAGTCAAATTGCTGCTACTACGACTATCAACAACTAAGCTCTACAACTGATACTTTTACCTCGCACAGTGACAGTATACCCAACAAATATCCTTAGGCTGTGGCTCCCATTTGCCTATTCATTTTTACAACTACACACATTGTTATTATTGGTTTTTGTTTTTTTAAATGTTTAAATGAAACACAAAAACAGAGAACGCCGAACACAACAGAGAGAAAGAAAAACAAATGAATAAAGGCAATAAAAGACATCGAGCTACGGCACACATTGTCAAACAAAAAAGTCCCACTCGTGTTTCTAATTTCGATTCCTATATCAGTCCAGTCCTTGATCGTTGGTTCAGTTTGTATATCGTTTTTTCATGGCCTTCTTACCTGCTGCCAGAAGAATTGTATCAAAGGTTTCCATTTATTGTATCCTCGGCTTGAGTTCTGATGCCCAATCACATAGTTCCGAATTCAAGTCGGATGCCAATGCCTAAAATAGTTTGCAGTTCTTTTTAAATCTCAGTCCAGTATTTCTGAACAATCGGACATTCCCAAAACTCATGATAATGGTGGCCCACTTTGACATGGTGTTATAAAATACTGTGATTTTGTGGTCCTCCATTGAGAAGTATATATATTTTCCCGTTCTTCATCTGTCAAAACAAATCAACAACAACAACAACAGCAACAACAACAACAACAACAACAACAACAACAACAACAACAACAACAACAACAACTATATTATATATGCTCCTTCTTAAAATAAATTTGGATTTCCTTAGTAAAAACAGTTTTCATTGCTTATTTGTTTATTTAAAAAGGACAGTACATATTAATGAACATACAATTTAAATATGGCAGAATTAGCCTGTTGGCCACTTTCCATCTGTAGTCCCTGGCAGGTCAGGACAGAAACAATATATAACACATACACTTGAACACTTGACAACATTTGAACACTCCCTTTGCCTGGCTGTAAAAGCTGGGAGAGAGGTTGCCCTTTAACTAGAGGACAATGCATATTCATATTTTGTATCTCTGTGACCCATATGTACCCTCCCATTATGTCTGCCATCATAATCGGTATAGGTAACCTGTGGGTGGAAAATGGAGCCCTTGTCATCCAAACACTTGATTTTCATTCTCTCTCTGGGCTGTTGCGAAACCAAGAGAAGAAGCAGTACTTTGGGGATTGAACTAGGTTGAGAAGACATGTAACGCACATGTGCTGAAGAGCGTGGCCCAAAACGGTTGATAATCTCAGGGGGAAGGTTCAGAACAAGGTTGGCCAAATGCTGAATAAATCTTAGTGGGGACGTGGAAAGAAGTTTTTCCCTCTCTTTCGGCTGATGGCTGACTGACCGAGTGCAGGTGGGGTAGATCATCGGGAGAAGCCAAAGCAGAGCTGTGACCAGAATCCCAGGTGGCACTGCTGGAGGCTGCGCGGCCGGGGGTTACTGTGTGTTGAAATTTGATCATAAGTCTGACCCTAGTAATTTCCAATTTCTAATATTAATTTCTTTATTTTATTTCTTTTCATGTATTTTTTTTTATTATCCAATTTTATAAATTGGATAATCATTAACTTATTGATATTAAATTATCTTTGTTTTTTTACTTATTAGATTACATTTTTGAGTAAAAACTGTCACTATTAATTTTGTAATAATATAACAACAAAAAGTACAATTGGTCATTTTAATCTATCTATCTGCTTGTTAGACTTAAAGAGTTGAAAAAAGTATTTTTTCTGTCTGAACGAACCACATGGGTCAGACTTTGTTCCCTTGTGCATCACCTCTCAAGGGCTCCTTCTCTGGACCACTTCTGATAGAATTTAATGACAACTATAGGAAACTACCAGATAAACCTCAACCAATTCTTACAGTATCATGGTTTTAAAACATCAGTTTCAAGAATAAAATGCTGCTCGCTTTTACTTCTCCTGTGAGAAGTGCCATGAAGTTAATAACTTAGCAAAATATTTCCAATATTATCTTTCGAATGTGCTGCAGATATTTTATATTCTTGGCACAACAGGTTGAAAAATCTGACTTCAGTGATCAATTTGATATACTATATTATAGATACACAGATCTGGAGTGGATTTTGGCTTGTTGTGCAGTGAAGCTGAGCGTTAGCAACACTCTGTCATCACATATGCGGCCAGACCCAGTGACTCCTGGCACTCCACTGTGACTTTTGGGGTATTTTTCAGTTTCACACTGAGGAAAAGGTTTTCAACTGCAACATTTGGAAAAACTTAAAGGCCTAAAATATAGTTTTATCAAGACACACCTCATCAGGTCTTCAGATCAAAACTTTCTTAATGAAAGCTTGTCACGTCACAAGCAAAGCCATGCATTATACAATTATAGTAGTTACAATACTAGTACAGTAGTGACAAATAAACTGTGGTAGCAGTACGGCCAACAATTTATTTTGGTTCTACATCAAGATTTTAAGGTGGACAATATACTATTTGCTTTTCAACACCTTTGGTTAGACATTACAAGTTTTTGAACTTAAAATATAATAATAATAATAATAATAATAATAATAATAATAATACTAATAATAATAATAATAATAATAATAATGATGATGATGATGATGATGATGATGATGATGATGATGATGATGATGATGATGATAATGATAATAATAATGTTAGAAAACACATTATTTGCACTGCCTCTCGGATTTGGCATTAGCACGCCATCCATCCAGTTGGAGTGAACCATTAAAAGATATATGTGTATATTCTATTCTAATTCAATTGATTATTTTTTGCAATGCCCAAAATCAGAGCAGTTGCCTCAGTGGGAATCTCAGAGTTGTTTTACCAATCGAAAGTTAGAGAATCAAACAATGAAACTGTCATTGGTCTTTTGATTAAACAATGTTCACAGGAACTAAACAAATGGGTGGAACTGTCGCAGATCATCCCCTGCCATAGACCCTCCTTCTCGGTGAGGAAAAACTACAAAAACCTGTGGGAAAAATCAGAACCACAGTGAAGGAGAAATCCTACTCATATGACTGAAAAGATTTAATCTGCACTCTTCTCTTTTAAAGTCATTTTATATAATGATTTTGTATGTATTTATGCTGCTGGTTTTGTGATTTTAAAGCAGTTTTTTGTTGTTGTGTAAAGCACTTTAAATTTCTTTGTGTACAAATTGTACGCTACAAATAAACTAGCCTTGCCTTGCCTCTGACGGATGGATAAACTTCAGATTGTCCAGATAGAGACTCTGGAGCCAGAAACTTTTAACCAACGTGACAGGCTTGTTAATATGCACGCGGTTGTAATGACTGCAGAAACTTCCTGAAGGAGTCCGATGATGGAATGGACTTAAAAACTGACACCAACAAGACCTCCAGCGTTACTTAACTATCTGGGAAAACTGATATGGAGTAATAGTAATTAGCAAAGAATGTATTTGATGACATTTACATATGCCTTCAATCGTGATTTATTCAGGATTCAACCCCCTTAAGCAAAAGTGCAATACGGTGTCTATGAAAACAAGGCGAAGACCTGTAATAAACCCCATAAGTGTGCTCTCTTTGTTGACCTCACACTGCCTCGAGCCAAAACTGCATAATGCTGGAGGCAGTGAAGCCAGGAGCAGTGCACCTGAGCGAGGTGTTATTTGTTACACTGCTCCAGCGGCACTCTCACAACTGTGCCGTTAGCCTCTGCACCAGTTTGTATCCAGCTTCATCCATCACAGAGTTTGTAGCATGATAAAAAGGCCCACAGTAAGAGGCCAGCCATGAGCCTCAGTTGAACTGTCACACCACAAGAGTTATTATCCACAGTGGGGTCAGAGGTCACAGGGAGCAGCAGGCTCAGAGGGTGTCAGCCCTGCAGCACATACACAAACACAGAAGGCATCGGACATGAGCTGGACTCTAAATGAATGACAATATTGAGGAGGTTATGCAACACAAATGTCTGTCTTTGGTCTGTGGTCAAAGGTGTACAGTATCTACTGACCATTT
This sequence comes from Chaenogobius annularis, assembly GCA_015082035.1. Lineage (NCBI taxonomy): Eukaryota > Metazoa > Chordata > Actinopteri > Gobiiformes > Gobiidae > Chaenogobius > Chaenogobius annularis. Next base: position 202,723 of record BJKM01000501.1, on the reverse strand, counting down.
GAAATAGGAGAGAAGAACGCTTCACCCAAAAAGGCCACACACAAGCCAGGAATTGGCTATTTTGTTGAGTTAAGACCTGAATATGTGGAATCATTTTGTCATGTTTAGGTCTGGCCTTTTGCTTATCAACACACAATCATGACTTTAGTTTAGTTAATACCAACAGCAGATGATGATATTTCATCATACTATTCAAAACTGTGGACGCAGTAAGGCAAAAAACATTTTTTTTAGGAGTCGAAAAGCCGATAAGCTGTTGGAACACAGCTATCACACTATAATGTCAGAATACTGTTGAATGCATGCTAAATTGTTGTCATCTTAAAATCTCCATTGGTTTAACATTAGGCTAAATGAAAAGTCTTTGAGGTGTGATGACATAATGCCAGGCTCTATTCATGGTTTCACCTTCCTGTTCCTCTTCTTGAGGACTTTTGACCATGAAAAATAAATAAAATATAATTGTTAAGTATTAGCAATGGTGCTGGATTTTCAGGACTCTGAAACCCATGCTAGGTTGACGTCTAGAATGAATGCTGTCATCATTTCAGATGGAGGGAAATGATGGGACCTATGCCACTTTTTGAATCACAGTTGAACCTTATCCTTATTGGTTTGAGACTGGTTCCACAAACTTGCCATATTAATATTATGGCTTGAATACATTTCAATTGACTGAGTTTGAAAAATGGCACGAATTCCTGAAGCTATATTTTGAAAAAAGAATTCCACTCTTATTTATATTGACAGAAAAAACATTGAACTTTTTTATTTCATGTAAATAGGCCCGGTAATTACCAAGATATTAATCACAAATTAGGTCAGTAAATCTGCAATAACTATTGTGTGTTACAACAAGACCCTTATTATTACATATATGATGAGTATGTGAAGGGAAGGCAAGATTTAACTTGAATGGAGCTTCAAAACTTGTTAGAGCTAGTTACTTATGAACATGGAACACACTGGGAAAAATTTCATTTATGCTTTTGCTTAAAAACTGTGGAAAACTGTAAATTGTAACATAATTAACTGTGAAAGGTTAGTGCAGTCACAACCCACTACCTAATTCTCCAAATATTCAACTGCTACCCAGATTGATCGCCTGCTTGTACTTAAAACATTTACTGTAAGCCTGACTTACTCTAGGCTACGTTTGGCGTCTTTTCATTTTTGATCCTCCGCAGCTCCCTTGACATAAAACGGTGTTGTTGTTCACCTTTCTCTCTAGCCAAAGCGGGCTCTGTTTCACATGTGGTTTCTAGTGTTCTGCTTTTGAACGCTGACAGTTAACAGGGAGAGAGGGAGGAGAAGGGCAGGGACAAACAAAGCAACGCAAAGTCTTTTCAGAGCGAGCAGAAGGCAAACACGGTGAGGCAAAAACAGGGTGTGGAGGTCAAGCACAGTTCATGGTGCACAGATCGAACCAGGGATATTTATAAAACCGCCAGAAACCATGTCACAAGAGAGGAAAACTTTGGTTCCCATATGGAGTGTCTCAGCTAGATTTATTTAGAGAGTACTTCTTTGCTGATTACACAACACTGCAGTAACAGCAATGGACACTTTGCTCAAGGTGTATCAGGCTCGGGTCATGCGGAGGACACTGTACTCTCTGTAACCTCATCTGTACTACACAAGAGATACATCAAAAGGTCATACACTCTTTTAACACAACACAGCTCTCAGCGTTACAAAGGGAGACGACCGGGTCAGAGCCTCCCACAAAACCACACCAAATACAGATAAGGCACATTGGAACATGGGATATCAGCAGACTTTGAAAATGCAAGGAACAAGAGCGTTGGGCTTGGGCTTTTCTTGGAATAGGTTCTCCACAGTCAGGTTTGGCTCCAGCCTGCAAAATATGGGTGGGCTTAATATAGGTCACAGAACGATAGAAATAGATTGTTGTATTGTTAAAGCTGCACTATAACTTCTACTTGTCTTCATGGAAATGTTTTTTTCTTTGTCTGCACAATGTTTCTCAAACTGTAGTGTACCAGTGTTGGCACGCGAGCTGCTTCGGGGGGAGGTACGCGAGGTCCCCTGCAGTTTTAGAGTGCTTGATTTAGAGTCAATTGTGTCCATTATTTTTTTTTGGCTTGAACGCTTTATTTGATGGGACAGTCGTAGCGTGAAAGGGGGACAGAAGGGGAACATACAGTGGGAAAATGTCGAGGGCTAGCCTCAAACTCTGGTGGCAGTAACCACACATCTGCAACACTCCACCGCTGCGCCACCAGTAAAGTACCATATCCATGTTATTGTCCTCCTTCTGGCTGTTCTTGGTTACGGCTGCTGTTTTTGCAATCAGTGTGATAACGAAGCATTTTTCAGTAAGAGCTCAAAACACAAACACAACTATAATGTAAATCAACAACAACAATAACACTGCTGGTACACTCACATTTATCACTAATAAAGCCTTTGTGATCACACAGTTGAACTGATTACATTTCTCTCCTTAAATAAGTTGTTTCTGAGTCCCTGTGTTGAGGAAATGATTTGTTGTGCGTCGGTTGAAGTGTCTTGAATCTCTGTTATCTGTTAGCAAACAGCTAGTTAAGCTAGAGCAACAACAAAAACTACTTTCCATTTTTCCATTTTGCTGTATCAAGCTTATTTGTGTTTAATATCTGTTGTGCTGACTATAATTATCAGTTGTAATGTTGAGGAGCACTTTTCAGATAAAAGAATGTCGGTGTGCAACCTCTATTCCAGCAGTAACAGTGCCATGGAGACACAAAGTTAAAGTGCCCCTTTAATTCCTTTGGTGAGCTGAAACCACTCAGGGATGAACCCAGAACTTTTGAGGAAACATTTAAGAATTTTAGAATGTCTTAAAGTAAAACAGTTCAAACATTTATTTGTAATATTATCTAAATTTGCTGATTTACTTCCACCCGCTGCAAACAAAGGCCTGTAGTGCAGTCTTGCATATAGGTCACACGAATAGAGTTGAACTACACCTGAACTCAGTTAAATGGAAACAGACCAAACGTGTAAAGTGGTGAGTGGTGTGTTCATGTGCACCAGGAGGAAGGCATCCCCCTGAGAGCGGTGTGAAAGAGAGAGAGAGGACTTTTTCAGCTGAGGATGTGAGTTGTTAAGGGAAGAGGTGAGATCCAGTGTTTGAGTCAGCATGATTTACAAGAAAACTCATATTGCAAGTGTTATTTCAACTGCAAACTTAATTTACTCAAAGGCTTGTGCTTCTGAGAAAAAAAAGGGAATTTGGATTGTGTTTCTTCCTTGTCAGGAAGAACATATACCGTATTTTGCGGACTATTAGCCGCTACTTTTGTCAGATGTTTTGAGCCATGCGGCTTATTTAGAGGCTGCGGCTTTTCTGTGGTTTTTTTTCTTTCACCGCTAAACCGGAATTAGAATCAAAACTACAGAAAAGTTAAGCAAAGAAGCAGATGTTGCTTTTTTATTCAGCTAGCAAATAGAACCCGGACGACAAATTACCAACTATAAATTATTTTCAAATTCTTGCCCATCATTATGGAACCCAAACGAAGAAGTTCGTATGAAGCAAGTTTTAAGCTGAAGGCCATCGATCTTGCTAGGAAACCGCGCGGCTGCACGCAAGCTTAACATAAATGAATGTACGGTGAGACGCTGGAGGGACAGCGAGAAGCGCTCATGGCGATGCAAAAGTCAAGGAAAGAGTTCTGCGGCCTATACAAAAGGTGCGGCCTATGTATTGTTTTATTATCGTTTTTTTAAAAATAGAGCAAATGCGGCTTATATAGGGGAGCGGCTAAAAGTCCGGAAAATACGGTAGCCTTTTTCACATTGAACTAAAATGGGGCTTGATTCTCTGTGGCACCTAGTCCGAGAAGCTGTTTATCTGTCTATCAACTGAGACCCATGAAGAGTAGTTATTATCATTTAGAGAAGGTCAGATTTCCATTGTGACCTGTGTACTTAAGTGATTAGTACCACTTTAACTTGTGTACAAATGTGTTGGTCACTGAAGAAAGGAAAAAGCAGGGTTTTTTGCTCTTCACACAGAAGCCAACTCCTCAGAGGTCAAAGGTTGTTTAGGATCTGGGAGGTGGTCACACAGCCATCTGTAATTAGTCAGCAAGAGGACAAATTAATGTCCCCAGTGAATGTCTGGTCTGGACCATGGAGGACATTACAGCATCATCTGAACGGCTTTGAGCAAAACTTTGTCACAAGCCGCACTGCTTTTCCAATGAGATCATAATGTACAGAATGAAAGAGACAGCCTAGTGTTTTACGGCCTGTATTCGCACACATGTAACTCCTCCAGCTAAGTCTTTACAGTGGATCATTCCACAGCTAATGGAGATTGGGCATCTGTGGATCATTTGGTTTGAAAGTTAAAACTTCAGCTTCTCCCTGTGGGACAGGACTAGATTTGACATGTTGTTGAGATATCCCACTACAAAGAGGCCTGGCTTCAACAGAAATTCCACAGTAAGAGCTCCAATTTGGCCCAATTTCTCAATTGAACGGTTCTACTGTGCAGCTCCAATGTGGTTAAAAGGCTTTGGAAAGTGAAGGGACTACTAAAGGAGAATATGATTTTATTCAGGAAATAAGAATAATGTGATGGAGGTAACTTTCGGAAAGGAACCAAGAAGCTTGAATCTTTAAGTATGAATGAGTGTGTTGTGAGAATGAATGCGGGACAACGGATGAAAATTAGCCCACGGCTAATCCGTTTACCTTATGTGTTTGATGTATGTTCATTAACATGCACTGTCCCGACCAAATAAGTAAATAAATATTATTGTGATTTAATTACAAGTTTACAAAGGCAGTTCGGCCAACCAACAACGAGTTCATCATATATGTTAGTGTATAGTAAGAAAGGATGTGTGCTTGATTTGAATTAGCGCCTATACTGAAGTATTTGGAGGTGGGCTGTAATAGTTAGAGATGCTCTGTCACCACAAACCTTTAGTTTACTGGAACTGACAGGTCTGGAAGGAAGCATGTATATAAAAATACATATTTATTTTTCTTCCTATATGGAGTGGGATATAGGATAATCTGCCCCAAGCAAAAACTATTTGAGTTTTGAATATAGTTCTAAGAATACCAGCCTCAAGACCAAAATCCAAACATCATAATAGAGCCAAATAACAGAAAAATACCTGTTTTCTGGAGAGAATTTTGCCCAATTTTTTAATCAACCATCCACCCATTTGTATTTGAGGGTTCCCACAGAGAGGGTCCTGAACTTAATCAAGTCTTTTTCCACTTCCACTGCTGCTGCTGCCTGGCTTTTGGATGAGCCAGACTGGACTGAGGCTGCACTGAAGCGAAGAATTCCAACATCTGGCTTATATCTGCAGCTTGCGCTCATTTGGATGCAGTTTGAGGGTTTCCAGTAGATCCACAAAGACCTGAATTGTTCTGGGTTCTTGGGCCTCGTCTGTGTTGGACTCAGAAGGAGTGGTGCTCTGGCGCCTGACTGCCACAGCTGGGCCTGTCGGTCAAAAACCTTCTATGTGACACACAAATCCATATACTGCATACAAAAGGGGGAATTGTTCCAGAGAGAGAGAGATGGGGCGGTCACCACAGGACTGGAGGCGCTGGGTTGAAACTGGAGATCTTACGTAGCTATAGAATCTCTGCTAATTACACAAGTGAAAGGTTGTCTTCACTGAATTTGGCTGTGGAAATCCTTCTCTTTCAGGGTTCAGTGCTGATGATAAACACTTCGGTCAGTGAAAGAGGTATGAGAATTTATTACATATTACAAAGCAGGGCAGTGAAAATCTAACTTTTAAATACTGCCGGTAAGTGCAGTTAAGCTCCTGCTCCCACAAGACTAAATTTGTTGAGGACGCGGCGCCATTATGGATGAGACGAAACGGCTGTAATGAATGGCAACGAGCCTGAAATTTTGCATTTCGAGTTTATTATTGTTATTAAATCATGCCATAAAAAACAATACATTTTAAAAGCAATCATATGAAATAATGATAATGCTTACATTGATTAGATTGCGCCCTAAATCACCTCCATTCCACTTCCTAATATCATCAAAAATGTCCCTGGAGATGTTTGTGAGAAATACACTTTATTATCAAAACCCTGTTCAATGATATTGACATAATACAAATGTGGTAAAATTGTGAAAAAAAAAAGTGAAGCTGTTGTACATTACAGAGTCTAATTCACCTATATCAATAAACACCCAAAAATCATTGGTTTAACTTTATTTTGTGATTTTATTAAAAAGTCAATCATGCAAACTCTGTTTTTGAAGAGCATTTGAGATGTTTTTTTCTTTTCGAAATACTTTGTCTTGCATAATTAATAGAATTGCCAATACACCATATTCAAGGTTCTGTCAATGTAGACTTTATTGTCCCCGTAAGGAAATTTGTCTGGCATTGGCATATTCTTTAATGCCGCTGGGGAAACCGTCTGGATCAGTGATCGCTGGAGAAACATGCAAACACTGTCCAGCCCAGTTGAACCCGCAACCTTCTTGCTGTGAGGCGAGAGTGCAAGCCACTTTGCCACTGTGCCGCTGCAGCAGATTTTAATACAATTTTTGAGTCTTTATGAGACGATAGTTCAATCATTCCCCAAGTAAAAAGCCAATTAATGCTGAAATACATTTGTAGCTTAATTAACGTGAGGCTTGACTCGCTGCAAGTCCGTTTAGCAGCAGAAATCCTCTTCTCTTGTTAATCTTGAGCTATCCAGTAAAAAGTTCTGCCTTTCTTTTGCCCTGCTTCATTTGTACTTCCCGGTGCGCAAAAATAATACACAATCTCTGAAACTCAACCAAAGTTTGTTAATTGGAGCCAGTGCAGTTAGTTTCCATTAAAATTCCCCTCAACCATTCCTACCAGTGTGGAGTTTGGTGTTGCATCGTGTGACGACTGCAGGAGCTCTATTGCTGCAAAAAAGGGTTCAACAATAAAAGTAAAAGTGCTTTAACATAACTAAAAATACAACTTTGTTTCCAAGTGCTACTGCTTAAATGATAAACCTATATATGTTCAATCATTTCAACTCTTAATACTTTATGTGTTTATTTATGTATATGAACTTTTATTCTTTTCAACCCAATCTGTGGTATTGTCGGTTCTTGGGTAAATCACTTGAGTAAAAGTATCTAGTTACACTCTACTGGCTGAATCTTTCTCTCCTCCCCCTTCACCAAGGTCCCACACACAACACTGCAACTCTGACAATTGGGTTCAACACCAGGTCAAGCTTTGGGTTTGACAATGGGCCAACCAGTCTTCAATGGGAGTAAGGCAGACAGCATTCCCACAAAGAGCCCATAGTCACACAGAGGGGATTCTGGCTTCGTGGCCTCTCCCATTCAGTCCACACACTGACTGGAAATAAAGAAAATCTCCCTTCACCAAGACACAACCTTAAGCTGGTGGTGCTCCTTGCTGTCAGTGGACCGTATCAGTTACTGCCTCATAGCTTCAGTAAATCTGTTCTGGAGGCAAGCCTTTTCCGCTCTTTTTTCTTCCTTTCAGCGTGTTTATTTTGCAAATGTCTCCACCGGATAAACTTTGCATGCACTCGTATGAAAACATTGTGTATGCAGCGATATATATATGGTGATGTGTGAGCGCGGGCCCAACTGTTTACTTATCTGTGCACTCTTTCAGTCCAACCCAATGACAGTGATTTGTTTAAACACCCTGGCCTGCCTTAATAGATAAAACAAAAGGTACTGGAGGTAAATTCGACATTAAAAGTATGTGCTAAAAGGTTTGTTGTTTTCATCTGACCCATATCCCATGTCTGGTCCAACAGGTGATGGCGCAGAGTTCTGCTCCATCAGGAAGCTTTTTGTTATGATGAAGAACGTTGGTAACATATTGTATTTGGCCTAGAACACCAGATGTCAACTTTTGGACTATTTTATGTTTAAGGCATTGTCTAAATTTCCCTTTAGAAGCAAACCTCACAATTTACCAAGGCTTAGGACTGGCATAAAGACAGTGTTGTTCAACAATCTATGACTTGATTTAAACATCAAGTCATAGATCCTCATCCTCTGTAACTTTGATGTGAGTTGTTTCTGGAATTGTTTCAAGATTTGAGTTTGGTCAAAAGTTCAGAGTTGTTTGTTTGGTATCCTGATTCGCTGGTTCTCCTTCCTTCCCCGCTCAGCTCTCCCTGTGAAGCTGAAGCCATAGCGGGGCTGGCGAGCGCTGACGGAGGGACATGGATCTTGCACATTGAGTGTGTGAACTCTGGCTGAACCCCTGGGTGTACTGTTTCAGGCACGCTCTGACAACCTCGCCCCAATGACCCGGCTCGCGACTGCACAGTTCACAGGGAGGTCCTCCACTCACGCACACCCCCTGCCCCCCTCTCCCCCCGCCCCACCCACCACCGGCCCCTCGTGTTGTCTCCTGCCTCCAGCTCTGTCTCTGTGCTGGGTTTTTTCTCTCCTGGGTTGCCCTCCAAGTTTATCATCCTGTTGTCAACAAGTTGGAAAAATGTTTACAAAGATTATCCTTTTTTTTTTTTTTTTTTGGTAAAGTTTTGGATCCTTTTTTTTTTTTTTTTTTGGTAAAGTTTTGGATTCTGTGTTTAAACTTGCTGTATTACTGTGCAAACATAGAAAAGTATGCGGAGAAAGTTTGTTTAAAGCTACAGCCACATTTTGCAGAGACATTTTCTTCTTCCTTGATATCAAACAATGATGTCAGATGCAAATTACTATACATTCCTTTTGATGATTATACAATCTTACATTTCATTGCAAGGATTACTCTTCGTACATGAGAAGTATCGACCTGTTAATCAATGCAAAGTGTCCCGCCCCCCCCTGCAACTGCATTAAAAGAAAGCAATATAGATCCACTCCTTCAAGACCTCAAGTGTTTTGGAGTACATTACAGTTGTTCTGTCTGCGGTCAATGAGTCATGGTAATTTCAACATAGCCCTCAGTGATTCTGCTCATGTAGCGCTATAAATATGTTTTGGTAGGATGATTCACATTTCAGCGTTGAGTTACATATGGTGACCTGAGTTCACCGAGATAAGGGGGAAGAATGCAGTGTAAGTATCAATCTTTCAATCTCTGCATCTATTTATTGAAACAGCTAAAGCCCTTTATTGCTTACTATGAGCAAAAAGGACTTACTGAATCCTTTTTGTTTATATTGTTGTCAGTTGGAGATATTGGAAAAGGCATCAACCAAAAAGAGAGATGTGGAAAAAATAAAATAGTGTTGCTATAAGTAAATGCCTAATGCGTCCTTCTTATGCAGTTACTTACAGTATGTTTCCACAGCTCTCACCAGTCATCTCATTAACTCCCTGCCAACCTCTGCCTAACCCCTGGTACCGGCTTCACTCTTGACATTATAGGAGGGACCACTTATCCACTCAAAGGAGCCATGCTGTGCTGCCTGTGCAAACTGCCTGATTAGTTGGCCACCCCTGACTCGCTGTTTGGGCGGTGAGTGCGCCATGATAGATTGTCTCTCATTTGTCTTGTGCGGCCTTCTTACACTGCAAGCCCAATCCACCTGGTGCTTTTACTTCATGAAGAATGAGAAGCAAATTGCCCTGTAAAGTAGATTTATGAAGCCAAAAAGTGAACTGAACACCTGTAATATTAAAAGTAGTTTAAAGTTCTAAAATGGGAAATAATGATTTGGAAACCATGCGGTAAACTTTATTTAATTCAGAAACTTGCATTAAACAATTAACGTCAACTTCATTTTGCAGTTTGAATGCTTGAACAAGATTTCTTTTTGATTATTATTAAAGTATGTTTTTCACAAAATGTTAAAACCTTTTAACATGTAACTTAATCTGAAATGAGCTGAGCAATTTAAGAAGTTCATATATTTACACTGTACAAATTGTCATTATATGTTCAGAATAAGACTGTTTGGTTTGCTTTCACTTAACTCAGTGACTGTATTTTGAGTAAGTTGTAACCTGAACTTTCCTAAAGACACACAAGGATAAGAGCTCAAAAAACAAACCTTCCGAATGACTTGTCAGAAAAATATTTATTGGTAAAAGATGGGAGAGAAGGGGGCCTGACCTCCGTTTACCCAGGGCATGCCCCAGCTCCCCGCCCGGCCCTCAGGACTCCTGCTGGAGGTGGTTTGTGTTACCAGCCCCCGGGGGGAGCTGCAGGAGCTGGAGGCCGTCAAGAGCACAGGCCTGAGCTGGGACAGCTCCTCCGCACTGCAGAGTCAGCCAGGGAAAGACCTGAACTTGGAATGACCCCAACAGGCAAAGTCCCCCATGGGTTCATCCACAGGCCACTGCTCCGGTTCCCCTCACCCAGAAATGTTTTGGCTTTTCCTTTTTTCATGAACCTGTTTTTCCTACTAGACCAATATATTTTCCAGAGCAGAATTCACCCCCACCACCACCACCACCACCACCGTCCTCACACTCCCCTCCCAAAAGAATCACCTAGTTAACTCTTGTAACTCCTTTCACAAAAAGGAACAGGCCTTTCAAGTTTACAGCCCCTTCAGAGGCTTCCTCTTTACACCTGCCATCCGGAAGTGAAGTGTGGAACACAGAGTTTATTTTGTGGCCCTTACACATTTATATCAGCAGTGTGCAAGAAGGAAGGAGGAGAAGAAAGAGGTGACTTGAGTTGAGCACTGCAAATAGAGCACCACACGGATGACTTTAATATGGAAATGCATCATAAAATATGCATTTGGATCTGAGTTATTTTCTCAAGTTTGTGCGATGGAAAATTTACTTTGCTAAAATATAAATCTTAATACAAGCCCCACACTATCTAATTCTAACTCTAATAAATACATTTTCCAAAGTTCAAACAACAAAGACAAGTCTCAAACTCAAGTCCCATAAGCTATACGCAGACTAGAATCATTCAAGTGAAAATTGTCAAGCAAAGTATTGTTATGCTTTTTATTTTTTCTCTTAAATATACCTAATATTTACTGTCTGTTTTATAACTTGTAGATTGACAGACTTTTAGAGGAAAATATGTTTCCAGTGAGAAGAACCGATAAATAAGGAATCATATTAAGGAACCTGTTGCTGTTCACCCTCAACCATTACCCAGTCAGTGGTTAAAAAAAAGATTTGATACCAACCATTCAAGGCAAAGTCTTATCATGCTAACATTTCAATACCATGTCCCTCTCATTGTACAACATCTGCAGCAGCAGGAGTGTCCTATGTCCAGCTTGTTCTTTGCTGGTGTTTCCCAAAACAATAAACGCAATGAGCATGGATCACAAAGTTTGATTTCCCCAAATTATTTTGTATGGTCCTCATTTACTGCTGACTGTGATCTCTGCAGTGGTGCTTGGCCACTGAAGGAGTCGACTTTTCCACAGCAGCTCGAGCCAGTGTACTCAGAGCCGAGGAACTGGCAGAGCACCAGACCCCAGCACTGGTACCAAAGAGCTAGCTCTCCACTGGCAATGACTTCTGTACTGAAGCATTAAAACTTTGCAATAAACAATTAATTTAAGATAATATATAATTAATTTGTGATGTAGCTACTGCTGCATCTGGACTACAACTGCAACATCCCTTGTTACTGCAGAGGTAACTGATTTTTATAGTCACTATGTTGAGGGGCAGACCACCATTAGCAGTGAGATCAAGAACGACCACAATTTAAACCGCTACTTCAGCAACAAGAGCAATGTTACAGAAATTTCACAGCACTAATGTTTTTCCATTTTATGAATGTCTAATGTTATCCCAGTCCCGTCCTTGACAGTCGGCTCAGTTCCCGTCTTCGATTTGTTTGTTATTGCATTTTTTGCTGTGGCCAAAAGTACACTCCACAGGTATCTTTTAATCATCTCCATCGCTGGAGTCCTATATCCGAGGTACATTGTTTTTGCCCTCCATTGAGATGTATATATATTTTCCTACTCTTCGTCTGTAAAACTTCTGATTTATAAGCCTTAATAAAAATTCCAGTCAGAGGTTATTTCTTTATAACTTTTGTTATCCAGAATTTAAATCGCAGATCTGTCCTTTTAGATACAAAACTTTGGTCATAAGATAAGATAAGTAAACCTTTATTCGTCCCACAATGTGGAAATTCCATTGTTGCAACACACATTAGGAGCAAAAGTATAATAATAAAAACAGATAAGTTGGTAGATAATTACACATTCTTATTCACAGCTATTATATGAACAGATAAATATTGCACCAGGTATGATTGACATTATGTCACAGTATTGCACATGATTATAGCAATATTGCACATGATTATGAAAACTGAATGACACATGTTCAGGGCTAACAGTGCTTGTTGTAAAGTCTGACAGCAGCAGGAAGGAAAGTGGATCAGTCTATCACTGAAGCTGCTCTCCAGTGCTCTCCAGGGGTGAGACTCATTATCCAGAAATAGATGTGAGTTTAGCCAGGACCCTTCTGTCCAGAGCACAGCCCAGGACTGAGATGGACTTGATGACTTTGTCCAGCTTCTTTCACTCCCTCTCTGTGATGCTGCTGCTCAAGCAGACCACACCGTACCGGAGGGCTGATGCCACCACAGAGTCATAGAAGGTCCTTAGGAGTGGCCCTGTCACTCCAAAAAACCGGAGTCTCCTCAGGAGGTAGAGCAGATTCTGGCTCTTCCTGTACAGGTCTGTGTTATGAGTCCAGTCTAGTTTGTGGTTCAGATGAAAACCCAGGTACTTGCATGAGTCCACTCTCTCAATGTTCCTTCCCTGGATGTTCAGAGTAGCAGAGTCAGTAGCAGAGTCAGTAGCAGAGTCAGTAGCAGAGTCAGTAGCAGAGTCAGTAGCAGAGTGGCATCTGCGGAAGTCCACCACCATCTCCTTGGTCTTCCCCAAGTTGACGAGGAGGCGGTTTAGCTGACACAAGTCCACAAAGTCCTGCGCGAGTCCTCTGTACTCTGCATCGTCGTTGTCCTTGATGAGTAAGCGAACCATTTTAAGATTTTAATATCTTTCTTGAATTTTTATGTTTTCAGTAGCTCCCTCCAGGTCGTAAGGCACAGATTTTACCCAGGGATTCCCTATTTCCTCCATATGACTCAACCGTTGCCAGTAAGGTTCCTGTACAGGAACCTCTGGCACCACAATACTCTCAATATATTTTATTGGGCTTCATATTCTGGGTCACACCTGTACAGCAATGCTCTGATCTGAGCTGAAATCAATTTTTTTTTTCCGACAAGGTGAATCCCAACCCCCTTATTCTTTTGATCATTGTAGAGTTTAGAACCATGTATGAGGTTTTTTTTCCTTGCCATACAAATCTTGAGATTGATTTATTCCACTCATCAAACAGCCGGTTGGTGATGGAAATTAAAAGAGTCTGGAATGGATAGAAAATATGGGCAAAACAAGGCAATTCTTTATGGTGGAGAAAAGAGGGTATAGTTTTTCTCTAAGACCATTTGCCTTTTAAATGGATAGGCCTCTCCAAAGGTCAGAGGGGGTCCCCAGAAAGAGAGAATTTCTTTTTTTCTTTTTTCTATTTTTTTTATCCAGACATTGGACCAATATTCTGGAGAAAATGTATCACATTAGGTACAGATGTTTCTGGTTTGGTTAAATATAGTAGAACATCATCTGAGAATCAGAATCAGAAAAGGTTTATTGCCATTGTTGATGAACAGAAGGCGCAACATTAAACACTGAGCAATGATAAAAACAACATAAATGAAATCAAAGGGGCATGCATTAGGAAACAGTTAAAATTTACTATATAAAATAGACTTACTATGTACACAAGAATTTACAGTTAAATTTACAGTTGTAGTGCATCTGCTTAATTTGACCAATTTGATGTTCCATCCCATCAATTGTAACGCCATAAATAGTTTTTGTTTGTGTAATATATTGGACCAAGGGTTCCACGTACAAAGCAAATGAGAGGGGGGACCAAGCACAATCCTGTCTCACCTCTTTTTTGGGGTGACTATCAGTAGAGTACTGACTTTAATTCTTTATGTTGGACCATCCTAGCGAGCTCCAATATTTTTTATTAAACTTTAAATAAATAAGACCACCTAACAGCATCAAATTCTTCTTCAGCATCCAAATTATTATTATTACTATTTTTATTTGTTGCTGTTCTTGTATATGATTCATAATGCGTAAAGATCATTCTATGTTTTCGGTGTAATCCTTCATTCGTCCTGGAGTGTTCCATTGTAGAAAAACATTCAGTTGTAGTCATCTGGACTCTGTTTTAGAAAATAGAAGTAAACTTTTCAACTCTCATCCAAGAGTCATTCTCAATCTGTGAAACAAGTCTGAGAACCATATAAACAGGAGTTCTCAGACTTGTTTCACTGATTGAGAATGACTCTTGGATGAGAGTCGAAACATTTTCTTCTTTTTTCTAAAACAGAGTCCAGATGACTACAACTGAGTCTTTTTCTACAATCATTCTATGTTAACTTGTGTTTGTCGTTAGTTCATAAATCTTACCTGATCATTGCGAATTAAATTTGGGAGTATTTGTTTCATTCTTTTGGACATAATTGAGATGAATACAGTATATGATCCACATTCAGGATAGAAATTGGTCTATATGAGGCCCAATCGAGTCGGTCTTTCTCCACTTTAGGTATTAGAGATATGATGGCTTCTTTCCAACTAGGAGGAGTTTGAGTTTTTTGTCCAGGTAAAAGTTGCTAAAAGCAGCAGGATAATTGTTTCTTTTAGAGCTTTATGCCAAATTGCCCGGGTCAAATTTCAGCAACTTTGTAGAAAATAATTTTTGACTCTCAAAATAGATTTGTGAAATTGAATAGGATAACAAAAGGAGATATGCATGTCCCCAGTGGCCAAACAGTATGGAATAAGACATAGATCCAGCGTACCAAACAGTGATGGAGGAGGTGAGGATGGACTCAGTGATGGCCGAATAAAACTGCACCATCATCTGCACTGGCAGCTTGGCTTTCCACAGCTGCCGCAGGAAGTGCATCCTCTGCTGGGCCTTCTTGATGAGGGAACTGATTGAGGGCTCCCATTTGAGGTCCTAGTGGACGATGGTGCTGAGGAAATGGAAGAAGTCCACGGTGGTGATGGGTGAGTCTGTCAAGGTGAGGGGGGGCTGGGGGCTGTGACTTTCCAGAAGTCCACGATCATCTCCACTGTCTTCTGGGCATTGAGCTCCAGGTTGTTACCGCTGCACCAGGTCCACCTCCCTCCTGTAGACAGACTCATCCCCGTCCGAGATGAGCCCAATGAGGGTGGTATCGTCTGAAAACTTGATCAGTTTTACGGAGTCGTGAATGGAGGTGCAGCAGTTTGTGTACAGGGAGAAGAGCAGTGGAGAAAGTAAGCAGCCCTGTGGAACTCCTGTGCTGTTAGTCTGTGTGTGTGTGTGTGTGTGTGTGTGCCTGAGACATGTCTTCCCCAGCTGCAGGAACTGCCTCCGATCGGTCAGGAAGTCAGGCACGTTGAGCTGGGTGAGCTTGTCCTGGAGCAGAGCAGGGAGGATGGTGTTGAATGCAGAGATGAAGTCCACTAACAGGATCCTGGCGTAGGTCCCTGGGAAGTCCAGATGCTGCAAGATGAAGTGGAGTGCCAGGTTGATGGCGACATCTACAGACACTGTTGGCTCTGTAAGTGAACTGCAGGGGTCCTGCAGGGAGGAGGTGGAAGGACTTGTAGCTGGGGCAAGACCAGGCGCTCAAATGACTTCATGACTACAGACTTCAGCGCCACAGGCCTGTAGTCATTAAGTCCAGTGATCCGGGGCTTCTTGGGGACAGGGACGATTTCTGAGGTCAAATCATTAATTTCTTCTCTTCTCTTTTTCATTTTCCTGTAGCACTTGAGGATTTAGTTTTTCTTTTCTTCTACTTTAGCAGTATCCTAGAGGATGGGTAGAGAAGTTTCACCATTGCCATTTTCAGTGGTGGCTGGTCCATTATTGGTGATGGGGCAACACCCCTCCTGGCAATCAGCCAATTATATCAAATGGCATTCAACAATTGTTTTGTCAAAAAACAATCTAATTTGTTCATAATTATGTCATAT
Source organism: Chaenogobius annularis (assembly GCA_015082035.1). Lineage (NCBI taxonomy): Eukaryota > Metazoa > Chordata > Actinopteri > Gobiiformes > Gobiidae > Chaenogobius > Chaenogobius annularis. The sequence continues at coordinate 186,736 of BJKM01000501.1, read as the reverse complement.
TATTATTATTATTATTATGATTTGTTTAAATATGTAAAAGATTTTAAAAAGATCTATATATATGATACTTTGTCTCCGGACTGCTGCGTGACTCTTTTCAGCGTACGTCGTGGGGCTGTTTGAAAATCGCCCCTAAGCCTGGTAGAAAAGCAATGGGAATCTTTAGCTAATCAAATTCCGAGAAGAATTACTACGTCATTATAATAAAAACCATACTGAAACTGTCTGAAATGGGCAATTTGCGTCATCGCCCATTTAAGCGTATTGTTTGTGCCACAGAGCTACGCTGTTTACGCTGGAGACACAGTGCAGCAGGTGCGCGCGCCATGATCAGGGCAGTGTTTAAGGCTGATGCTTCTACATCAACTCTACGCGGAAGTGCTGCACGCCTTGTTTACCGTGTTTACTTTTTCAAACTGCATCTATAGAGGTATGTGTTCAACTGTACGTTCAAAACGAGTCAGAATTAACTCCTGGCTGTGAATAAAAACTTTATTCGTGATGAAGTGAAAGCGGCTGATTTCGATTTCCGAGCTGATCAGACATCTGCTGTGTCAAACCAGTAGCACTTGTGCTCCGTTACCTTGACTGCAAACACACCAAACTAGAGCTTTTTGAGTTTATTAAGCTGGATAATACCAACGCTGAAAGCAACGCTGAACTTCTATTCATAAATAGATGCTTTGGTTATTAGAAAACCCATGAAAGAATGCTGTAAATGACATGTCTTTAAGAACAACTTTCCATATAGCAATGTTGTCTGATGATTAAATATAATAATGGAAAATGATATACACATGTAATTCAGGTTAACTAATTCCACTTAGAAGCTGATCTTTTTATTTTGTTTTCTGCACTGTTTTATGAAACAGGCATAGACAATTGCTTGTGTTTTTTATTTTCTCTTAATGTGGTAATTGCTACTATGCACTATAAGGTGCAGTACCACTGAGACTTTTGTTTTTCTCTTTACAATCTGGTATTTTATAAAGTGTAAAATGTCATTTTATGTCAAATGTATTTTCTTACAAATGCTATCCGCCTCTAAGTCATAGTATTACCATTACCAAAAGTCGAAATAAAGTTTGTTTACTTTATTAATTCAGTTGCAAATGTGTATTTAAAATGTGTGTTTATACAGTCAGTGTAAAATATTCACTTTTGGACATTAAAAATAAACAAAAACACAGTAATGTCAAATAGCCCCCCCCCCTATATTTTGCATCACCAGCGCCATTTCATCCACATAAATCATAATGTTGTTTGACTTTTTTTTTTAAACAAAGGATTATTAAGCAGACTGGCATTGAACCTTAGAAGTGTGTTTTTTCATCTCCAAGTCTACTAGGAGTTTGGTCACTTAAGTCTATTTTGCCTGTTCGACACACAACGCATAAAAACAAGAACTACAGAAACGTGAAACAGAAGATAACGTGAAAAACAAAAAATGTCATGCCAAAAACATGCACTGAACCCAAAACCTGATTGTATGAGTTCATTCCTAACCCTTGTGCCACCCTCAAAGATAGTGCATGGGTTAATGGGTTTTTTACAATTTATTTTTTAAACATAAAACAACAAAAACAAACATAAACATATGTTTTTGGAACACCTTTTCATATTGTGGCGGGAGGGGGCGTTATTGCTACAGACGCCTGTGGGTCATCCAGACCTGAAGATAGCCGAGGGCTAATGAACGCCCCCTGAACGTCTCCCAGCCTAATCCTGGTGCCAATCTTCTTGAAGAAAAAAAAAAGCCCCCCTAGTGTCTGCATGCACTGGGGGGCGAGGCAGGTTAAGAGTCTTTGCCAAGGACACAACAGCACACCTGAGGCAGCTGCGATCTCACTGCCAACCTGTTGGCCAGTCGATCTGACCGCTCTACCAAGGATGTTTATGGTGCAGTTAATTGCCAGCTGAACAATCAAGGAATTGAGAAGACGAGAAGAGGAAAAGAAGTGAAGATGGAGAATTGAGACCCAGCCACTGATTCATGAGGTTTCATACTCCCCACCACGACCACAGCCGGTAGTGAGCAAGTCAGAGGGAGGCCAAAGAGTGCTTTGAAACCTTGTTGCAGCTTTAGTGCCACCTGCTGGTTACTCCACAAAGTTCACGCTACTACACAGTGGGAGTGCCAATTTCTCCAGTCCAAGACTTCTTATGGTTTCTTTACCAAGAAGATAGGGCAACAGGTTATGGACAGAGCAATTACTTAAAATGCACAATCATATTTTTAATGAAGATTAAAATCTGTGTGTCAAAAACTCAGCAATGAGAGCATCCAGAGAGAGGAACGATTTAGCTTGATTAGGACCACACCTTTTCTCCCCTTTTTATCCTTTTTTTTTGGTGGTCAAAAAGTATAGGCGAACAAAATTAGAGTTGGTTGTTTGTTGTACATAGATATGGATAGTATATATTTTATGTGCTCAGACATTTTTCTCTTTCTTATTGTGTTTCTAGTTTGACCTGATTTATGAAGTCACATTCAAACATTTAACGCTCTGGGAGAGGATTGCATTATAGAAGCAAGAAGGAGAGTTTCCTGTTAAATGAAATCTAGGTTTGTGTTGTTGTTCGCCACGTTAACATATAAAACATCAATTGAAAAGCTAAGACATATGTAAAAGCAGCAGCCCCTACACTTCTGGTTTGATTCTTTCAAGGTATGATTTTGAGGCTCAGGGTCTTGGCAATGTGAAGTATTTGCACCCCCATGTGGCCTACTGACAAAGTAACAAAGAGTAATAGACTGCCTTTCCCTCCAAACACTTTATGTGGCTGCCAATGACTGGCAATTTGGTTTAGTGTGTTTTATTTCTGTAAGATAGAGCTGCATGTGTATGAATCACAGTCCAAGTAGTCTAATTTAATTAAAGTATATTTATTTTCTTCCTCATTTGACCATCAATGATGCATCAGTGATGCAGTCAGTTTCCATTTGGAAGGATGTGTTTTAGAAATTCTAGCTTCATCCTCAATGACCCAGTACTGCATTCTATGACTAATATGAAAGTCACACATAATTCACTTGAACAGCCATCATGCCCCAATCTCCCATAACAAGCAGCTAACTCTATTGCAGCAAGAACATGAGTATGATTGAGCTGTCATCTGATGTAGATGTAACATCGGCTCCGGTGCAGGTGTTACAAGCATCTTATTTGAGCTTTTTCATTTGAATGCATTTAATTCCATAATTGCACGTGCCAATGAGCAGGAAAATGTGACCTTATAGACAGTGTATGGAGGCTTTTATGACTCTCTACACTTTTATGATTTTTTTTGCATCCATAACTCTTCGTGTACGAATGTTAGATCACATATGGCTTTCTAAAGATTTGTATCCTTTTAAGATGCACTGTGTCTCTCCATGGAGATGTTATTGCTTTGCTTGGAACATTCTACAATATGGCCCGGGGTGATTGATTTTACAGGTCATATATAGACAGGCAACACCACTAACAATGTGCGCTTTTCAAGTTATTTTTGAGCCATAAAAACACTTGACACGATTGAAAAGTTTAATGCCATACTTTGGAACACCAAAGGTGCACCTTTGGACAGAGGTGGTTACTGTTCAGAGCATGAGGAAACACAATTAGAGTTTGGACAGCAGAAAACAAACTCTTGACTTGCAGCGTTAAGGCTGAAAAGGGTTTGTGGGATAACAGGTAAGACTTTAATCTGAGATGGATTTTACGATTTTAATGGCACACTGTAGGATTATGCTTTCTGAAGATTTAATCGGATCCGTTGAAATGTATTTATTCACATTAGGGTGAGACACTGCAGGTGCATTGGAAACAAAATAAAATTGTGTTGAGAAATCAATTTGAAACATTTTAACACCAGCAGAGAGATTCAATTTCAGTTCATTTAATTAAGTAGATTAATAAATTGATAAAGTGCAGAGGAATATTGTATAGATGTTGCTGAATGTTCAGAATAACAGACTAAGAATTAGATATTCCTCAATATCAAAATCTTGTTAAAAACATCAAAAATATTGTTGATTACGAGAGTTGATCTATTGTTTATGTGTGAAGAAAAGGCATTTTGAAGATGTAGTTTCAATGTTGCAGATGCATCAATGGATGGTAGTGGAGTCAGTAGAATAGAAGTTTCTTTGGGGTTTTGGAAATTAAATTTTTTTTTTTTTTTTTAGTATTAGTGTTTTGGAAATTAGATTTTTTTTTTTTTTTTTAGTATTATTATTTCGACTGGTGACCTTACTCGCAGACTCTCTTATGCAACTCTATGCTGCCCTCAAGTGTCAAACTTGTGAAGTCCAATGAAAAGGTTTGTACAACCCTGTTCCTCCAATTAAAGCAAACTAAATATTTTATTGTATCTTGTTTGTATATTGAATACACAACAATATTGTTATACCTTGAGTTCACTGTTGAAAAACAAAGTGCTGAAACAAAAATGATAAATGACATTAAAAGTAGTGTCTAACCCTCACGCCACTAAGGGGCAGCACTGAACTGACTCAGTTTACGTATTTTAGACTTAATCAACACATTAATGAGCAGTGTAAATCAAATCAGCATTCAATTGGTATATTTTTTGGAGATGTGTGGAAGAAGCTCAATGTAAATTTGAGTTGAGGATAGTGTCATAAACAAAATCAAAAGAAATAAGAAAAACTGTAAACGATATATTGATTCATTATTATTCTGTGGAGTGGTCTGACATTTCTTTGCACTCAGAGTGGAAAGGATTGCAATTTAATGGACCAGTGACATATTGATGACACGTTCACGTTTACAAAGGATCATAAAACAATAGAGCGAATCCCATAATTTGTTCAGAGATCTGTGGAAGATATGTAGCTGTCAGACCATGTTAATGTTTAATGACACACTTATGGAGGATGACTAATTCAACAAGACCATTATTTTACCGTTAAGCCCATACTTAAACAACATGTCCACCAATTTGAAGGATTTGGATGGCACTAAAATGCCATTAACAAATTCTATATTCACCAATCTATGAGAATCTAGCTCATTTAGAAAGCAATTATTGCTGTGTTGTTGTTTTATGTTTGATGATATAATATGAATACTCGTGTTTCAAATACTATAATTACAGTATAATCACAAATGCAATAAAACTTTTTTTTAAATATTGAATTTGCAAACCCTATACTTTTATAAGATTTATATGAGGACCCTGACATTATCTATAACCTCACAATAACATTGACAAGTGTTTTTTTAAGATACAGCATACTCACACTGTCAGCAGCATTGCTCCATGTTCTAATTAGATGACATAAAGCATGATTACATATGGATGGAGCAAGGGTTATATTGTGTGCACATAAACACACTGAGCATAAATAAGTGATGGCGACGGCATGCAGCACTCCATCTGGAGGTGGTAATGACATGTTATAGAGGCACAAACATAAGCTTGAGTCAACACATTACATGCTCAAAGCAGCGTGGACCAAAGGATGGGAATGCTGATACTGGTTTGCACTGAATTATGAATCTCAATTCAATTGAAAAGGGTGCTGCCATTTCTGTAAGTGAATTATACTGGAAACAAAGAGGCCTAAAATGTAAATGATGTTTCCAGAGTTTTGTATGGGCAGAAGATGAATGTAGAATTGTGCACAAAATAAAAAAGAGAGAAATTGGCATATGACCAACTACGGAAAAATGTGATCGTCAGACATGAGATGAGCATCCAAAGAATGACCATTGCAGGTAACGGGTTTGATCGCAAATTTTTGTCTTCCTGGATGAGACTCTCCTCAGTCACCGCAAGATGGCTGGGTGCAGCAGGAAGCATCCTGTGTAAAAGCTGCCATTGTGCAAATAGTTTGCTGTGCAATTAGTTTGCTGTGGCAACCCCTGATGGCCAGGCAAAAGCAGAGCATCCAAACAGGAACAGAGCTAAAGAGACAGGTGTTGCAGATGGGAGAGTGGTGGTTAGCACTCTCGCTTCACAGCAAGAAAGTCCTGGGATCGATTCCCAATAGGGCCTGTGGAGTTTGCATGTTCTCCGTGTGTCTGCGTAGGTTTCCTCTGGGTACTCCGGTTTCCCTCGACCTCTAAAAACATGTACAACAGGCTCCTCCCCTCAGTGGGACTTAATAACATCAACCTGCCCAGCGACTACAGGTGGAAATTAGCACACTACAACTTGGTACAATACATCTCTCCAGATAAGGTTAATGTATGTTGTTGCACTGTCCCTGTCTCAATAAACTAACTTAAGTTCAGGCTTGTTCTGAAAGCATGGTATATTTACAGTTTGTTGTATGTTGGTGGTCATAATGTTATGCATGACACACACAGCACATTATTTTCACAACCAATGTCCAAAGTCTTTGCAGTTACGGTCCATCTCTCCTTTCATAAAGGGCATCACAACCAGGCTCTGTCTTATTTTACTTTGTCTGAATCAGGTGAACAATCCTCTTAAAGGACCATCCCATGTGAACTTGAACATATGACACACATTTATAACCGCTTTTACTTGTCAATAGTAAAGGTTTGGGTAATGTTTCCCATTATTCTGATTAGTTTGGCTGAGGTTCATCTTTTAAATGTGTGTCATATAATCTCCTTTGTATAACCTTTCCTATTACTGTTTTGTTTTTGATGGTTCTGTAAATCTAGCTGTCTCCCTCGTGGGACAAAACCGACGGACTCTCTCCTCCCTGCCTGATCGGGATAATCTAAACAGATGTGAACTCCCCCCGTGGACCCGCCCCCTTGGTCCTCTGCCCTCCCTCACCTCTCACATGGCCCAATCTGAGCAGTGGCTGTAACAGAGGAGCACATCTGGCCCGAGAAGTGCACTTTTAGTGGGGCAGACCACATCTGGACCCCTGCCTGTTCCGCCTCCTGTCCATCCCTTTTATCTGCTCTGTCACTGACACAGGACTGCTTTAACGAGGCATGAAGCTTAATAGTCCTCATACGTTAGCTCTGCAATCAGTATTATAGACTCAATAAAAGTAATATAAAATGATGTCTGGAGAAACATCAAAGGCACCTTCACTTTTGTCCTGGTGAGAATAGAAGAGTTTGTCCTGATGTCACTCCACACACACAATTAGTGAATTAGCAGTTTATATTAATTCAAGTTTAGACTAAAGCACTTATTTGTTGTGAGTTCAAGGATAACTTTAAAATGTCATCTCTCAAAAAGTTTCACTTCTACAATTTCTCAAAGTCAGCACAAGTGTTTTGGCTCTGTGCTGAAAGCCGGCTGTGCACATTTATTTTCAGTGCAGGCTACTACATAAAGCCAGGCCTCTATGCTGGAGTCCATCTGGACAAAGGACTGACTTATTTGACTGTCAATTTGACTGTTTATACTTTCAAACGATAATAATAAATACATCAAATGCTATGCCATTTATAGAAACCCAAGTGGTATACTTCAAAAACACCATTTTTTTGGAAGGATAGTCTAATTTTATGGTGTAAGAAAGCTTGAGTGGGATAAATCCAATGCAACGTCCTCTATTTAGTTGATTCAAGAAATAGGAAATAGGGGAACAATTGAAAGAAATATTATTACATTTTTGATATTAATTTGTGAAGTGATAATGTTATATTTCTCCTTGCTAAAACCAGATCCATAAAAATAGCAGCAAACACATGCAGGATGCACTGAAGGAGAATAAACATGCTGTGACCTTTAGAATGCTATTAGCATGTCGCACCGTATGCACACACTTTGGGCACGTCAGCTTCTTTTAGATTTTTTCCACGTCCACATGACCTGTGCTTATATGGAAACTGTATGCATCTTTGTTTAAAGTGATGTGACATGTGATTGTGCTGAGAGGAAGTGTAAACAGAGCGGATGTTCCACTAAGTGAACAGACGAGAAAGAGCCCTGTCTCTAAGCTGCTTTACCTCCATTTACTTTCACGCACTTTGTAGGAGCCTCGATTCCATCCATCCTCAAAGTAGGGCGCATGAAAGCATATCCTTTTATAGAATACCGCCAATAACAAATCTGTCTCACTGTGCTTTATATTTAGACTCTTTTCTCTCCTCCTATCTGACATCCACTTCAGAGGATACTTCACTCCTCTCTGAGGCAAACTCCACCTTCTAAACTTAGCTGTCAAAAGGTGCAGAGCTATCTTCTCTTCAGGCTTCAAAAGGATACAGATTAGGGATTATTTTGAGACATGTTTGTGTAATATTAGATTGTTGGTTTTTTTCACTTCATTGGCACCATGCTATGAAATTGGTGTCTTTCAGATTTGAAAATGAGATGTCATACTCCCAGATGGAGCAAAAGCAAGGTTTCCCTATTGATAACATGATTTTTTTCATAAATATCCAAAAAAGGAAAATCCAGAAAGTGCTTGTTTAACCAAATCATATGACTTGGCCTTTGAACAACTTTTATTTCAACACAAATATTTTGCTTAAATTCCATTTCCCATCTCCCATGGCCTATTGTCCATAGACATATAGCTGAAACAGCATTAAAGAGTAAACAAAAGTGCGGTGGAACAAACCCGATAAACTAGTGAGGAATACTTTTGAATCAATACTAAATTTAGCATTTAGCATCTTAAACTCTCCATTGGTTTAACATTGGGCTAAATGAAAATTCTGATGCAAACCTTAATTATACTGATTCATGAGTGTCCAAATGTCATGTCTGATGACCCAAAGTTCGAATAAATAAATATTCACAACAAAAACTTTACTTGAATGTAATTGCTATTACATGGCAAAAATTACATCCAGTAACATGTATGGTAAGGGAAATTCCTTCTCTGCACTTGCCGCTGGTGCTTCCTGTCAGGAGCAGTGAGCTGTACCACTCCGGGGGACTCATCTCCTAGATCATGGGCCAGGCTTGGTCAAGACCGATTTAGCACGAGAATTTTTACCTATTGATTGATGGGGAAAACCAGAGTGAAGGAAATCCAGACACAAGGAGAAACATATCTGGGAGTCGAACCCACAACCTTCTTGCTGTGAAGCATGAGAGCTTGCCACTCATTCACTGTGCGGCCACCGTGCAAGTGCAGGTTTAAAAATGTACACAAAAAAGCACAATTGCAGTTAATGTAAAGTGAGAATTTAAATGTTTTGCACATTATGTATATGTGGAAATTCAAGGCAAAGGCATCAACACTCCACCAATGATCAAATAAATATGAACTGGTATAAGCTGCAAATGTAACAGAAAAATCAGATTTGGACATGTACACATTATCTAGAAGAATGCTGTAAGGCCTAGAGCAAAGGCTGGACAATAAGAACATTGTTGGACCAGGTAAACAGAGAAAAACATGCAAATGAAACAGAGGAAGAGAAACAAGAGGAATAAACTGATTTAATTAGGACCTCAAAGAAAAAGGCAATTTACCCAGAACTTTTGTCAACCTTGGAGAAGTTTGATAAAGGACGTTGTGCAGATAAAAGTTCACAGACTACTATTAACCTACCATACAATAAAAAAGGCCACTGGTTAGCACTTGCGACATCTACGCAGTATAAATATTATGTTTTGCTGACAGTGTGATGAACGCCATACATCATAATAACCTCATTATGCCTTGAGTGAGTTTTATGACTGATTGGTCTCATCTCGTTGTGCTCTTTGTCCAATCATTTTTATGCTGCTTGTGCAGGAATAATTCCCCAGGATAAAGACAAGAAGAAACAATTCCCTGCTGTGTAATTACAGCTAATATGTTTTGGTTAGGTTTTCATAGCAAAACAGAACAGTTATATGACTGGTGTGACATTATGGCATTAATGTGCAATCAAATGATATAACAATTTATGGTGGCAGGATGTTTGAGCCCCAAAGCAGTATGGGTAAAGAAGCAACAAAAGTAGTACTTGGGTAGCTTTTTTTTTATTTTTTAAGTAAAATATTTATTTACTTATTGTTCATGCCTTTTAATTTTGTACGCACCATTTTTAAAAAAAGAAAAAAAAAAAAAAAAAAGGAAGAAATTATAAACATAAATATGAGTTCCAACTTATTATCATTATTGACATGAACCAAGGATCAGGAAGTAGATAAACCTTATAAACCTCCTTTCAAAGATCAAAAAAATTATGAAAACCGTTTGGAAAAATGATTGAGTCCTGAGGTCATCGTCCATAATACAAGTAAAAAGATGTTGCCCCTTTTATGATTAAGGATTTTTTGGGCTTTCCACAAAACTACTAAAATCTTAATCTGTAATGTCATTACATGCCATGGGTCTCATTAAAAATATAGATGCGGTGGTGAAGGTTGAAGGCTGGAACAGCTCATGACAAAGCTTCTTGATTGAAGAAGGGATCATTTCAAATGAAAGTGCGTGCTTCTGGTGAAGGAGGATGCAAGCGATGGGGCAAAATGGAGTTAGTAAATTTAGCATAATCAGTACTCACGTGCAAGTACGCCTTGTTTAGCTTTTGCTTTGCAAACAAGCTCTTATTAAAATATTTTGTAACACTTTAGATGCGTTCTTTATGAACATGAAGAATAGTATTTGAAGGTAATTGAGTGCGCCAGGCTGCCATGCTGTATTGTGGTTCCAGTGGATGAGCAGTTTGCCAAAGGCGCTGGAAGACTGTGTCCCAAACTCACCTCTCACCTTCTCAGGATTGAATGATGTTTTAGTGTTGCTGTCACGTAATGCAATGACTCCACGCTTGAGTTGAAAGTTAGGAGTAATGTGTGATGTACATAATGGGGAGACCAGACATTTCTGGCAAATTGGCAGTGTTGAATCATTTCTGTCTAATGATAAAAGTTCAGCTCTGAGGTTGAGCAAGCGAGAACATTTTGAAGAGAGAACGGATTAAGCAGCAATTAAAACATATACTGTTGTTATCTCCAGTATATCCCTGCGGTGAGGAATCTTAATTAGTTTTAAATACCAGCTCAACATTTGATAACCTATTACATAATACGTTTCCATACATTATACACCTAATTCTGCTTCTATGTAGAATGTTTATTGTGCAAATGGCATTGGTTTAATCCTTATATTTGCTCTTTACATAGAGATGGTGATATTGTGGATATTAATGCAGTTTTACAGGGCTTTTTAGCGTACATTTTGCAAAGGATATTTTGAGCTTTAAATCTGTGGTTGGTGTTGCCTGATTTGTCTGCGTTAAGATATGTGGAGGGGCGGGGGCTTCAGGTGTGTGTTGTTTTGACCTGTGTAACCCCAACCTCCGTGCCCCCCTCCTTCCAAGCATAATCCCACTGTAAAGCACGGTCCATTATTCATTCAGAGCTTCCTCTCTCTGGGCTATCTTACTTTACCGCTGGCTTCCTTCGTTTATAGGTCAGTAGCAGAGAGAAACCAGACTCTCACAGTAAATAAATAAGTACTTATTTTCCAAAGCATATACCTCAAACCAGTGTCTTTTCTCTACAGAGATTTGCGGCTTGTTGGGTGTTAATGGTGTTTAAGAAAATAAAAGGGAATGGACTATATATTATTATTTAGTACTTATTTTATTTAGTATTTTGACAGGGATATTGCACAATAAATGTATTGCACATCAGAGATACAGTAACTACATTTTAATCTGCAGTCCCTGGGCAGAGGCAAAGTGACAGCACGTTAATGGTGTGCAGGAAATTGATAAAACAGAAGTTAAAACAACAACAACCAAGCACCAGCAGAGGGAACTGATGCACGCCGATAAGCAAATGGTTTCATAACCTACCATTTGGTGGATTTATGTGGCGTATACAGCTGAAAGAGGAAGTGCAGTCACGATTTGAGGGCCACGATGCAGCAGCATCCCAGCGGCCAAGAGCCTGGCCCCTCTGGCTGTGTCGCCATGACAACCACATGAGGTAAATGGAAGCAGCAGAATCCCCATCACGATCACCAATCCTGTCACAGCCCTTTTATCAGCTGTAGGGATTATTACATGTGTGAGCCTGACTCACATGCTTTGGCCACAATAGTCTATTTCAAATACTAGATTCCTCAATAAGAGGTTCTGTTCTCATTTGCTTTGACTCATGTGAGCATAATTATTCCACTTTCATCTCAGCCAATGTGCAGTGCCCCGAGGGACAGAGTTGTTCTCTTCGCAGATCCTTTGTCTCCAGTTTACTTCAGGAAAGAATCCCAGCAAGGCGAAATACAGCCGAGACTGGGTTGTAGCAACATATTATCATGCTGAGAGGGAAATAAAAATGTACTGCTATTTTTACCTAAAGATGAAAGCCGTCCAGTGGATTTCCTATAGATAGTCTTCATTTGTTATTCTCTTTTTTTATAGAAAGTGAAAGTGTGCCTGAGAATAGGCCGTTCAGTTGGTTGTGCAGGCAAATGTCTCTAATTTCTCAAACACTGATTCTCAAAATAGTGTCTGAATTTGCATACCTGCAGCGGGGTGTGTGAAATAACACAGTGTGTACTGTTTACAGATGTGTCAGTGCTGATGCTGAGGCAGAACAACTCCAGGAATAAAGGAGCTGAATTATGAGGCCCATGACTACACAATAAGAATCATTATTAGCATCATACATGAGCACTAACCACCATCTGTGGTACTTGGTACATTGCCAACGGTTGCTTCAGATGATTAAATAATAATGAAGAAATATGCGTTATTTTTGCACCAGAAACAGAGTCACATAAGGACTGGAATGCAGTTCCCTTGATGCGAATCCACATTGGATAATTTAGGCCCATAAAACATAGTGGAAAGGGAGATCAGTGATTCCCAACATTATTTTTCTTGAGTAGTGCTGTCTCACACTCTCAGTACCCCCTATATCGTGAACCACTGTTTCTTTAGCCATTATAAAATCTGTTTACTGTGCACATATAATCCCACAGTTATTATGTCATTATGGCAGCCGTGTACTGTCCTGCAACGTTTACATTCGTGTGACATTTGAAAGTCATATATTCATTATTAAATCGAAACATGCATATATTGAGTGTCCTTTCGCAGTTACTGAGGGTAACCCTAAAAAGGAAAACTGAGCACAGTGGCTAAAAGTTAAAAGCCGCTACAACATTTGCCTTTTCTTTTTCTCACAGAGGAAAGAACTTGTTGATTGCTCTGATATTGTTATATTCTTTATCTGTTGCTTATTTTACATTTACATCCAGTACATTCTTTCTGCTCCAAATCTCCTGCATTATTCATGCTTCACAAAGATGCTAGGACCCTCTCCATTCTCCAGCCTTAGCATGTGGGTAAAGAACACAACGGGCTCTGAACGTCTGCATTTGAAATCCTAATTCTGCAAGTGCAGCACATGGTTTTGGCACCGTCTACATTCCAGGAACGTCATTCAGGGTCTTGTACCAGGACCATCACAGCACATTAATGTGATGTCATCAACCTGCGCCTTAGGGGTAGAAAGTTATATTAATGAACTGACAAATTCATACTTCAAATGCCTCTGATAATCTTTCCAATGTCTTGCTCACAGTTCAATACAATATACAGACCCACAATAAGAAGATCATAATTAAAAGCCGTGTGTTTTACTGGGTTTTCCCCCCTAAGGCACAGAGAAAAAGAAAATCCTAATAGGAATCCTATTTGGGTCTTCCCAATATAGTAAAGGCACCAGAAGCTGCAGGTGAGTAGATGATATTTATTTCTTGGAGTTATCCTGTTTGGATAGCATAAATAAATGTACAAATTACCACCAGTGACCAAGCCCATTTTACTGCGTCTGCTGCCCTGTAAATATACTGGGGTGATCCGAAGCCACGCTGAATCAGCTACATTGATTATGAAATGTAAAATAAATCTTTGGAGTTCAACTGAGTACAGTTTGAAGACCAGCATTTGGCCATAATGCAGGATCAGACACAACAGCATCTTACCAAACCCCTCTCTTTGGCAAACAGTTCACATGGAGGAGCCACCAGAGTTAAGTGAATCATTTAAAGTGCATTATTTGACACAGTAGTAACACATCAACTATATTTCCACCAGTTTAAAGATTATATTGCTGACAGTATGTATATTCTCCTCTAGACAGTTTAGTGTATCAAACAATCTGCAGTCATTCTAATGTATAATCTGATTGTACAATATTTTGTACATAATGCGTTATGTGTTGTAATGCAGACTGAAAACTGCAGCTGGCTAAACTAGGGTACGCTGTTACTGCAGTCAACATCTCTGTTAGTAGAGAAAAGGAAAGCACACATTTCCACCAGGCTGGTATGGCACAGGTTGGGTTAGAACAAGAGAGTCCAATTGCTAAAAAGGGCTCAGAATCAGTCCCCAGTCTGTTTGCTCTGTGGAAGGAAAATGTAAAGCCAAAAAGAGTGTTTCAGTGACTTCGTGCCACATGGTTTTCTAAGTATCTAAAACCACTCCGTACCAAAACTGTTGGAAATGTGCTTTTTTTAACTTCTGTGGTGCTTGTTAACCACAATATGTTGATACTCAAAAGAGACATGGCAGGATACGTCCACATTTCGGCAGGTGATTTCAGAGGTAATTTTTCGTCCTTACAAAACAGCTATAACTTTGTTGTTTGAGACTCCCGCTGTGGAATTTCTAAGACTAACACACATCTGCTCCTTGGACTAAACTATTTAACTGTCCCTAGCACTGGCAGTTCCATTACATTTATCTAGACCTATTTATTACACTGAGCCACAACCCAAGACCTCTGGCCATAAATGAGTCTCCCAGTGGAGCGTGGACTGCCTAACTTTTATTTCATCTATAAGTCACGCCCTGCTCTCTCTGTGACTGTATTTTAGGCATCAGAACATAACCACTCCTGTATAAATCCTACCAGGGAACAGTCTGCTCAGATCTGTGACACTGTCAGGTTTGAAATATTCCAAACTGTTCTTGCACAAGTTCTCACTCCTCACTCTCCTCCTCGTCGCCCTTGGTTCCTTTACTCCAGCGCTGGAAGCAGTGAACAGTAGAAGCCAGGAAGAAGCTGGTCATGATGGCCACCACAGAGACGGAGATGCCGGAGAAGATGATGATGAGCAGGTCTGTGAGAGTCAGTGTGGCCTGGCACTCTCGGAAACTGTCTTTAGAGAGCTGTGTGAGGGACACCTGCCGCCCGTCCATGGGGAGGGAGCACTCCATACCTTCAACCCCTGCAGAAAAGAAAAAAAAGGAGCGGTTACATACATGCAATGACTTACATTTGTATCCAATGGTTTAAAGTAACTAAGCAGTACAGCTAAAATACTGTATTCACAATTGTTATGTATTTGTACATTTTTACAGATGATACTTTTCACTTTTACTTCACTACATTTGAGAGCACGTAAATGTATTTTCTACTCCAATACATGTTTGCAAAGGACTGAAAAGTAAGAAGTATTTCCCATAAGGTTTGATGAGTTCTTTTTTTACATATTCATCTAAAGGTTTTACATACCGACAGCAATAAGTCAAGAAACATTGAGAAATTGATTTACTAAAAAAACAATTCTTTATTAAACTCACCATATTCACTCTCATCTTACAATAGTCATGAAAAATCTGTATAAAACTCTTTCTTATACTCAAATTCTTTTGACTCTAAAAGTCCTCACAGTCGTCCTAACTCCCACTCGTCATTTTTAAAGAATTGTCATATTATGTACATGGACTTGCATGTTTTACATTAGCTTTGAATGTATTTATTTTGTAGATTAATAAAGTATTTAAGTATCTATTTTCCTGGTGTCAGGTCCATCTGGTCTCCAAAGAGATGTCATTGCTGTCCTTTGAATGCTCCAGAATATGCCATTTAATTTGTCTACCTTGGACTTATTTAAATACAGGTGCTTTTCTTGCAAAAAACAAACACTGACAAGTACTTGCTTGTCTCCATAGAGATAGACAAGTTTAATCCCATTCTGTGGGACATTCCTGGAAAAGCAAAAACATCTCAGAGGCAGGTGGCGCAGAGAAGTTACATTGTGCACCTTTAAGTCAATTTGTATGTTATACTTTTACCTGAGTACATGTTTTGCTTCTGTATCTGTACTTTTACATGAGTAACACAATTCAGTACTACTTCCACCACTGTTTGTAAGAAGAATCTATACGTCTCTTAGTTTTAGAAGGAATTCTTTAGCATTAAAATGATTGAAGAAACACCATTTGTAGAGTATAATACATTGTGTTTTTCATAAATGTCAAAACAAAATAATGAATTCATATTTCAAAGTTTTCTGACATTTCCAGAATACAAATGCCGCCAACGCAACTGTTTAAATTACAAATCAGATAGAAATTCACCCAGGATTGTTTTTATTTTTTGTCCAAGAGTGGAGGCTGATTTAATAACTGCAGGGTCGATCATAAGTCTTCATAGTTGAAATTGCATTGTGTACACAGAGCACCGCCCACAGATTGCTGCTGCTGCTGCTGCTGCTGCTGCTGCTGCTGGCTGTGAGGCAGAGGAAGAACGCACCACTTCTCCAGCTCTGACAGAAAGACAAACTTCTACCAACTCAGCAAATAAAATGCACATTTAAAAAAAAAAAAAAAAGAACTGTCAAAAAGTTGCATTTGCATAAAAGTAGCTGTGTTTTAGTATTTTATGTCAGTGAAGCGCAGCGGCTGTGACAGGGGCACCTTGACCAGACTCATTTACGATTGAGAGCTTCATAAATCTGCTCTGCCCACTTTGTCTCTGCCTCCTTGCACTGGGTTTATTGTTTCAATGGAAAAAGGACAGTGACACAGGTTTATTGGATTTCAAGGGTATAAGTACAGTGACTCATGGACAAAAATAAGATCAGTGTACATGTTGTGTATTTGTTCAGCTCAGTTCAGTTAAGAAAGTCTTCCGAGGCATTTGTTTTATTAATGAATAAATAAACCCCAGCTGGACAGTGAATTTCTTTCTAGTATTGGTTTGGATATCAAGTTAATTGTTTAGCTTCCAAAAAAATTGACGATTCACTGTTATTCTTTTGATTCTGCGACGTACAAGAATTTTGATCAGTATTGCTGATGACTTTGGAAATGGATCAATTTGACAGACTTTGGACCAAATGGGACTATTATTTTCATTTAGACGTTTCGTGACTTTGTTTCTTTTGATCGGTTTTGCGTGCGTTCTTTTTATTTAGGTTTTTCGCTCTCTGGTGGCATTTTCTGTGTTTTATATTCTTGGAGAAAAACAAAAAAACAAAAGAATGATACATAAAACATGTAAAAACATAAAATGATTAATCATATTCTTACTACCCACCTGCAGACTGACATGA
Source organism: Chaenogobius annularis (assembly GCA_015082035.1). NCBI lineage: Eukaryota > Metazoa > Chordata > Actinopteri > Gobiiformes > Gobiidae > Chaenogobius > Chaenogobius annularis. The sequence goes on along the minus strand of BJKM01000501.1, from coordinate 169,545 downwards.
TCGACATTAAATGTACACTCCATTGATTCAGATGACCGAGCATACTGTGAGAAAATGAGCTGAAACCTCTCTAATGTGGGTGGTATTTTCACTGTGAATGCAAATGTACTTATACACATCAAAGTACAGTATGGTTCCCCACAATACTGACAGTAAAGGTCAAGTACCATTACTTTTCTTATGGCTAATATAGTGTGCTAAATGTGCAAACTCTCTTGCCCTTTCACAGGCGTGTGTAAAAGGGCTTGAAACCATGTTAAGTGATAGTGGAGAACGACTGTGAATTAGTGATGGGATGGAAATAGTTTTCATTTGACTCTCTGGACTAGTCATTAGCTCAGTAACTGAACTCTCGGTTTGATAAAACTTGGTAAGACGAATCCCAAATACAAGCAACAATCCCTCCAATTCCTCTGAACATTTGGACAGCAGCAGATACAGTATCACACAGACTGTAGAGGAAAGTCCAGCACACGGCCCAGTCTTAACCTGAGCCTGGGTTACATAAGGAATAATCAAGAACACAAGGCTGATGTCATAAATAAAAACCCAGTGCTTAATATTGCAAATTGAACAACGGTATAATTGTGTGGTTTTCTGTCACCTCTTAGTGTCTTAATGTCTATGAACTATAACATCAGCCTGCTCAGGGACTACAGGTGGAAACTTGTGTTCCAACTACCATGCATCTCTCCTGTTAAAGTTAACGTATATTGTGCACTGTCTCTGTAGAATGAAAGGATTATGGATTAATTAAAGGATTAAGGATAAATAGACTTTAAAAAGAAAAAAAAAAGACTAAACACAACATACGGTAGGTTAATCTGAATAAATACTTACATGTAATCTCAACAAAATAAATGTATCAACTCAAGAAACATAGACTTGGGTACACCATTAGACAAGACTGACTAAAACTGTGTGGCATTGATATGTATAGACGAACAGCAGTGATTCATCTCCATTAAAACTACTGAAAACACAAGGTTAACCTTTTCTGTCTTTGCTCAACAACATCAAAGCAAAGTCAACACTGAATATATTTGGAAACCCAATATCTTGGATATCCTGTCATGTTTGTTTGTGTTGAAGATAAATAGCTCACATTTATATTCAAAGAACACTTAGGATGGAGTAACCCTCTTTGAGGTTGTGGCTTCATGACAGACCTCTGCTCCTTCCTGAGGTTTGATGAATCAGCTTGTGTAAGTGAGATGATCCAGGTGAACACATGGCTCTGCAGCACAAACTGCACAGAGTTTTATCTTGCTCAAAGCACAGCAGCAGCAGCAGCTCTAATACTGACACCCCAGACAAAGTAGGTAACCTTGTGCAAGAGTTTTGGAGAATTTCCGATCCTCTGCGAGCTGTGTCCTGCACTAAACATGTACAGTTTTGTACATGCACATATACGGATAGTGTGCGTGACCAGAGGACATGGTGAGCACAAGCAATTCATTTTAAAATTGGAATATTTGCATTCAAATCTTGAGCTCCTGAATGGGTTATCAAATTGGCTAATTTGACTCACTCCCGGAGCATCACAGAAAGTGTGCAAACAATTGAAATGTATACATTAATTTGACCAGAGAATTTAAATTTTTTTATGTTAACCCTGCGACGAGTTGGCCACTGTCCAAGATATTACCCCGCCTAAGGCCCAAAGGCACTGGGATAGGCTCCAGTCACCCGCGACCCCTAACGGGAACAAGCGGTAGAAAATGAATGAATAAATGAATGATTTTTGTTTTTACATTTAACTGTGCATATTTTAACATTCTTAATGAAGAACGATGCAGAGATCCTGATCAATGACTTGCTTGCATGAAGCAATATTACACTCTGTCTTAGACATAAAAAGCTGCGTGCACTGAGCAAATCTATGTGAGGAGCTCACCAGTCAGTGGGGCTGCAACTGTCAAATGCTTTTAGTGAATTTGTCAGTGATTTATTTTTTATTCGTCAACTAGTCAAACAATTATGCTTTTGTACATTGAGACTGTGTAAACACATTGTTCATCGCATAAAGATAAAAAATGAATGTGACAAAAGGCTTGTTGGCAGAGAATGATTACAAATGAAATGCATTATTGATGAAAATCACGGATTGTTCATTCTATTTTGACATTTTTCTAATAGCAATGTCTTTATGATAAAATGTCCTTTGGTATGTGTTTTAGAGTCTGCACAGTCCAAATAACAATTACACACAAATATTATAATAGTTAACAATTATTTTAGTCGTTCAATTAGTCATAATTATTCCAAATAATCATTGCGGCCAGAGAGCACACATATTGTTATGGTGGATCAAGTAAAAAACTAAATGTTATTGTTTCATTAATAAAATGAGAAGGCCAGTTCAGAAAGGCAATTATTTCAATTGAATGGGATGAGTCAATGTAAGCGCTCTATGATTGTAGATTTAACATTCTTTAAAGGACTTCTGGACGGCATAACGATTGCTAATGTGTGTCTGGGAGAGAGTGCTGTGTGTGAAGTCAAGCACGACTCATGTCCCTACACTTTCAGCTACATCGGTGCAGCTATGTTACAGTGCCAGCATGGACACTTGATGGATTACTTTTGGGATTACAGCCAGTCGAGGGATAGGCGCGCTGCTGTCTGCTGCTGTGATTGATCTAGCTTGTTTGTGACGGACTGATATTGGAGGCTTGTATTTTCCTGTCCTTCAACACCTCACTGTCTGTTCACATTGATCCCTGCACCAAGAGAGGCAGAAGTAATATCTCCACAATGTGCCCTCTGAGGACCTGAGAATTTAAAGTTCAAGTCACTATTGGTTACTAAATCATAGTGTGGGTCATGACTCATGAGAGGAGAGTTGTCAAATTATTACCCTAAAATTAAACAGCTAACTGTGGATCACCATTTAATTCCAAATGTGATAAGACCACACTTTTAGACTAATGCCTTGAGTTAAGATAAATCCTGAGTGCTCAGCTCAAGTTTGCACTTGAGTTGAGCAAAACCAGGATTAATCTGAACTTGTAGGCAAGCCCTGATTGCGCTCAAAGCTGGACTACTGTTAAAATTATGGTTAAGGAACTATCTATTTGTCCTCTGCATTTGACCCATCCTTTAATGGCGCTGGGACAACCTGTCCGTGTCCATGGGCCCATCTCCAGCTCTTGACCTAGGCTTGGTCAGGACTGTAGCTGGAGGATTTTTACCCATAATGCAGCTATTGGGTTGATGGAGGAAACCAGAGTATCCGGAGTATCTGGAGGAAACCCGACCAGACTTGAAAAGAAACATGCGACATCTGCACAGAAAGGACCGGGAGAACCCTGAGCGAGAGAGAAGCGAAGGTGCTCACCACTCAGCCAGGGTGCACCCTGATGAGTTCAGTCAAAGCCCACCAAAGTTCCGAAACTAAAGTTCCCATTCATTTCCCCCCTCAGACTTGTCCAAAGATACAAACATGATAAGACTTTGAAGGCACGTCCGAGGCTAACCAGAGACTATTGAAAAATGTATAGAATTGTACTTCTGGAACCTCAATATGGGCGCTCACGGTTGAGCTCCTTAAAGGAAATGTTTTCTTGAAACCTTTCTGTGTCATCTTGTTCATAAAAAAATCTAAATTAAAATAAAAAAAATCCTAAACCAAATTGTAAAAGCAAATGCTCCAGTACTGTATATAAAGACACTGGCTTGACATGACAGTCTGAAATAATTTTCAACCTGCTGATTTTCTACAGTATGTTCTATATTCGTGTCTCAGCAAATCAACTTTAGAGTCTGTGATGTGGAGAGTGTTTGAGAGGAGGTTTCAGAGGAGGAGAGTGGTGAACGTGTAAACTGGCTGCACAGCATGACGAGAGCACATGTGACAGTGGGGCGGGGGTGACTCATCGAGGGGGATTCCTCCTGCACAGACTCCCTGACATCACACAACATGGAGCCCAAACGCACACTGAGAAAAAGGTCTTGTGCTTGACATAAAAGAAAACCGTTAAATGGTCTCTTGCTTTTATGATCTGAATAAATTGACCGCATTATGATCTATAAGTGCTTTATGCAGCGGCTCAAGCACTACAAATCTGTGCTGCACAACAATGATGCAAGCCAAGTCCTGTAATGATGTGTGCTTCAAATTCAAATTAACCTTTACACCAGACTTTGTTTTCACGCATTTATGTACCGTAGTCATGGATTTATTTAGAACACTTTAAAATAAGATTTCTTAGTTAACGATTCATCATCTCTTGTCATGCTTAGAAGTGCTTGGACAATTACTAGCATTTGTAGATGGCTTATAATTTTTCATAAGTCGTTAACCAAAAACTGTTTGTTAAGAAATGTTTAAATGGCATGATCATTAATAAGTGTTGTAAACTGTTTTCAATAACCAAGTGATAAATGTTGGTAAATGCCTTATAAACAAATATAGTGCTTATTGATGTTCACCAAGGAATCTCATTTTAAAGTGTTACCATTTTATATCCTAAACATTTTATAAACTTGCCTGGTCCCGGGCCCTCGAACAGTGAGTAGGAGGGGTTGACTTACTGGTGGACCAAGCATTTTTTTGCTCTGGGGCGACCAATTACTTTTACCCTAATGTAAAATGTAAGATAGTGTAATCTATTATTTCATTAATTTAATGTAATCTTCACTAAGGACACAGGTGCAGACACATCTTCCATTGGTAGGACAATAACAAAAAGAAAGAGGACGCTATAATAATTAATATAAAAAAATATAAAAAAATATCATTTGAAAAGCTTTGATTTGTTGAAAGAATCCTTTGACTATGACCATCATAGCCCTTTGACTGAAATATTTAAAGCTTATAAATCAGAACTTTCAAGGGGAATGATATCTAAATTATACAAATGTAGTAACTATTTGGGCCACTCTACTAACTACATTGAGGATAGATGGGAAAGAGAGGATCACTTTGTTCTGGCTGATGAAAAATGGGAAAGTGGAGAACCATAAAATGACATGTTTGGAGGGAATGTCAAAGTGCCCATTATTCACAGGAAAGTTCCAACTGTTGGAGAATCTGTGGCAGCCCTGTTTTTGATTGTTGTCTCTCTCCGGTCTAATTCTGTTTTATTTTGTGTTTTTCATGTTTATTTCTAATATACTTGTAAAAAAGAAAAGAAAATGATCTCGAGGTAAGTTTTTGAGGAGGGGACATTGTGATATTATGGTAAAATAATCAATCAAAACTATATTTGTTGTTTTCTATTTTCTGACACAAGCAGATTATTTTGGTGCTTCTGTAAATAATTGTATCCTGGGACACTGTGCCCTATCCTAGCCTTCCTCTCGGCAGCTCCAACCCAACTTTAAATACACATTAAATTAGGCCAGGATAAAAGAATCGTTCAGCCTTGTGCTAATGGAGTGTATATAAGTAAGTAAAGACAGACAATAATGCATGTCAGGCAGCAGGAGCATGTGGACTATGCAGCACGTGTCAACGGCATCATATTTGCTTACACTACACTAACAGGTCTCTGAGGGTGAAGAATTTGATAAAGGCAGCAAAACAACACAAAAAACGTCTGACTTTGAGCCTGTCACACGAACTTTGTAGTGAAACTGCTTGGGTCAGTGTCAATAGCAGAGTCCCAACACTGTGGTTTATTATGGAGGGCAGACTGTTTTGGCCTGTAGGCAACTGTGGCTCCAATTACCCTGGCCAGTGTGCCACAGAGCGCTGTCAGTCTGAATTATACATAGCCTTTGTTCATCCTTAACCCAAGAGCACTGAGACAGCAGTGGATCATGTTTACACTCATCCGCACAGTAAAACATGTATGAAGCTGATGGGTAGCTAAAAATGTGCGCCATTAAATACTTTTACTATATATATATATATATATATATATATATATATATATATATATATATATATATATATATATATATATATATATATATATAGTATATAGAGATAGATAGAGATAGAGAGAGAGAGAGAGAGAGAGAGAGAGAGAGAGAGATAGATAGATAAATAATAAATAGATATAGATATATATATATAGAGAGAGAGAGAGATTTCTTGTGATGAAAATTTCCATTTTCCATTTTGTATTGGATGGATGCGTAAATATTTCAATAAAATGCTAATAATAATGAATGTAAATTAGGAAGAAATACTTGGGGAAAAAGGGGAGGTTATGGTGCTGACCTGCAGTAATCAAAGTTAAGCAAACAAGCAAGTGCACTGTTCGGCAAACTTCGAATCACCAGGGAAATCAGGATGTGAAAAATGGAAAGGGAATTGGCTTTCGAGCAAACTGCTGTGGCGGTCTCACACGAGGCAGAAACAGACAGGCATCAGAAGTAAATGCTTTAGACTTTTATAATTATGATCTAAAGACATATTGACTCTGGGTTAAATTGTATCTTGATGAACAGAAACTCAATTGAAATCACGTCAGTATATGAGAAGACTGTTAAAAAAGTAAGTCATTAGTTTAGTTAGTAGTTTGGAGATGGAATATTTAACTGTATGGCATTCAATGCATCTACATTGCATTTATTACAGGTGTTACTCCACCAAAAAGGTGCACTTACATAGTGCACTTTGAAATGCTGATGATGACTGAAGACTGATGATCATATGTATATGCATTTCGTCTATAATTGATAACCTTATAGGCATCTCAATTGTACTTCTTTCTTTATTTTGAGGAAGCAAATGAAGGCCTTTCTGATCCATGCTCTCAATCACATATGACAACAGAAATCCAACCGGTTATGGAGATAAATACCGAGTGTATCAAACCAGCTTTATTCACTAAGTAATGAGAGTCCATCTGTTACTGTGTAACTGTGTCCGATGCAGCTGTACACAGAATAGGTCAGTGCTTGAGATCTGGAGCTCTCTCATTATGTTAATGAGGTCTGGCACACCTAAAGAGCCATGTGTGAGACAACACATGTGTGTATCCACTACGACTGTGCCGGGTTTGTATATATGCGTAACACACATATATACAAAATACTCCAGTCAAATGTAAGGATGACATGAGAAAGAAGAAGAGAGCAGGGAATTGGATTGTGAAATGAACTGTTTATAATGGGATACCAATGCTACAGACACTACAGTTCACTGGTAGTATGGGTATAATGTGAACGTAACAATATTAATCATCATTATCATCATTTCCATTCAGGCTACGCAATTTACAATTACAACAACTGGCATTATAATGTGGTATTCATAGAGTCAATGCACCCTGAAATGCCATTGTCAGTTCACAGGGTCCCATAGCACAGTCCCTGATCAGGCCATATGAACTGGAGGCATTACAAACTGTATTTGTTGACGTGTGGGGCCAGTTGGCAGCCACAGCAGAGGCTTGGCTTGGTCTTTAGCTTCATCTTTATTGTTGATGTGTGCCTGGCCAGCACAGCTAATGCAATTCGTTACAACTGGTGCAGTTGACAACACTTAGAACACATGCTTTATGTATTCAGAGCTCTTTGCTGGTGGGAAATGAGAAATTCTGACCGGTTTATCAAGTTCACCTCTTCTCAGGTCCAATCTTGTGCTTATCTGGGCCCAGTACACGAGAGAAAAACTTAAACAATAGCAATAGCATTGGACAGCATGGGAAAGCCTGCCCTAAATGTTTGATAAACATAAGTTATTGTGCATTTTGGAATAATGTTGCAATCCACCTGGAAAAATCCAAAGCGTTTTTTGGGGGGTTTTTTTGTTTTGTTTTTTGGAGAGGTATCGTTTTCTTAGTTTGAAGCAAATACTTAAAAACCATAAACAACCATTAAAAATATGTGCCACGTACATACACTTTTTAATGATGTCTACTATATCAAGAGTACCGGTAATGACCTTATTGACGTTTTCTCATGCCTAGAACCAACTCCTCAGTAAATTGACTCGAAAAGCAGTGCTCAAACAAGCCTCCTCCAATGTGATCTTGATAACAGCATGAGGCTCTCCAGTGTGTGGCTGAATTGGCAGGTCTGTTTATTTTAGCCTCCTCAGCTCCACGTGCTGCTAGTCGTGCTCCATGTCCTCTGTGTGCTTAAGGACACTTGTAGAAATGCAACGCACACTGCACAGGGCTGACCTTCATTAAAACATTTGGTTACTGCTGAAGAAAAGAACACTTTGCCCTTAGTTAAAAGCTCATGATATCATCTTGAAGAGGCATACTAACATACTAACATCTTCAGCTGTTCAGTATTATAATTAGAACTTTGAAGGTGGAGGCACAGAATATTACACAAAGCATTAATGAGCAGTTGTTTGCAAGTTTAGTCTGTTTGGCCCTTTAAAGACAATTTCCATGAAGAACCATATTAACGTCAGTTGGTGGTCATTTAAATACTGTATAATAACATCAATAATTACATCAATAAGTATCCTAACAATGTGGCATGTATATATATATATATATATATATATATATATATATATATATTAACTGCCCCCATGTAACCGTACACTACCATTTGGACTAAGTAAAAGTAGTGAGCAAGGTCTTATGTTTGGCCTTCAACAACAAAAGAACAGGTGTGTGTGGATGACAGGTAATCCATAATGTTGCTCAATTACAAGGTGCATTATCAATGTCTATGTATGCGCGTGTAGTGTATAAAAATAACTACACCACATGAATCGATTGGATTTTGACTGCATGAAGGTCAAGGCTTAGTTTGTACCGTCATGTCTGAAATAATGCTTTAAGATGCAGTCAAGCTGATATCACAAATGTCACAGTTGTGTATTGATATTGTGACTCAATTGCAATTATAAAATTAATTATGAATTATAAAATTATCAAGCAATTCTCTTTGGAACAAGTACAATTGTCTCATGTTACTCTCAGCCTCACACATAATGTTTTGAGGGGGCGGAGGAAGAAAGCGACAGAATTAGCACAGAGAATCGAGGGAGGGGGTTCCCTCAGCTACAAGGCAACATAAATAAACCAAAGTGTGTTATGGTGATGGGGTGTGTTGTGGTCAAAGAGGGAGCATACTATAATATGAATACTCACCATTGGGAAGCTTATGGCTGTTTTCCATGAGCCAGGTGAACAGGTTTGCAAAGTTGCAGTTACAAACCCAAGGGTTGCCCTCCAGCCTAACCACTCTCAGGGAGGGCAGCTGGCTCAGTGCCCCCACATTTAGGGTGGATAATGCATTACGCTCCAGTTCTAGTTCCCTTAAAGACGTGAGGCCTGTGAAAGCATCTTCACTGACCATGCTCAGATAAGGGTTGTTGCCAAGTCGGAGTTTGATCAAGCTACGGGACTCCCCAAAGGTGCCTTTAGGGATCTCAGTCAAATTATTACTACCTAAGTCCAGGAAGACCAGCCTGGAGGATGTGCTTAAGGTCCCAGGTTCAATCTGGGACAGAGAATTGTTCCGAAGGTCCAAATAGACCAAGTCACTGTAAAGAACCAGAAAGTCAGAGGGAATGCGTGGGATCCAGTTGTCAGCAAGCAAAAGACGGCGGACATCCAGTGGGATCTCTTCGGGAAGACGGGTGAGTCCACGACCGCTGCAGTCCACAGTGTGAGGGTCTGGGCACAAGCAGCTGGTGGGGCAGTTGTCTGCCCGCGACCAGAACACAGAGGACAGTGAGAGGAGGATCAGCCGCAGCCAGCGGATGCATGGCAACATGGTCAGGGGCACAAAGACTGGGGAGAAGATGGGTCTAGGGCAAGGATTGACAGAAAAGGGTAAGTCAGGTGACACAAGAGGGAAGGGTCAAAGGGCCAGAGGGAAGGGAATAGACGGGTGAAGGTGATCAATCCTGAATGAGAGACATTGTGATGCCACAATAGACCATGAGATCAGGAGCGTAATAGTACAACGTGTGTGTTTTAGGAGATCATGTAACAGGCTGAACCTTGAAGCAGACAGGGACACAGGAGGAAGCAGACCCTCAGAGAGGGAGGGAGAGACGTAAACAGACCCAACAGACTGATGAGAGCCCTGGGCAAACGTGTAGGTCGGGGGAGAGGGGGTCTGTCAGCCACACGCTATGCCACTGTTGACCCGACGGCACAGATCCACAAAGACAATAAAGTCTCTAACACAAAATAACCAGACATGAAGATCAGGCATGCCAGTATGAGAATAACATGGCAGCATCCCCTCACTAAGTCCAAGTGTGCATACGCATAAGCCAGGCGCTGTAAAATGACACACGAGAGAAGCCCACGCTACATTGCTCAAGTGTGTGGTAAGGTTATCCCCCCTGATTATTCCATGGGTGTCTCCCGATGCCTCGCAACATGATGAGAACAAAAAGCTCCGTCGTCCAGCCGTGTGTCAGAGCTGCGTTGCCGTGGAGAAAGGTTCCAGTCGTGCACAGAGCAGAGCAGAGCTGCACTCAGCCATGCCAATCTCTCCGCTGCCTCTGAAGCTTCCACTGTGTCTCTCATACCCTCTCCCCTCGCCTTATTTCCAGGGAGGCGGGTCTAAATCACGCTGTCAACATGTGATGTCACTTCCTAGTGTGGGAATAAATGACAGAAATGAAATATAAATACAGTAATTTTTCATTTGTATGTTTTGATTAGTGGCAATGATAATCTTAACTACTTTATTACAATAAGTAAACAATATTTTAGTTGTTTTAAGTTATTTAGAAAGCTATCTTAAACTCTTTGAAAACCGTGTTGAGAAATCCTCTCTCTCGTAATACTGAACTGAAATGGAACGGAAAAGGAATACGTATTCATAGACGCCTGCATAGATGCTTCTTTCATGTTACTTATGGTTAAATACACACAGGCGGACCCAGGAGCTCGAAAGCAAAAATGGCTGATTATTATAAAACATGCATTAAGTGTCCCAAATGGGATTTGCTCCAACAGAAAAATGCAATTAGACCAAGACAGTTGCAGGGTGACAGCGAATGAGTCCAGGAGAGACAAGGTTAGACTTAGCATGAAATCTGTCTGGGGTCTTGTCTTTGTGCCACAGGGACAGGAGACTATAAATCACTGTGGAAGATTGTGATCACATTTGGAGAGCTTTAAAAAGGACGGCGAAAGGGCTTATCTTATTCATAAAAGCATAGGGCAGTTTTCTGACTTGACAACAAGTCACAGTAAAGATGCGTTCACACTTGCACGTAGACCACATCAAAACTAGAACTTCAGAATCAGAATCAGAATCAGAATCAGAATCAGAATCAGAATCAGAATCAGAATCAGAAAGGGTTTATTGCCATTGTCAATGAACAAAATCATAGGAACACAAACATTGGAACTTGTCTCGGCCTTAAGGTGCAACATAAAACCCTGTTCAATAATAAAAACAACATATATGCAATCAAAAAGGGCATGCATTAACTTAAAAAAAAAGAAACTTAACTGGAAGCCTGGACTTGACCAGGACTAAACCAAGACTAGAACAGGACAAAACTAAGTCTGCATCAGGACTAGTCTTGTCTTAAATCAGAACCAAGCCAGGACAAGCGTGAACACACCGTTATGGACCATATTGGTAGGGCAAGGGCAAGTTGCAGCTCTCTTGCCTCACAACAACCCTGAGTGCGATTGTCGAGGTGCTCTTCCTCCTTAACAGATATTCAGGCAGTGCCACTCAGAACACGGGTAAGAAATGAAAAGTTATTCAAATCAATGCGTGACACTAGCCTCGGAGCAATGCAATGGGGGTACGTGCGTAAAGAGTCACAGTTCATTTTCCCCAGACTCGTAGTGGTCTGAAACAGGTTTTACAACTCTGAGAGAATGAATACTTGCTATTGTGTGAAGCTGTACTCCTATGACAGTGTGAACCAGTGTTAAGTTTACTTTTGACCTGTGGTGAAGAACTGCAGCGGACCATCACAGCAGGAGATGCATAGTAAATGAGATGTCACATTTCTACTGCCCTGCTTCTGTCAGCTTATTATTAGGTGAGGCGCAGCGATGAAATTAACTTCAAGACGCGCTGAATGGAGAGGGCTCACATTGAGATGCATCTAGAGCATCAGCACAGGAGGATGGGACGTCCACTGTCAGCGCCAAATGCATTTTCTGTGTGTGTTGGAACATAGCACACTGCATCTCTTCTCTTTTTGAATACACCTTTCTTCTATATCTTATTTGACTTTTTTGTCATAAGTCTCTAGATTGCCTAAACAAAATGCTCGCCTGGGTTGACTTGAACATTGAATGAAAAACAAACTGCCAAATCTCTTTTTTTTGTCCTTCCCAAAACCATCATTACAACATAAAACAGTCTTACAACACAGTCAGATCATAACAAGAAAAGTATATTACATCTTCTTTTATAAAACATATAAGCCTATTAATGTCAACAAATGCTGGTGAAAGAGATGAGGATGTGTTATAAATTGTACAGATATTTTTTTTTTTATGTCAGGTGGACAGATTTCCTTTACTATACTTGCCTGTTTGCTGGCAGGAGGACTGCATCTCAGTTACATGACAATACCATACTGCACACACAAGGAGAAATGAACATTGAATAATCTACACTTGAGTATTTTCCCTGAGCAGTGTCTTATAAAGAAGGCCAGTGGCATATTGTGAGTAATAAAGCCACAAAACAAAACGTGTCTACAAGGTCAAACTCTTTGTCCATATCCTTGACTTCCCGCTCCGACACCGACATCTGGTGCAAATGATTTTCATCTTAAACACTCACAAAACAATGGCCCGAGCAGGTCTATTTTGCAGCTACTTGAACAAATTGATTTTCTCGTCTTTCAGGCTACTGCGGTGTACCAAGGTGCTAGAGGTGTAAATGTAACTGGGGTGTAAAACTAGCCAGTGCCTGAGGTTTTAGTGACCTTGTCAGTACAAAGCTGCAGCCTGTTCTTCTCAATGACCTGCTCAAGTGCTTCTACTAAATGTCATAGGTTTATTTGTATAAAAAAGCAAGTCATGAATGCACAAAAACAGTCTAAGAACAAGTAAAGCCATTATGCAAACAACCATCGCGAGCAAAAATGTGACGATATTATGTTTTTTATAAGCTAACATTCCTGACCTCAATTAGTGAATGCATGCTGAAGTCTTTATGTGAGCTTTGCAGTGACAATGCCACGCAAAGGCTTCTGACCACCAGCTCGACCCCTGACCTCCTGAGGCTAAAATTAAAAAATCCGCAGCTTTACAGAGTCAAATTAATCCCGGCAGATAGAGATTAGACAAGAAAAGGATATATTTCTGAGTAAGAGGCGAAATGAGAGAGTCTGTGTTCCACAGGGTGCATTTAGAAGGATTTGTGTAGCTTTGTAGGATTTAGACTTGTTTCCATATTCAGAGAGTCAACCACTATTGTCTTATCACAGCATCGAATATGTCTATCAAACCTACTGCTGTGGCTGTATGTCCACACTGATCTAATTTATTATTTTATGCCTGTTATAGTACTAAACTTTATTTTGGCAGCATCTCAATACTAACCTGCTGAAGCCAGATTGATGTGTGTGGCCCTTTCAGGAGAACGTCCAGACAAATATTTCATGCTGATTCGGTGAAGGATCACAACAGAGTGGGCAGAGAATTAAACTTTTGTAAAAGTCTTAAGAGAAGAGCATAGATAGCTTTCCCATCAAGAACAAAGTGCTTTCCTCTGCTCTTTTTTCAAAAACTTAATAGTCTCTATTCAGTTTGTCGTCTAGTCATGTTTGATTGGTGCGTTTGGCTTCTGGCCAAAGCACAATGCTGCCATGTTATTGGTTTGTGCACTCACATATATTGTGGAAATTCATCTTGTGTGCAAGGTGAGATTAACCAGATAAAGATTTTTTTTTTCTTAATGTGCTTCTGAAAAATGTAACATCCACTACAGCTACAGTGCTGAGCTGAATGTGAACATGCCTGGGATTCATGCTGCTGAGTCTATATAGAGAGCTTTGCAGCAAGCCAAAGGGTTAGGAGAGGCAAAAACCTGCAGGTTATATTTGTGTCACAACCATTAAAAGTCAAGAGTGGTGCACCTGGTGAGCTGAGCAAATGTGCGCACCCACTAGGATGGCCTTCCCTCATGGACCCACCTAGTGAGACAGCAGGGAGGCTAACCCCTCTGCTGCTACAATTAAATACACGCCATCCATAAATGATGAATGTCACACACAGCATGGTGTTTGGATTATAAAGCACATTGGTATCATGCATAGATTCTTGATGGGCTGTAAACAAAGGTTTGGCATTGTGGAAAAGGCAAACGAGGAGAAAGTCAGAATGTCACATGGTTCTTTCATGACACGATACAGACATTCAAGATGCTCCACAGCTGTCCTCGCTAAGCCTGTGCTGACATTTGGGACTATGGGCAACGCCAGCACCAGGAAGTGGATCAGGACAGAGGTCTTTCCTTTCTGCCAAGGACACACACCAGACTGGCTCCAAGCAGCAGCATCTCAGCAGCTCCACTCAGCACAGTTATCACTGAGATTTTCACCAAGACTGTGCTTTACAACATCTCACCTAGTCTTTAAATGAAAACAGGTTTAAGTTCATATGAGGTCTGTACAGTTGACTCCTTGCATGTTACCTCACGTGCACCCCTGTTGTTGCTCCAGTAAAGGGTTCATTTATGCTGGATCCTCACATGGGAGTCGTTCTGTTTTGCAGTTTCACAGCTGTGGGTGAGTGGGATGAGTCAGGCCGCACTGGAGTCAGAGCCCACAATCATCCAAACACTTTGGAGAGAACTCTGCAGTGTTACAATAAAAGCAATGTATCCACTAGTTATCTTTGACAGGTGTGGACAATGCTGTTTTTTATACCATGTATAACTACGATAGTGCTGACAATGGATAAAGCAGTGATGATTTCCAAATGCATAAATGTCATGTAAAACATTTCAAATGATAACTATTACATTAAAGAATACAGTAAATATTCAAATTTTGAAAAGCATGTTGTATAATAAATTCAAGGTTAAATTGAAGAAGCATTTATTTTGTTTGCGCTTCTAGTTCTGATACCTCTGGACCCTCTAGCTCTTCTGGTTCTGATAAGAGACAATTTGGATTGGAAATGTGAACAGAAAGTGTGGCCACGCCAACTTGCCAATGCCTGATCTTGTCAGAGCTCGGAAGCTAAGCAGGAATTGTACTTAGATGGGCAGCTGAAATGGCAGGTGCCACAGGATGTGGTAATGCATACTGTTGTTGTGTCCTTGGGCAAGACACTTCACCCACCTTGCCTCCAGTGTCCATGTACGCTGGTGTATCAAAGAGAATGTGTGAGGGTGAATGCAGGACAACGGATGGAAATTAGCCCATGGTTACAATCCGGCGTGTTTACAGATATCGTGCATGTTAATTAACATACACGATATGCACAAATAAAGAAAAATAATACTACAAATAATGTTTAAATGGAATTGAACTGTCAAATGTATAGCTGAAAGCCTACAGGTAAATAACAAATAACGTTTCACCGTGCATCAAGTCCAGGGCTGTAGTAGTAAACATGTCAACCTCCACCATCTCCAAAAGCACTCAGCGCTTCTGGAATCAGGACAGGATTCTATGAGTTATTATTAACATGTGAACTGATGAAATATTTACATTTAAAGCCCTACATACAACCAAGAGAAACCACTGATCTATATTTCATGTTTTGCCCCCTATTCTTCTCACACTCCATTAAATTCTCATATACTGAGCTAGTAGATGTAGAACTTGGCACACACATCCCACATCTTTGTAACTTACATCTACCCCAGATAAATAATTGGTAGCACAGTATTATGTGCAGCCTTCTCTTTTTGGGTTTGCATGTGACAACAGACCCAAAAATGATTCAAACACTAAAATGGTTGGCTTCCCCTAAATGTTTACACCGTGAGGATGTTTTCATTCGTCATCTCACAGCATGAGATAAGCAAGGTCAAGAGAAACATCAAAACATACCAAAATGACATCGTTCTCCATCAACAATAACCTTTCAGATTTTAATCACTTGGGTTTTCGTCACGTTGTTTGGCACTCGATGTGGAGTCTGCCCTGTCAGCTCTGGACTCTGTCCTGACTCGTGAACCACCAACAACACACACTCCTCCCCGGCCCTGCCAACTGCCAGGCCAAATGAGATGCTCCATTGATCTTGTGTGAGGTTAGTGTTACCCACATGCAACGGAGAAGCTGCGATTCACTTTCTCAGCGGCCCTAGACTAGGTGTTGATGTGGGGTTAGGGGTGGAACACTGTCCTCAGATGGCAGAATTTGTGTAACTCTCTGGCCCATCTACGAGGAGCTCAGCGTCTTTGTTAACGACGCAAGGCTTAAAGATTGAACTGGAAAATACTGTACTCTTTTTGTTTTCACTGTTTTCTAACCTTTTCACCAGCAAGAATCATGATGGTGAAAAGGTTAGAGCAAGGGCGCGCGTGTAGTAGGGACAGGAAGAGGCGTGCATGAGGTGTGGACCTGCGGCCTAATTTAAGATTATAAAACAAATCTCCATTTCTGTCTTCATTTCAGCCGGGACATGAGGTTTGAATAATAACTGCGACTGCGTCAACTGTGACGTGTGATTCGTAGACAGGTTCAACTACACTGGAATATAGTAAATGGGATTATATTAAAGATTGAAAGATTTTCACACACACATTTCAGTAAGGTTTATAATCCTACTTCCTGGTTGGACATGGGCAGCAGATAGAACTGTTACCAAGCGACCATTTCGTAAACAAGGGCCAAAATCTCAAAATAAATTATGATTTTACAAATAATGATACCTGATTACGCTGTCAGAAATTTGTGTGAGTTGCTTGTGAATTGTCCTTGCATTTTGGATGGAATGTCACTTATTGATGATATTCAGTTTCAGAAGTTAGCCCCATTCCCCACTCCCTGTACATTATTTGTCTAATTTTCTTTACAAACTGCTACTTGACAGATGTAACACTATGATGAATATTCACTGCAGGTTTTATTCCACCAAAGAAAGTAATCATTGGAAAAACATGAGAATCTGTCATATGCACTGGAACAGAATCAGTGACAGGCTAAAATTCAGAAAAAAGAAGATTTAGAGATCTGTTTGAGTTTTTTCAGCAGCCCTTATGTGGCTTTAATGCTTTTTACAGGTCATTGTAGTCAGGCAACAGTGATTATGCTAAAAAACAAAAAAGGATAAGTCAGCACTGCTTACGGCTGCAAATAACACAAGAGGCACAGCTGGAGTCATGAGGATAAGATTAAGACAACATCTGCTTCATGCTGACTGCAACACACCACACAGAGTTTTGGTGACACTCTTCAGTCATTTCAAGATTAGAAGATCACCAATATGCCAGAAAATACAGCTGCTATGTGTGACAGGGCACACGTCTGGGTGATAAAAAATAAATGAGTTCCATTTTACTTTGGCTCACAGAGAGAGGGCAATTGTATATCGGTGTGGGTTACTTCAACAAAGACTCAGTAGGGGAAAGTGGAAGTGAATCCTCTGAGGGTCAGCCACAGAAAGGCACTGAGATTATTGTGAAGATGTCACACATTCAGCGCCCTCAATGACGGCACAAATCCCAGGGGTTCAGAGACAGACAGAAATAGACGTGCTCTGATTGACAGGCCAAAATACATCCAAGGGTTTCCATTGAGAAGAGCATCCTTGAGAATGTTTTCAGCCATTTTTTTTTTCTCTGACAAATTATTTATCTTCTAATATTTCAACAACATAAAACAAAACAAAAATACTGCTTATGACCTAATAAGATACCAGAAAGCACTCTAGGTTTGAAGTAGTTTGGCCCCAGTATCCCCGTCTTATTCTGTATAATATATGTCTTTATTAAAGGTGCATCAAATATTGCTTGTATACATAACTGCAACATTTTTAAGTCTCACAAAGTAGCACGCCTCCGATGTAATGTGGCTTGTTTATGAGGACACAGACACGCTGAACGATGTGCTGATGCAGGAGGTGGACATCACATGGAGCTGATGACCTTGTCTCGCAGCCACAGGGACAGGTTGTGTCTGACAGCTGCCCCCGGACCACAGCAGTCACATCTCTTGTCAATTTCAACAAAAAGAATAACACACATTTTAGCAGATTCTAGACGATATTCGAAAACCACAGACCGATATAAAGACACATTGGAGTTAACTGTGCCAATAAAAAAGAGAAATGTTATGTCATCCAATGGTATGATTGTTCCCAGAAGTCATTGCAGGGGTGGGCCATATCATGATAAATTATAGCAAGCTTAAAAAACAACTGAGAAGATTCTCAGAGCCATTGTTTTTGACGCTGTGAGGGGATCAGATTTTCTAACCAGGATTCATCAAACTAGCGTGAATGAGGCTAAGTGCTACTCCAGGTTTGTTTTTGTTTGAGCAAATAATGTTAGAACATTTTTAAAAGCTCCAAAAATCTATTCTACATAATATGTGTCCTTTAAGACTTTTTTCAATTTTCCCCATACCATATGATGACCTCCTGAAATCATTTTGCCCCAACTCCAGGTTGAGAACTGCTGCTTTAAATCACCACGTTTAGATGCACTTGTAATTCTGCTAATCCTCTGAAACAAGTCAGTGTAATCTCTCATTGTTCTATTGCTGAGCTTGTTTCTTTAGAAAACAAGCAGACCATGCTTATCGCAGTCCAAGCAGGTCAAAGAACTAAAATTGATGGGCATGTAACATAATTGCTAATAAAAGCTGCTAAATTTCATACAACCACAATCACAAATAAACACACCAACATAATCCATCCCAACCGATTGAAATGTCACTTGTCAAGATTCCTCTGATTTTCTGCTGCACATAGGCATGTTCAAAGGCCCTGGCGTGCCAGGGCCTTTCATGTCGTGTCATGTCCACAGCCGCACATATCACTACTAATGCATTCCCAACACAAGGTCACAGGTCAAAGGGTCCAACCAAGAGATGGATTGAAATGACGGCGTCATTAGCCTCGTGCTAGTGGGCAGCAGCAGAAGGCTGGGGCCGTGCAGGGTGGCACTGCAGGGATGGAGGACCAAAATAACACAAGTGTAAATTTCTGTCATCACTTTCAGTCCAAAAGCTGGCACTAAAGTGCTCTGGTATTGGTGTTAGATGTTTTTAGTTACCTGCAGGATCTACATTTTGGGGAGGAGAAACCCGACGCTAGACACTAAACATCTTTTTTCTTTTTTGGTCTTTGTTTGACATTTATACATTTTCTTCATTCCAAACCGAAATTTCATTATTTTCAGTCATGTTGTGTTTTTTCAGAATGATTTGTTCATTTTTTATTTATTAAAAATGTATTCATTTATTTCATGTAGTGTGAGTCACTATAACTGTGTTTCAGAAAAAGTTTGAATTTGATACAAAATTCTCTTGCAGTCTCTCACCTTAAACAGACATTGTGCAATTAATGATTCACTAAACATCTTTGAAACATGCAGATCCGGCACATCAGTAATGTGATGAAGTCCAGAGATATATTATGTTGAAAAGGGGGCTTCAGCACAGCACACATGTGAGCAGGTCGCAGCTTGAATCTGGCTCCCATAATTTGCCGCATGTCACTCCTTGGTCTCATCCCTTTTTCACACCGTCCTGTCCAATAAAGCTTACGAGCCACAAAAACAGGGAGTTGGAGAGGCTGAAGAGGTTGAAGTTGGGGCTTCTGTGTGGAGAGTGGGTGTAAAAGTGTTGCGGCACATGATGATTGTTGTATATGGGTATTTTTTTTTCTACTTTTATTAAAAATTTTACTTCTTCTTCTTCTTCTTCTTCTTCTTCTTCTTCTTCTTCTTCTTCTTCTTCTTCTTCTTCTTCTTCTATTATTATTATTATTATTATTATCATCATCATTATTATTATTATTATTATTATTATTATTATTATTATTATTATTATTATTATTATTATTATTATTATTATTATTATTATTATTATTATTATTATTAATGCAGTACTGCGTTAGTGGTACTTTTAATTACCATATGTAGAGTGTGCTTCTTCCATTTAAGTGTCCAAGATAGTGACATAAATGAAAAAAAAAAAAAATCGAAGCCACAAGATATTATTCCAGTTGAGTTGAGTTGCATGAGAGGTGAGACTTACGTCACCACATTTGGTATTCCACAGTGCGTACTTCAAAGTCACTCTCCTCTTTCCATGTCGCCATTTCTACAAAGGTGGGAGGAAGATCTGAGCAATGTCAGAGCCCAAACACTTTCTCCAGAACAATATTGATTGGAGTTAATGTTTTGTCAGCACAACCACTAAGATAATTGTGAATGTGAACTCAGCACGCCATTCAACAATCTCTCCTGACCTTGCCGCCAAAGCTAAATTTCAATGTGATAGATGGACAAAGCAAGAATGCAGTGCTTCTGTTGTTGACACTCACATTGGTGCGTTTTAAATATGCACAGCTTCCTTTCCTGTCATGTGCAGTGGCGTTACGCAAGAGAGGACCCGGACTGATGTGACCCTGTCTCCAGACACTGTCACTGTCAGAACGCTTCATAGACTGTGAAGGAAGAGAATGGGTCATGACTGTAGAGAGCAGCGCGGCTGGAAGGAAAGGTGGTTTTATGAAGATATTGCATTATTTTTGGTCAGTTTTATGAATAAAAATAAAAAAGATTCAAATGGGCAAACATTTAAGTTTGCCCTTGAAATCCATTATATCTGATGCCATGATCACGTTTGGTCCATTATGATTTAAAATCCATGCACTTCTGTAACTTACAACTCACTTTATAATAATTATTGATGTGTGCATGATTAAATATAAGAGGTTTTGTGGATATGAGATTATTTTCTGAAATGTGACAAATGATTATATGAAAGCACCATTTTCAGCCGTACGTACACATGACTCTTCACCACACTTCTTGGTTCAAATGATACATTTCCTTTGTAGTCTATTTAACTAATGTAATACAGTTGCAGCTTTTATATTTAAAAAAAAAAAGACATTTCAAAACAACAAAAATCGAAATATTTGTAGTGTTCCACTTTACCAATAGAACCTCTAAAATACAGACTTAAAATGTATGATACAAAAATACATATACAATAAGTATTTTTCACAAAAGGTTAAAACATTACAAAAGTTACAATTGCTTTGACCACCAGAAACCACCATGAGCTTAGCCAATATAATAGATCCATGGCTCAGCCCTGCTAAGGAAGAGGAAGTGAATCAGTTCACCTCTGACCTTTAAAGTCTCTGACTCGCTCACATGACCAAGCGAACCCTGCCACATTAAGTTTTGATTTGAATTTGAATTCATATTCCTTTATTTACAATTTCAAGTCAGCAGGAAAAACAATATTTACATAGAGTTTGGCAGAAGTTACATCTTCCTAAATCCTTTTGACTAACCCTAACCCTAACCCTAACCCTAACCCGATGGACATGTGGAGACAATGGCGAGTCACTGTATTCATCCCTTGGTCCTGCTGGAAATGAGGAAAAGGCGGCGCACCAGAGGACTCTCAGTGACCTGGTCAGTCATGTAGAAGTCTGCAGAGAGAATTCTAAACACCTCCACGACTCCAGAGCAGAGATGTATTGTGCATGTGATAGTTATTTTTAACAGGTTTGTGTTTGTTGTCTAAATTACACAATGAACATCCTCTCCAAAAGAACTGTTTTGATATCCCGTCCCCTCAGGGTGACTTGTTGGATAAAGAACACCCACGTAACTCCAAAGGCAACCGTACTACTTCTGTGACTTTGTTTTGACGGCCTCTGCGAGAAACGTGTCTGGAATCAGTTAGAATTTGTCATTGATGTGGATAATTTACATTTCTGCAAAGTGCTGTGTATATTATGTGCACATTCTTGTTTTTGTGTTTACTTATCAGATTATTTTTTCAAATTGTTATAGTTTAATGTAAAAGGAATGATGACACCCACCTAACTCTAGTGAGTGTAAAATAAAACTTAAAATTTGGAATGAGAAAAGTTGAGATTTAACAAGGGCTGTCACGAAAGAGGATATTTGTAGTCAATTTGTCAGCGATTCTTTTTTTTGTTAGATTATTTACGAATACAGTGAACTATTGAAAATCAGAAATAGATGTTTTGATTTAATACTATACAAGAAGTCTGTTTTTTTTACCTTGGTTGTAATTGTTGCATTCGCTCTATTTTATAATTAAGCTGCAAGTGTCATGACATTTCCATCTGCAATGTGAGACGTCTATATGTGATACAATGGCAAACCACTTAACCTCTACCAACTGTGCCAAACCCCAGGACATGAGAGACCGCTGGGAGACATCGGTTATCACGTTGTCAAAACAGTGCCTTTAAGTGTAACATATACTTTGGTGTAGAGCATACTGTCAACGCACTCCCTGAAAACATCCTAGCATAAGATGTTGTCTAAATTCATTCAATTCAATGCAATTTCGTACCTCCAAAAATCCCTTCCACAGTCGCTTCACGGGCTTCACAAAAAAATGTTGATTTGACAAACAGCAGACAATTAAAAAATAAACAATTAAACAGAGCAAGCAATCAAATGAAACGCATTCTAACTTCTACTGGTCACAGAATCAGACCTTTTCAGAGCTTTCTGCATGATCACCGTCCTGCGCCAAAGGCACTGTCTCTGCGACACGTGTGTTATGTACGTGCACGCAGCGATGGACGGGAGTGGCAAATGTGAAGGCTGCAGGAGAGTGAGGTTAGAGAGGACAACGTATTAGTCAAAGCAATCCAATCTGTCATACACACCTCCTCACTCCTCGCTTCTCCCTCAGAGATGGATAGACTCCTCTGGGCTCTTCCTAATGGCCCCAAAGACGCCACACTGGGATAAAACCCTTTAAAAACCTGATTGTTGGTTTAGGGGACAGCAGGGGGTGAAATTGATTAAGATTTGTGTCTCTCGGTGGTCGTCTGCTCGAGCTCAGAGCAGGTTTATGAAACAAAAACTGTGGCAGAAGTGTGGAGAGCCATTTATCAGCACAGGTTGCACTTATTTCCCTCAAGAGTTGGAGCAGAGAGTAAATATTGGATTGAGACAAAGAGCTTGACAAATTGAGTTTCGTATATGAGTGGTTTGTTATTTTACCGCTTGCAGAGTTGTTTATATAATTTTAGAGTATAAATTAAATCAGTTCGTTGTAAGAGGTAAAGAAAAAGTCGTTTTCAGCACATACTGTTGTTGGTGTTATTTTATTTTGGACCAAAGGTTAAGGCACAATCTTCTTAATCGAATATAAATAAACAAATCTAGACACAAAAATAAATTATACCAATCCAGCCTGATTTGTTTTTAAATTTAACTCCTTACCAAGTGGGCATATTTTTCCTAAAACGCCTCACTAGAATGACTTTCCATTTAAACAATTTCAAGTACTGATATTTGAGCAGGAGAATCTATGCTTTTCCATACCTCAGTCAGTATTGATATACCGGTATTTGGTATTGATCTGCCCATCACAAACTGACCGTGATTCATCCCAGAATGGTTGGTTTGACTTGAAATACGTGTTTTATAGTTTATTTTTATGTATAACATGACCACCAAATTGATAGTTTCCTTTCATCACATGCTGGACAAGAAGGAATAAATTAATACAGCATTTGGGGGTCCTCTGCTTTCTTTCTGCTTAACAACATAACATTAATTTGAACTTAATTTATTGACTCATGAATTGGAATAATTAGAACTTTTCATCCATCTCACCGTAAAGTGTCTACAGAAGTAATAGGCAAGTACGTTTCTTTCCATTCATTCTTTCTTGATACAACACTATAACTAATGCGAATTCAATAAACCCCTCCAAACTGTTTAATATGCCCTACCAATCACATCCAACCTATTCATTTTACATGACATGCTCTCCCTCTTTCTCCCCTCACTTCAGCACAAGCCAATAAAGTACCCCAATCTATTCTTGTCACGTGTCTGATATGACAAACGGAACTGATCCCAGGCCTGTGCAGTTGTAAATAACTGTTGTTGTGGGTTGATCTCATGACTGGAACGCTGTGACCGCCATGTTAAGAACGTCTTATCAATCATATGTGGAGGGTCATGCGTTTGCACCGTCACACCGGAATATAAATCATAACCTTTGACCTATGCTGGATTACTCCCATGGTTTTGTCCGGACACACCTTCGTCAAACACTTTACGACTGCTGACATTTATTGGATGGATGCCCCAATTATCTTTGTGTCCCCTTGAAAGCGCCAACTTCAGTCACATTTAGTTTGTTGCCAAATTTCATCAGATCACTGGATAAGAAGAGCATTCTTATTTTTCAGAGTTGAGGCCATTCACTTTGCTCACTCACACAAAAATAAGGGGAGAATTGGAAGCTGTCTAGACAGGACAAGGACATTGGAGGGGGATTTGTCCTCCAGAAGAAAACAGGATGGTTAGGACTTGTTAACCACTGCCCCCTAGTGGGATATTGAACTTAATGCAGTGACGAATTTCCCCAAACGGAAGATGTTAAAGGGGGGTTGCAGCTTCTTTGAGTGCCTTTATAAAAACACAATATTGCATATGGGTAAAAGACAATGCAATGAAATTCTGGCAAAATGTAAGAAAGCATTTTACTGAATATTGAATAATACCCAAAACTTTTTTTTTGCCAGGATTTGGTGACCACAACTGTAGTTGTTGTATTTTGTCTTCTGTAAAGTTATTTTGTATTCGGAGACAGAAATCAGAGCTTTTACTTGGAGGAGGAGGTTGGTTGTGTTCTTGACAATCTCTAAGATAAGCTGACCCCAATCCTTTCACCAACGGGATAAATATATTTCTTTGTCATTTCATTTCCTTTTCTTGGAAATCCTGTATGTGACCCTTTACTTAAGGATTTGAAGTAATAATCTGCCAACTGTTTCAGTTTCTGGCATAACATGCAACATAATCAACAAAATGTATGGAAAATGCATGGGAAAAAACAGAGTGTGGTGGGACCAAAGAACACAGGATAAGTAAAGAATAGAATTAGAATGTAAAAATAAAAGTCCCATTTTGTCCATTGTTCACTTAATTTATCCATTTTCAAAATGAAAAAAAAGAGCAGTTTGTGTCATACATTTTTTTGGTGATTGCCTTCTTCCCGGCTCCAAATATATCTGTCCATTATGTCCATGGCAGGGGTTTTGAGGCCTAAATACATTGTTCCAAAATTTAGTGGCATGGCAATACCAATAATAGTCTGCATTGATTTGTTAATTTGTGCCCAATATTTTTGTGCAACAGGACTGTCCCAAAACACATCCTGGCAACCACAGTTTCTCCCCTGTGAATAATGAGCATTTTGACATGGTGTTGAGATGTGCATATACCTTCACATTCCTCATCCGTCAAAATAAAATTACCATCCTTTTCCCATTTAATTTTAATATATTTACTAGATTAAAAGAAAGTAATATTTCAGGCAATGTAGGCCCCAACCACCTTTTCTTTTATGTAGTTGTAGGGTCTTTTCCATACCACATAAATCTAGAGATTGCTTTATTCCACTCACCAAGCCGCCGGCTGGGAATGGAAATTGGCAGAGATAGATAGATTTTAATAAATTTTATTCTTTGGCTTAGACTCAAATGTGTAATAAAATTCCAAGTTTCAAGATCTTTCTTTATAGAGGGAAAAAGCGGGGTATAGTTTTTCACAAAACATTTTGACAAGTCCTTATGGAGAACCACACCTAAATATTAGAGGGATTATGTGTGCCATTTAAATGGGTAAGTCATTCTTAATGTCAAAGGGGGTTGCCAGTAGGAAAGAATTTAAAAATGTTTGTACATTCAGTTTGTATCCAGACATTGGGCTAATATCATCAAGGAAATGCATCACTTCAGGTATGGAAATCTCTGGCTTGATCAAAAAGAATCAAACATCATCTGTGTAGCAGGCAATATTATGTTCCATCCTATAAACTGTAACGCCATGAATTGTATCTGATTGTCTATTGTATTGGGCCAATGATTCCATGTACGAAAAGAAAGGGGGACCAGACACAGGCCTGCCTCACCCCTCTTTCCAAAGTCAGTGGATCCGTCAAATGGCCATTCATTTTTATTCTTGATGTTGACTATCGTAATGATCCCCAATGTTTTTTTATTATTAAATTGTTTATTTCAAATTTGCACAGCTCTTTAAATAAATAAGGCCAGCTTACATCCTTACCCTTTGTAGGTATCAAGGACATAATGGCTTCCCTCCAGCTCGGAGGGACCAGGGAATTTTGAACCACTTTCATCATATCTCAGTATGTTTAGCTTCCACATGTTTTAATATGTTCTGTTTTCTCGCTTTTGTTTCTTTTTAGCTGAGGCGAAAGCAATTATCACTTAAGTGATAATTGCTTTCGCCTCAGCTAAAAAGAGTCTTAGATCTATTGTACCTATGTCCACCTCTGTAATTTTGGACCTATCTTTATTGAAAAAAAAAAGAAGTCTGTTCTAGTATATTTCTTATGTGGCTAATCCACATAAGAAGGTTTGGTTTATTTTTATTTATTTTTTACAATTGATTTGTTGCTGATGTTACAAACGTTACAGACGTATATGCACCGTGTGATGTTCTGTCTGTGTCGCTAGGGGGCAGCCAAGCTCTTTATCAAATCTGGTTGCAGAACTTGACGCGTCCCCTGAACCGGGCTCTTGGCCAAAAGCCGCCTTAACTTTTGCACTTACTTAATGAGATTCTAGAGTCGGACTGTCCAGACTGAGAAAAGGGAGCTGACCTTTTAGTGTAAGTGACGAGATCCCCTCAAATGATCTCCATTTGAGTTCAGACCTGGAGCACTTATAGGACATAGTAATATCGATATAAAATATATATATATATATAGTAATAATAAATTAACTGAAAATACAGAGTGACTCTTTCATTCCTTTTCTCAACCCGATAAATTATATTTCACTGTTGGTCTGTGTTAATGTTTTGTAACTGTTTTATGGTCAACCAGTCCCTCTGGAAAACGAGACAAGGTCTCAAAAGGCTGTATAACTAAAAGATTAATAAAATAGCAAGCCCTACTGGTCCAATGATACTGTGCAGCACTCAACATTGCTTTTATCTGAATTATAAAAATGTTTCACTTCATCATGCAATTTAAATTCAATATGGATAAGAATAAATAGGTTGGATCCTTACCTTTGATCACCGAGCAGTCAGAAGTGTGTTGTGTCAGTGGGACAAGAAACAGAATGGGCAATGTTTTTAATCATATTATTGTAAGCACGAAGGACTACAGCCCTATTTTATTCATTCATTCATTCATTCATCATTGAACAATAATAATTGTAAAATATTATATTCTATAATATTTTCAGAAAAATGCCAAATGATAAAAAAAAAAAAACATTCAATAATTAAACAAACAAACAAACATAACCACTAAATATAGGAATAAATAACTCTTTTGTGTATTGTATTTTGTGTCATTTATGTACCAAAAATGTCAACAAAAATGCACATGAAAATTAATGAAAGTTAAGTAATATTTTGGATCATATCACACTGTTTCAACAGTTAGTTGTGTAGTTTAGTTGTATGTGAGGCCCTATATGTGTCCATTATTACTCTAAGTTTTGTTTTAATTATGGTACCTGAGTCCTGAAAAAGGACGCACTTTTCAAATTCACTTTTTTTTTTTGACATTTGAATTGATCTATTTGGGTCAAAGTGGTCTGTGCTGCATTATCTACTGTCCATAACTCTGCTCCAGGCAGGATCCTGGGGCCATTAGAAGTGTGGTAAGCAGATCCATTTGAGCTGCCCCATGAACCTGTGTGTCTTATTTCATTTTGATTCGACTTTTTGTCAAGTGGGACAGGACAGCTTTTGGGCTTTGACACTCATGAAACTTTCAGATGGACCTTCAACTACTAACAGTGACCTGAATTTCAATGGCCCTATGCGACTGGATTACACTTGTATAGTACTTGCATTGACAAACAAATAGAAAGGTACATGTATTTCATTGCAACTGCATTTGTAAATGTTTTATTTATTTAATTTATTTTCTGTATTTGGAAACAACATATAGTCTCTCATCTAGCTCTGAGTCTTTCAGCAGTTCCTTTTTTTATTTTAAGCCTTCTAACCTCAATGCATTTTATTATCGCATTCCTCATGTTGGTATCTTTGTTGTGGAGTGTGATCCAGATGTTTTTCAGATGCTACAGAAGTAGCAAATACTCTTTCGTAATGATACAATTTCGTAATTAAATGAGTAAACAGCTCCCACCCACTCATTATTTCAATAACTACATGCATATCTACATTTGATGCTTCTGCCAAAAGATTACAAAACATTCTGAAACTATAAAATCACCCTTGTTTTATTAACATGATGTCATGATAAGCAAACGCCTATTAAAATTTGAGGCCAGCTCCCACTGATTGCAAAGGTGCACCTTATGTGCACACATTTCTGAAGTCTGATACAATACAGAAAAATAGCTTGATAATCAATAATATTAAAACTACTTTATGCCACTGACACAATAACCTTAATCCCAGCAAACCCTTTTCTACACGTACAAAACAATTAAAAAAACATGAGCTGCAATAAATAAGTTGCAGAATGTAACAATTTAGAACTATAATTATCTATAATCATGAACCTTACTTATTCGACCGTCTATTACAAAAATAACCCAAGTTCCACTAGCCCTAAGGCAATTTTTTTTTTTACACACGATACATTTTTATCTCCTAAAAATATTGTTTTAGCTATTATTTACAATAACAGAGAGTCAGTAAAGTAAATACCGTGAAAGGCAGGTGGCTCTCAGTCCTACCTTATTGTTGACATCATTGTGTGGGGCCTTTTTCAGCTCTTTTAACTGTAGCACAATATGTTTGCATGTTTAAATTTACAAAACAGCTAAAGTTGACTGAACACAAGTCAGACTGTACGACCAAACCAGCACAGTGACAACACACGCCTTTGTTGAATACATTTCTTCACCTTTTACTCGCGGTTCTCACCTACTAAGCACTCACCACACAGCTACTCAGGGTATTCATAAGTCACCCCAGTCTCACACTGCGTTTTCACCTTCGACCTCGAGAGCGCTGATGACAAGCTGCTTCTGTTTAAGCGGCTCATGTTGGTATAGTTTTAAAAAGTGAGTTATGTGTGTGTCGGACAAATGCAGAGAAAGTGTAGTGTGTTTCTGGTGGTGCGGTGTCAGAGCAGGGTCAGGGTGAGGTCTGCAGTCTCTCACACATCAGACGCTAATGAGGTATAAAACTAACAGTGAAATAAAGAGGTCGGACCCGCTCCAAAGCAGACATGATTCAGACACAAGCTGAACAATGGAGGAACACACACAGTCAGGGATAATATGAATGCAAATCATTTTGACAATAAAAAGGAACATATTAGAACTAAATATTTTCAAGATTGTATGACTGTTTGTATTTAATTTGTTTCTTTATTATACTTGTGGAATTGAACTTCTGAACTTTTTAGCGTTTACTTAAAGCTGGGGTACCTGACTTTTTTTGTTTTGTAAATTTAGTTTTTTCTCCCCAAAAAGTATCTTGCAACTAACATAAGAGCTGAATGCAGCGCTCTGATTGGCTGTGTTTGGGTGGTCCACACCTGCTTCACTTTGCCGTCTGGAAAAGCCGTTCTAAAGCCGTGGAGTCGCCCGAAAATAAATGCATGTGACTACAAAGTGTTTGAGAGCGCTATGGACAAGTTAGATAGATTAACTACGTCCTCCTTTTGTGGTTTGGAAATCAGGTTCCCCGGCTTTAAAGAAAATACAAGAGCAAAATAATAATAATTTAAAACAGATCTTACTTTTTATTGAGGAGATTTGGGCTTTCCATTTTTAGAAAATAATCCAAATGACAAATATTACAAATAATGAAATTGTTACATCATTCACAGGGTTACAGTCAATATACATTTATACACAAATACAGGGGCTCCCACACAGCGTCGTGTCACAGTGCTCTGGACCAGCTCAAACATGAAGATTTGAACTCCCAACCGCATTAAACCAGCAGCACAGGGAGACACAGGTGGTGGGGGGTTGTGGGGGCTGCAGTGTTATGAATGTTTGTCCAACAGAGAGGAAAACACCGGCTTAATCTGATCCACACCCAGCATTTGTCTGTCAGCAGCCTCCTTAACGAGAGGTCCCAGCGGGAGGAGCGACACCGAAAACCACACCAGAAGAGGGCGCCGTGCCGCTGTAGGGCAAGCCCCAAAACAGGAGCCATTTTCTGTGCAAAAGGCAGCAGAGCAGACCAGGCCCAGGCCGAAACTGGGATTGTGTCAAAGCAAATACTGGCACATCATGAAACTGTAACACTGCGTTTCCCTGTGAGCGTCACTATTGGCACAGATGAGGCTTGGGCCAGTTTCTGAACAGACCAAAGAGCAGAGATTATTAATGTGAGCGCCTTTCATTTCCAAAAGTAAAAAGGGCAATTTTTACAATAAAATATTTTAAGTTAAATTATAATTTTCAAATTAAACTAATACACATTGGCCAAATGACTTTATATACAAACTTTTATGGTTGTGAGCGAACATTTCCATGTAAATGAAATCACAACAAGAAATTCATCTTGAAAATGTTGAAATGTAAATAAAAACATTGGTAGCAATGATTCTTAAACAAATAAAGTATTGTTCTAATTTCTTATTAAGTTTCATGCATTCATGTTTCATAATTTAACTTAATGTCATCGTTCATTTGCAGCAGCATGTATCAAATAATACAAACTAAATGTAATAATGTAGTTTGAAAAGACTAGACTAAAACTTGAAATCCAATGAATAGCTTTGGGCCAGTATTGAAAGTGTGAAGAAAATATAGTGTGTAAGAGTTTTCAAACCATTACATTGTGTTTTTATTTACATTTTTACACATTGTCCCAACTTTCGGAATTGGGTTTGTAAGCGAAACAGAGATTTATTTAAAAAGCCGCAGCTGGAATTGTGAACATCTTTTGTGTGGTTATGCCTTTGAGTAATCACTTGAACCACTCAACATAAGTGCAGACATCCTCTCCACTGATCACGGCTCTCGTCTGTGCCACTCCAACAATAGTGTTCTCCTCCTTGTGCATTCAACACAGAGATGTAAATACCTGTCGGCGTCTTTCGAACTCTCCACACTGTACAAGAGGAATTCTCAGTTCAGTCTCTGCAGCTGTTTTAACAATAAATGCTGGTGATGTTGTTGTTTTTTCTCTGAAACTATGAGCCAAATACGGGATACACCCTGGACAGCAGACAACCATTCACTCTCACATAAAATTCAGGGAGTGTTCTAGCATTTGCATTTGGACAAGAGGTGCGTGGCAGGATTTCCATATTTCTAGACCTCAATACAGGCTAGAAAAATCTGCAGTGGTGGAGAAAGTACTCAGTTTTGTTACTTAAGTAAAAGTACAGATACAAGAGCAAAAAAAAAATTTTTTTAAGTAGCACGTACACACATCTACTCAAGTAAA
Organism: Chaenogobius annularis; assembly: GCA_015082035.1. Lineage (NCBI taxonomy): Eukaryota > Metazoa > Chordata > Actinopteri > Gobiiformes > Gobiidae > Chaenogobius > Chaenogobius annularis. Next base: position 138,147 of record BJKM01000501.1, on the reverse strand, counting down.
AGCTTTGAAGAACTCATTAAAAAGTCACAGTATGTCACACAGATTTTGAGATATGTCAAAGTGTCAAAGTAGTGATTTTGACAAAGAATTGTGCCGATTTTTGGTCAAAAGTAGCAGTTCCAATCATTGTATGTCTTTACTTTTGTTTGCTCAAAGCTTGGACATTAAACTCCAAACCCTTACGCAGGATGTCACCAGGAACGTATTCAAAATAACTCCACAAACTATATGGAAAGCACTGAATACTTTTGAGTCCAGTTCAAAAATGTAGTGGGGTTAAAAGTACAGATTCCTGCTTTCAAATGTAGTGAAATAAATGTACAAAGTATCCACTGTAAAATGTACTAAAGTAAAGTCAGATACCTAAAACTGTCAGTACAGTACTTTACTTTTGCTCTCTGTTACTTTCCACCACTGGTAACTTTTCATCAATAAAAGAGGCAAACTGTCACCTTAAATTACTTTAAAAATAGACCTATCAGGGGCCATCTTAGTCTTCTATGATCCTGTGAAACTGATTAACTGAGCAATACATGAACAACAATCTCAAGTGCATCCTCACTTGATGTTGTTTAGTTGGGGACACAAAAAAACTGTTCTGCTTCAGAGGTATTTTCTGCCTAAAGACTTACAACTTCAGTCACAGTAAGTAAAAGTGATGAGCTGACAAATGGGAAAAGGAAGACAGTGCAAAGCTGGCCATAAAATCTTCTTGCAGCAACATGGCATCGCTGGCATTTAGGTCACGGCTGCGGCATCACTCGTCTCTGCCTCCTCGACTAATGCCTCTCCTCCCACCGACTCTGAGGCCGGGACGAGATCCAGGGAAATATTCAAAGTGATGTGCAGCGTGGAAATAAGCAGGAGGCTTTAGAGAAGGAGGGAGGGAGATGCATTGTGCGGAATCAGATTCTCTGGAAAGACAGTGATAATGAAAGGCAGAGGGATTCTCACTTTCAAAGCCTTATGCTGTGGACTCGGGGTCTAACCTGCTCGGCATTGTTAAGACGCTTTTTGTAATTCAAGTCAAGGCAAATTCATGGGAATAAATATAGCCTTGTGTGGAGCGAAAAGAGAGAAAACATATGTTTCTTTGTGTGCTCATAAAAAACGTTTAAATAGTGTGGTGTCAAGGTTTGCAAGACCCCATCCACTCACAAAACCACTACTGCTTGTGTTTTATGTCAACTCATCAGGGTGTTATTGTTTAAATAAATACTACTCCTAAAAACAAACACACCATTTTAAAATCAGGGGAGTTTTAAGACATCGCAATCACTCAAAACACATACACTGTCTAAGGTTTTTTAAATTTGACAACATTGTGTCAAAAATGCTTTTCAAGAATGCCTGAACAAAACATTTTTTTTTCATTCTTAACTTGTGAAAACTAGTGGCAGTTTCATGTTATACTGTTTGATGTGGTTTCTGTTAATTTTGAGGTATGTTTCTGGAGGCACTGTAGAGTGAATGAGAATCCTTTAGTTCCACACATGGAGTGGAGTGATTGGCTCACAGCATCACAGAGAGCACAGCAGACAAAGCCTGTGTGATGAGTGTCAGTATCCTGCTGCTCTTGATGTTTCAGACGGGCAGATGAGAGGAGACAACTGCTGATGGCCTCTCACAGGAGTGGAGAGTACACACATGTACGTGAGGAGCGAGGCTGCCCCACAGCCCGGGCAGAGTGATGGAGCTCTGCCCGGCAGGAGGCCTGTGCCTGCCTGTGCCTGCCTGTCAGCTCTAAGGCCAGTGCAGCGCGCGCTCTGCTCATGTTACTCACTACATAAAGTCTGTCTGATTCCTCCTCTCCGGGGAATGCTACATCACGATCAACTGAGTCTTTACCCCTGTGACCTTTATACCAGGTAACCAACAACAACACAAACGATGAACGACAGCTCAAAGACAACAACACACATACTGACCAAATGCATATCGTCCAAAACCTGTCAGCACTTATTCACTGTTTTTTAAAAACAAGCATCAATGGAAGATCCAGAGTGTTTTCTCAAAGTAATTACTGTACAAAGTGTTTAATTAAGTATTGTAGGGTGTGTGTGAAAGACCACTTTGCATAAGCTGGAGTGTTATGTGAGACTGTGTGCGGGAAAGAAAAAACATGAATTCCATGAAAACCTGGAAGAAGATCAGCGATTTGAATGCAGCCACTCAGTGTCAAAGCCACACAAGTACCAAAGAGATTCTACTGCACAAACTCAAATTCACCACTCACTCTTTCAAATGTCTTCACTGCTGTGTGCTGCATGAGGGATAAAAGAGCACATACTCAAAGTGCTGAACCAACACCGGAACACTTTCTTCTACTGTCAAAAATAAAGCCATCTGAACTCCTGTGTAGCACTGTGTGAGTGAGGCGGGTTTATATGTACAGTACAGGGTCATGGTCAGGTGCAAATAGGGAGCAGCTCTGTTTGGCAGGTTGTGAAAATGTCATCTTGTCTACGGTGAGAGGAAGCATGGTGACAGGGAGTCTTCATCACAACGTTTCACACTATATAGAAAAGTACTTGTGGAAAGGTCCAAGTGCTGAGTCTGTCTGAATCACTCTGACATCAGTTTGTGCCTACAGTTGTCCATTTCATGGATTATTTCATCTTCTCACAGAAACAGTTGGGAGTGCAGCTCAGCTTTGTCCCACTCCAAAGTTCAGTCAACTGTTTCCTCCAACAAGGACAGGATTTATCTGGGGACATTTGTCCCTCAGCTTGTCCTTGGCTCTTCTGTTTTGCCCTTTTAAAGGGTAGCATTCTACTCAGTTCACTACCATACAACCTTATAACTTCTATAAATTTAGTTCACTTTTTCTTTAAAAAAATTTACAAATATCTGAACAAACCGCAAAATTAAAAGGTTCAAATTAAAGTAAAAAGTGGTTTTGTGGATTGCAAAATGGAGTTGCTGGTCACTTCTAGTTCCCATGTGTGGGCTCCAGGATAGGGCTGGTATGTCGGACCAACTGTCCAGCGCTGGTTTGCGGATGGAGGGAGAGTCCAGAGGAGGCGAGGTGTAGGGTATGAATGGGCATCTGATGGGCTGAACTGACAAAGCCACAAAATCTAGGTCCACCACCACAGCCCTGGTCCTGTGGTCCTTTCCTCTGCCCCCCGTCCCTCTGAACGTCAGACCTCCACTGACTGGATCTGGTTCATCTGCGCCCGCATCATCTGCACACTGTTCAGGATCTTCTTCTGATGGCCCGCTAACGTCACTCCAATCCTCAAGATGTCACTGTCAACACAAACAGGACATCCATCAGCTACTGGGCTCAAGGGGTCGAAAAGACAGAAGTGTTCATAAGTTTGTCCCACTTTTTGATCCATCAGAGTTCATTTTTTTATTTCTTACAATATTTATGTTGAGAAAAACGAGCCCCATAGCATTTGCAGAAGATACTGTTCATACTGTCTGATAAGTGCATTGTTCCTGTGACGCCAGCCCCAATTAGTGTTTTTATGGACAAGACAGTGAAAAGTCTGGCATATGATATTACACATTACTGCAGTTTTCTAAAAGCCGGGTCTGTGGGGTTAATCTCAAGTTTACGATACAGTTACTCTGAGACAGGAAATGATTTTTATCACTATCCTACAGGTGCCAGTCCTAATCTTTGACTCTCATGTTTTATCTGCAGCAGTATGCCCGGCTCACCCCTTGTTTGAATCTTTCCTCTGCAGACTGTCAAGCACATGGCTCAGACTAAAGGGCACAGCTATAGCTCTGAGCGATTAGGCCCACTAGAACAGTGCAGTCTGTTAATCTATGCAGCACACTCAGTCCGTGCGACATTCTGAGGCAGATTATGAGGAAATGCTATCGCTAGTAGAAAATAGAAACAAACTTTACTGTTTTAATTACAAACCATACAAAAATGGAGTGTGCATGTCTAAATACAGCAAGTTCATGTCAAGCTATTGTTATTATCATTAGAATGTAAACAACAAATATTCTTGTTATTGTAATAAATATAGTACAAAAATAAACTATAATATTTTTTTTGCAGAATCTCTATAAATAAGAGAAATAATCTGAAATAAAATAATACGATTGCATATTAATTATCTGGGGAATTTATCACTTGTTTGATATGAGCTATGAGTGATTATAAACCATAACAATTTTGAAGCGCGCACTCACTCCATGGTCATCTGAGACACCACGTCGAAAGTGGAAAAATCAGCGTTTGCGAAGTTGTCTTTGTACTGTCCCATCTTGATTGCATCCAGCCACTCGTCCACTGTGCTAAAGCTGGAGAAGTCCGGGATGCTCCGGTCCAGAAGGGGGAGGTGGACCCTGAAGAGGACATGAAATCATGAGTGACGATCTTCAAACCAGACCACCTGGGAATGATTTATGAATGATTTGATTTAAAAAAGCACAGTCCCTACGCTCTTCAACATTTTCCGAGCAGAACTCTCTTAGAGAATTTTCCAAATGAAGTGATAGGCTTCGGGGAGTTTGTACTTTTACTTAGTGTCAGTGGAAAATGTGGGCCCTGCTCTTCACCACAAATGAAACTACAGCCTGTGGATATCAGTAAAGCCCGTCTCCGAGAGGGGAAAAGGACATCCAAAACTGAGGCACTCAAAATGTTTTGTTTTGAAAATTACAAAACTATTTCAATTCTGGTTTGCCCTCCAGCACTTGTTTGAATAAATTTAATTTAGACCAAACAGCATTAACATAACCACTTGGCGCCGACAGAAATGGGAGACAGTGTTGGGTTAAAGTCAACTGCCACAGCGGATATTATTTTAGCTGTTGTCCACTATCATTGACAAACTGATTTTAAAAATTGTATTTTACTTAAAATACAGTGTTTCTGTTGCAGTGGCGATCCAATGACATGCAATTTATTTTGGCAGAATAAATGTGCAAAAATGTATTCCATAAAAACTTGAAGCTTTAATACAAATTCAATTGTCAAAAAATGGAAAAAATGTGTATTAATAAAATTGAAAAATCACATAACACATGTTTTTACTTGATTCTTTTTCCTATGAACCTATATTACCCCTGCGGTAATGGCTATGTTGTGGAACAGATGATGCAAAGATAAAACCCTGATTTAAATCCACCAGACTGTGTTATGACTAGCCCTTCTCCCGTACACCACACGCACCCTGAGGAAAGCGGGGTCACAGCCTTCAGTGTGTTGGGGTTGCGGATCATCTTGTCCAGGTTGTTGACGATCTGACTGAACTTGGGCCGGTTGTTGCGGTCCTTCTGCCAGCAGTCCAACATGAGCTGGTGCAACGCGCTGGGGCAGTCCATGGGAGGAGGCAGCCGGTAGTCCTGCTCAATGGCGTTGATGACCTGCAGGGGGAGACAGAGAGTTAGGAAGAGGAAGCCTTAACTCCATAACCTCAAATTACAAAATCAACAAGGAATGCTACTTTTACTCAATTATGTGAAGGTATTCAAATAAGTATTTGCATTGTGAAACCTTTCTTGCAAATACAGACTTTTGGCACATACTTAAGTATTTTACTTTGATTACTCTTACTCTAAGTTAAGGTGCAGTTTTCCCACTTAAAATCACATAACTATTTTTAACACAGATATCATATACAACACAAAGATGCAAAAAAAACATACTTGTAATTGTCATAGAGTGAACACAGTTGTGTGCATAGGAGCCATGAGGTTTAATTCTCTCATCTCAAGTGGAACAATTCATGTAATAAATCAGTAAATATTACATATAGGTCATGTCTAGGTGATGTTAAAGGTTATTACAACACTGATATGATTTCTCATTATCTGGCAATGTGGTAACAATGAACTGCTATAAGCATTAATATCTGTTAAAGCTCAATGGAACCATTACATTTGACACAAGTCATTACATTAGTTCTGCGTATGAAGCCCTGTTAAGACCTTATTGGAATAAAACCATAAATCACATTCCAATAACTTCTAATTTCCACTTCCACTCCATCAGGACTCACGTCATCTCTGGCCTCTACAACAGTCCCCCCCAGTGGTCCACTTTGAACATGTGCGTGCTTTGGCCTGGCAGTGATCTGGGTCAAAGGGGCAGGCAAAGGGTGGTAACAGTGACAAGAGAAGAACAGCCCTGAGGACGCTTGTGCTGAGGACCCCCTTGTTCATTTGTGGATCATTAAAGGGTCCCCAATTCTGGTTCTGCTTAATCTCATTCAGTAGACCTCCAAAGTACACCCCGATGGAGCAGAAACACTATCTGGAGCTGCTAATAAGATAACTGTGGAGGTCCATGGTCCCTCTTAGCACATTAGTGTTCTCACTTTCAATTTGAAACTATTTTCATTATCTCTTTGCCATAATTTGCTCTCCACCGCTGCCCACAGGGAGACGAGGAAATGGAAGCTTGAGTCAAGAGCAGAAATGGCCCACAGAGCTCGACTGTGCATTTTAAATGATCTGATTATGTCTCTGTGGTGTGTGGGAATTTTCATTCAAAAATGATGAGTGAAAGCTACTGTTTAGCCAGAGGAAACCAGATGCAGAGACAAAATGGGTCTCTGAGTAATTGAAGCTCTAATGAAATGCAGATAGCAAAAGAAATTGATTTTTTAAATTGTGCATTTCAAAAGCTTCTTCAAGAAAGAGTGAGATAAAATATTTCAACAATAAATTCAGGATTATATCAGGGAGCTGTTATTGTCTACTGGCCTAATTTTGGGAAGCTAATTTTATTCATCCTTCTTTTTGTGTGGGATCAAATAAAACAATTAACCTTAAATCATTTTTGGTAAGTCACTTGAAGTATTACATTGTTCTATTGGCCTATTTGTTATTTTTATACATTTCATTTTGCTCCTGTTGATAACATCAGTAACTAGTTATAATAATATGGTACCACATGAATTGGTCATTTTAATATTTGATCAACTTTACCTATTTATTTACTTGTATTTTTTATTTTGTACATATGAACATCATCATCATCATCATCATCGTCATCATCATCAACAACAACAACAACAACAACAACAACAACAACAACACCACCACCACATATAGTAAACAAAAAAGTAGGCGAAGGAAGAGGCCAAAAAATAAACAAAAGGGCTTATATTAAAGCCTCCACTTAAACAAATATGAACACATAATCTATTCACTGAGAGTTAACTAATTTTTTTAGATGCACCCACTTTGAACGACCCACCCATCAGTCGAGAAGCCCTGGGGCAGTATACGTACGTCCTGATTGGTCATGTCCCAGTACGGCCTCTCTCCGTAGGACATGACTTCCCACATGACGATCCCGTAGCTCCACACATCGCTGGCCGAGGTGAACTTCCTGTACTGGATCGCTTCAGGGGCGGTCCATCGGATAGGAATCTTCCCTCCCTGTGAACACAAAGGCCACAACCTCAGAAAACGAAACCTAACCGTCACAGTGTCCTGGCTTTGGAGAGAGACACCGTTCACCGGGACAATGAAGATGGTAATTCAAACTGGAGATGGATATAAGCGAGCCTGTGGGAGTGGGGCAGAGCACATGAAATACAGGAGCGGCAGGAAGGTGAGGGGTGAGGAGGTGACGCTGCTCTGATAGGGTCACTCATGTCGGGGGCACTGCAGTGTGTGTAGCGCTGACCCAGACTTAAATAACATCAGATAGAAGAAGAGATGCTGAGTGGGGTCTGTCTATGGTGCACAATTTGATCAGAAATGAATCCTGTGCATTTTCACTCTTACAACTGTAACTTTTTATCATATCATGGCTGTTTCTTTCAACTTTACATTTGAATAGTATTTATTTCCATAATTTTAACAAGGACAAAATAACCCAAAAGCCAACTGATTCATCATTTCTGCAGGCACATAACAATAGTTCATACAAAAAAAGCATTGAAAAGTCTAAGGTTGCCTCGATTCCCTAGCCTTAGACCAGCCTACTTTTGTACAATGCCGTTTGCAGTTGAAAAACAAACAAATAGTGTTTCTTACCAGAGCGCTGGTGTAGGTTGGATCTGAGGTGTCGTCCTCCAGAAAGCGTGAAAGGCCGAAGTCGGACACTTTGCACACCAGGTTACTGTTGACCAGGATGTTGCGAGCAGCCAGGTCTCTGTGCACGTAGTTCATATCAGCCAGATACTTCATCCCAGACGCAATGCCACGCAGCATCCCAACCAGCTGGATCACAGTGAACTGGCCATCGTTTTGCTAAAAATAAAAATACAATTCGCAATATTCATTAGTATATTACCATACAAGTTATTTCATGCTTGTTTCTGTGTGCAGCAAATGAAGTTAAACAGCGCAGTGCCACTTTAAAACAAAGCACAGCGTCTGCTACTGCACAAAGGACTGCACAAAGGACCAAATTTAACTTTCAGAATTGTGTAAGTAAGATCAGATAAATGGAATCCCATGGTAAGATGAAATAAACTATATTAGTTTTCGAAAATGGTATTGAGTATTAAGCCTTTTTGAGTTTGAAATGTTAATATTGTGACAACACTAAAAGGAAGTACAGATTTTTTGTTTTTGTATTTTGGCATGAGCGTGGCAGGCCTGTCCCGGGCTGAGTTGGGGTCTGGCTAACTGTCTACAGCTGTTCCTCTCCACGCTTTTGGAGAGGGCTTTACCCCCGTGCACAGGGGAGTGTCTGGAACTCCACTGCAGCTGTGCTTCCAACAGCGCACACCTGCAGTCCAGCCACCACCCACCACGACACCGTCCCCACACAGGGCAGGGGTTGGGGGGGCGAGAGGCACGGACAAAGAGGCCAGACCCAGGGCACTGCCATTTTACGAGTCTGCGTGACCGTCCCAGTAGCCCAGTTCTCTTTCAAACAGTTAGCTGCTCATTAGCTGACTGAAAGCTTCTCCTCACGTCAAGCTGCTCATAGTCTTCCAAAGCAATTAAGCCGGATGCATAATTCATGAACTTTTTCTCACTAATTCAAATTGCCACATCATCTGAAGCCTGTGTTTGGGTATGTTTTAATTGGAAAGACTATAGCAAAGTCTGCTGGGTGGGTCCAGCTGGAAGGAATCCACCATTTTCTGCAATAGAATAGAATAGAATATGAGGATGAAATTATTTTTCTCCCCACTGCTGCATATGACATCTGAAATGACTTCAATATCCACTTGTTAATAAAATAGCTAGTATAAAATTGGTGCAATAGAAAATGATGTGATAATGTGATAATGTAAAATCTCACACTGTTAACAGAGGTTGAATTTCAAGGAGCATTTTATTCACACATTATAAAATGTAATTCACATGTGTGATGTTGTACACATTGCAATTTCAATAAACAGTATGGCTATCCAAGAGGTGTTGACGGTTCTCATCAGATGAAGTCTGAGTTAGAGAAATACGGAAGGTGGGCTGTTTAATACTCACGTTGTTTTGCATTAAGATATTTTGTTCGCCTGATATTAGGCCTATTATCATTTTATCTGAAAAATGTAATATACCCTTTAGAAATTGTAAAGAAACTAACTTCTTACTTCTAGAAGCAAAATGGAAGCGAAACATAATGTAAGTGCTATCAGGGCCTGGTTTAAAGACTTTTACAATTGTATTTTACATTATTTGTAATTTGTTTTAAATGCAAAATATTTTTTTACATATTCTCCAACCTTTGTAATAGAGAAACAAACACCCGACCCCGGAAATTCGAAATTGTTGATTATTATCATTATTTATTTATTTTTCAAGAAAAGTCATTACTATTTAGATCCAATGCCAGTTAATCATTGAAAGTGTTTTATTGTCTATTTCATTTTGCCTCTATAACATAATTTTGAATGTTGTCATGACAGAATTTTTAAATTTTTTACTTTGCTATGGGCTTTTATTTAATTTAAAATCATATACCTTTATTTCCTTTGACCTGTCAAAATAACAATGCTTTTACCATTGAATTTTACCATTGGTGTGAATCCTCCCTCCAGGAAAATACTGTCTTGACCAGCACCGAGGAGCTCAAAGCAAGCTCAATAATAATGCTGTCTGCGGTGAGGCATAAAAAGTGAGACTATTTTTGTTCTTTCTTTACAGTTGATCCAGATAGCATTGCAGTCTCATCGATCCATCCTGCGCCTCTCCCCCTTTTCCTCCCTGCAGGTTCAGAGCAGGAGCAGCAGGAGAGACAATTCTACAGCAGACAGCTCAGCTCAGACAACGGCAGACATTTTTAACCACCACCCACCACCATCACCTCCAAGAAAACAAAGACCAAGTTTGAGGCTTTGACACTGTCTGCGAGCGAGTGTTGTAGGGAACTGTCAGTGTGAGACCCTCCACAACTTCCCTGCTGTTTTTATTACAACGTACTGTCATGTGTGTTTAGCAAACATTTACATATCCACAAATGCACTACACTGCGAGATCTAAAAAGTGCTGATTATTTGGGTCTAGGAGGTTAGATGTGGAATACAAACACAATTTTTTTCCGCAAATCTCTGCTGACAAGACAAAGAAGTCATATTCCTGGAGATGCTTCTCACAGAGTTGTGCAGAAACAGGCAAACTGTTAATATGCAGGCTGAGAATACAAACATGTTATAGTGAATAATCTTGGTTGGTCACAGTTTGTTACATATAAAAATATACATACCCTCTCAGTTACTTGATTGTATGAAGTTATTTTGTGGGAGAAAGGTAAAATGTGCTTTGTTTCCTACAGTGTTTTTTGCTATATATACTTTGTATAATTACATGTAAGTGTGAAAATATGTCTGAAAGCAAAACTAAAACCACATTATTCAAATTTACCGTTGAACATATGCAGATTATAAGCATTAGCCTTCTAGACAGATCGGAAAAGGCCATTTGACATCCCAGCTCATTGCTCCATTTTAAAAACATCTGAAATCTCATTTGAAGCCTTGCAATGTGTTTAAATGATATATGTGGGTCATGATTGTGCCTGGACAGATCAAGATAATACCCTTCTCTGGCTGGATTATGCATAATACAAATGCTGTGAAGTTGTAAATGTGGCATATTTCTTGTCAGTCAAAAGAAGAAAAACAAGTGTCATATCCTTTTCTGAAAAGGCAATTTATCACTGTAAGAAGAAGCCAAAAGTGAAGACAAAAAATATTCAACTTTGGCTGTCATTTTCTTTTTGAGTATTACTCATTGACTCAATGTCAACTATGGGCCTTAGACCAATTATTAAGACATTCACTAGCGTTCCAATGCTAAAATGTCAAACTTTAGTTCGACACTGACAAAAAAGCTCAATAGTCGATAAGGTTTAGATCCTATAGTCTCGTTTATCCTCTCCATATTATTCTAATATTTGTTATCACTTTCAATACACATAGCATCTCAAATTAGTATCTAGTTAAGGAACTTGTGCTAGCCCTAGTTAGTACAAGAGTTTCAATTTACAACATTCTAACAAACAAAAGAAAAATGTAGGATCATTTAACACATTGCTGTCTTTACAGACCAAATCACAAACAATTTGCACTCGATAACACCATATGTTCCAAGCACTGTATCACCAGTGTGATATCACTTACTCTAAGGAAGGAGTCCAGTGATCCATTTTCCATGAACTCTGTGACGATCATGACGGGGCTGCTCTTGGTGACCACTCCCTCCAGTCGAATGACATTGGGATGATCAAACTGCCCCATGATGCTGGCCTCACTCAAGAAATCCCGCCTCTGCTTCTCTGTGTATCCAGACTTGAGCGTTTTGATGGCCACAAACATTTCTCTTTTACCAGGCAGCTTCAGGTTGCCGCTGCACACTTCGCCAAACTCCCCTGTAAAAATTCATAGCATAAAAGTATGATTCATCGGTGCAACTAAATGTCTCTGAGGCATCCATTTATATTTATGAATCAAATAACTTGAAATGTGACCGCGGTGTGCTGCATTTGAGACATGTTTCATTTGGCTGTTTTTTTTTCCATTACCTGCACCGATGACCTGCTCAATCTTCACACAGGATATATCAATCTCCTTGGCAAACTCCCTCACAGCCTCGTTTGGGTCCTCATAGGTGAACGGATCAATATAAATCTTCATTCCTGGAGACACTTGGAAAAAAGCAGAGACCAGCTCTAATATTTGATTCTTGTGCCCCCACGTTCACACCCCCTCAGGCATAACAGTCAAATCTATTCATGAACATTTACACATCAGTTCACTCTGCATTGACACATGCTGACCGATTATGTGATTTCTTGGGTGACATAAAAGACCAGGGCTTATGGTGTAGTTACAAATGGTGACTTGTGGCCTAGGGCTACACGAGGAGCAGTGCAGCATGGGAACCTGAGCCCTTGCAGCTGTGATAAGCCAGGTTAAAATATATATCACCTTGTGTGAGTCATAGGGCCATTAACACTCGGGCAAGAAGCCCTGGGTCTGTATCAGCATCGTACAGCTCGACTCCAAGAAATAAATTGGCTCCTCTAAGCCCTGATGCCAGGTAAATTGGCTTAAGGTGGCCTTTAAGTGTTCGGGGACTCAAGTGTCCTGAGTTTTAAATCCGATTACTCGCCTCACCTTCACATCAGACCTGAGGCTATTAAAATAGATACTGTCCTCATGCCCAGGCAGCAGTACATTTACACGTGCACCGCCCGGAAGCTGGCACATTACTGAGAGTTGCAGAGACCAGCAGATGGAGAGGATCTTGCTGGCAAAGCCCTGTTTACAAAAAAGCAACACTCTATCCACAAATTGAAGTGCTGTTCACCAGACCGCCGTCCGCCAAAGGCAATGACCACCGAAAGTATAGGCAGACGCCTGAACTGTAACTGGCACGTTTTTTTAACTGAAGCACAGAGATCCGATCATACTGAGAGAGCCACAGGCCTCAGGGAAAGAGCACATAACAGAAGAATGGAATGAGAGGTAATTATGCAATTATAAACAAATTAGTATGAGATCATAAATGTTTTCCTCACATCGGGCTGGTAAGAGGCAGATTAACATAATATCATAGGCACAGCTAGTGAACAAATCCTTCCATAGGGCTCCTCAGGCTCCGTTTTGAATTATTGTCATTTAAACAGTTCGCTACCGTGGTGCTAATCCATTGAAAAATTCCATTCACGCACCTCACTTTTCATGATATTTAACAATAGCAAATGACTCACGTGGCATTAGCATGCTAATAGTGTTAATGTGAGCGCTGAGTGACCCATTTTCACAACAATGGATTTAGTGAAGTATGAATTGTGATGATGCAGAGAGCCCTCGCTTTACCACAGGTATTTGATGTGGTAAAATTAAACTAAGAAAGGATCAAATCAAACAACAGGCACGAGTATTAGAAAGTGGGGGATGTTGGGCCGTAGCCAAGGACACCGGCATGAAAGGTGGTCACCATGGAGACAGGTGTGATCGCTATGGAGATGGCAATGTGAGGCGGTCGTCATGGTGACAGGTGTGCGTGGAGTTGAAGGGGGAGAGGGAGGCAGAGGTAAACAGAGCAGCAGTGGTAATGGAGTTTACTCACTGTGGCCGCTGGTGTAGTGCTGCAGCTTGTCCGTGTATTCAGAATCAGCCCTGTCGAAGCCACGCCTCCTGGAGGAAGACAAAGAACTCTAGCTCTGGTTCATAAAGGCGCCTGGGACACTGGTCAAACACAACCAAGTGCTCACCAGGAATGTTGTTTGCAATCGTTTATTAAGTAAACCTGTATATAATAGGCCACAAATCATTTCCTACAAAGCCATCATAACAGTCGACTAAAAATATTCATCTTGTCTTCTTAGTAGAATAGTTTTATGGTTTCACCCATGTCAGACAAGAGGTAAAAGATGATGAATTACCTTGACAAGTTTCGACGGTCAAGTAACGCATCATCTCTTACCTATTGTCTGATAAAGATGAAATGATAAAACAAAGCCATCGTCACACTCATTTCCTTATAAAACGTCAATCAAGTGGTTTAAGTTAACAAACAATTAGATAGCAAGTAAAAGCAAGTAATCTAGTAAGTAGGACAAGTGCGTCTCACAGCAGTGCCGTCAGTGTATTGCTTTAATCGAGTTCTTGAACAGTTCCAAAAGCTGAGTCACACTAGTTTCTGTTCAATATAGGTCTATGATATTATATCTTATAATCCGCAGATAGCATGACCCATAGCATAAAGACCTCAAAACACTGTTATCCTACTATGACCAATGCCTAATCTCTCTTTACACTGCTTAATGTCTGTCCACTGTCACTGGTACCTTCACATTTTTCAACCTTAGCCAAAAGAATGCCTTTAAAATCCATGGATGAATGAGGGATAACATCGAGACAATGCCTTTTTTGATAAGGTGATTAAGAAGTCGTGATATTCCTACATAAAACATTGAATATCTTTGTAAGTCAGATAAAAATGAACAGTTAGATAATGGCTTACGATCATCCTGGCATTATTAGTCATTTGCTTCAGAAAGGGCTGATTAAAAGTATTTTACTCTTGTAAAATGTGCAACAAGACTGACTCACCGATTACAGACAATGATGATCACCACCAGAGCGATGAGGAAGACCAGTCCAGCAGCAGCCGACCCAATGATGAGGGGTAACTTCTCCTGGATGCTGGTATTGTATTCCTCTGGACACAGACACAAACACATACTACATGAGGACCGGCCAACAGCACACACACACACACACACACACACACACAGTGACAGTTCAAACATATGGGTGAGCATCCGAGCCGCTGCATATGGAGAGAGCAGTGGGTGAGAGACAGACATACGGCCTTGTGAGTCTATGAGCGAGCTGGCATCCTGACTGGCTGCACAGAGCGTGTTTCTCTATCGAGGGCTAAATGTGTTCAGATGCTGAGGATATGGACAAATCATCTGGCAGCAAGTGTGAAATGAGGACAGACCCAGACTGAACCGACAGCAGCCAAGAATCCAACGACTGAACGGGCTAAGCCAGACAAATGACATGAGAATTAAGGATTGAGAGGAGCATACAAATACACAAAGTGAAAACTAAAATATTTTAGATTTTGGCACTGCGAGTGGTGGTTTTAAAATTATTATCATTATTTGTGTCTTTATTAAACCAGGTATCTTCTCATTTTCAAGGGAGTCCTGACAGAAAGGTGAAATACACTGAAAATACATGTGGTATTTTTCTCTTAGGTCAAGTATTTGAAACATTAGACCCTATACACCCACCTAATATTAACTGTATTTATGAGTTGGACATATCTGGAGTGCGTGTGGCAGCAGCATCAAGGCTGTTTGTGGAGTTATAGTTTAATGATGGCCCTGGGCAGTGTAGTCTGAAGGAAATGAGATGTTCAGACGAAAATATCCAGTCCTTGGCTCCAGCGTAGAGCTATATGACTAATGTTTATTGACTCTCATCTTTTCTCCAAAGCTGTGTCACAGTACAAGCTGACAGCTGATATATATATATATATATATATATATATATATACATACATATACACACACACACACACACACACACACACACGCACACACACATATATATATACACATACATTTATATATATACATATATATACAGGTAGATCTTTGGGCTTTGCTGAATCTAAAAGTAGCTCAGGAGCCGGAATAGTGCAGACCTCCCTGTTTTAGTTGATCAGTGTGTGCAAAGACAAACACAAGTAATTATACCATCTGCTTCAGCTACCATTAAAGTAAAGACTTTTCTTCCACATCTGTATGCTGTGTCATTGTGTGGCTGTTTGCTTCCGGGTCTGCAGCTGTTATGTGCCTGTGAGGTGATAACAGCTCTGCGTGCTCAGGGGCACATTGTCAGGATTCTCACCCTCAGTCATGGTCTGGAAGTAGAGCTTGCCACTGTAGCGTCCAAACCCGGCCACAGTGCGAGCCCGGACTTGGAAGACGTAGATGCTCCCTGGCTTCAGACTGCGGATGACCACCGTGTTGGTCGGGCTCTTGATTGCTGTGGCGTTGTACTCCGATTGGTCCTATAAGATAAATAAAAAACACTGTGTTACATGGAAGCGAATTAATAATTGTAGGGCCGCAGCAGAGACTAATAATTATGGCTAGCGCTCTGTCCACAAGTTAAGTTCAAATATAAGATGAGATAAGATCACCTTCATTTGTCCCACAATGGGGAAATTTCAGTGTTGCAAAGGGTACAGAAGCAGATTAGGCACAGTATAATAATAAAAGCAGAAAACTCTTATAAAAACATAACTTAGAAGAAAAAAAAAGAAAAAAAGAAAAGAAAACTCTTATAACCTTAATAATAATAATAATAATAATAATAATAATAATAATAATAATAATAATAATAATAATATAACACTATTTACAGCTGTCCCTGCAGCAAGCACAGGGATGATTGACATTATGTCACAGTATTGCAGGAGTATAACAGTATTGCACAGGATTATGTCAGCCGAATGACACACGTTCAGGACTAACAGTGTTTGTTGTAAAGTCTGACAGCAGCAGAAAGGAAAGACCTGCGAAACCTCTCCTTCACACAGCGAGGGTGGATCAGTCTGTCACTGAAGCTGCTCTCCAGAGCAGACAGAGTGTCCTGCAGGGGGCGAGACTCATGGTCCAGCATAGATGTGAGTTTAGCCAGGACCCTTCTGTCCCCCACCTCCTGCACCAAGTCCAGAGCACAACCCAGGACGGAGGTGGACTTCTTGATGACTTTGTCCAGTTTCTTCTTCTCCCTCTCTGTGATGCTGCTGCTCCAGCAGACCACACCGTACAGGAGGGCGGATGCCACCACCGAGTCGTAGAAGGTCCTCAGGAGTGGTCCTGTGGTCTCCTCAGGAGGTAGAGCCGACTCTGGCTCTTCCTGTACAGTGCGTCTGTGTGTTGAGTCCAGTCCAGTTTGTGGTTCAGATGAACACCCAGGTACTTGTATGAGTCCACTCTCGCAATGTCCCTTCCCTGGATGCTCTCTGGTGAGGGGGCAGCAGAGTGGTGTCTATATGCAGCATGATCAGTGAAAGCGATCAAAGACCTAGTGGTATTTTAGGAAGAATCCACAATAAAAGATTCTCAAGAAACAAAGTTGAAGTAAGCTAACGTAATGTATGACGTATATAATTATGACAATATACTCTAAAACGAAATGAAAAGAAAATGCAGCGTGTAAAATGTTAGCAATTTGTTTATGGTTACGCTAAGTTCAAATACATTACAGCATGTAACATAGAGGGAATTGTTACATTTACTATAATATTGTATTGATATATGCCACAGACTCCATTATTAAAATATCAAATGAAATGATACAGTAATGTGCAGGAACAAACAACAAAAATAGAAACTAAAAAGGTGTGTATATTTCTAAAACAATTTCTATTTCTACAGTTCATATTCATCTCTGTCCCCAAAATAACTTCCACAACAGATGTAATTTGCATACTTTACAAGTACAAAACAATTGATATTTTATAAAACCAAAAGGCTTTGGTGACAGTTTTGGGTCAGGAAGTGTTTCTAAGCTGTAACGTCAGACGATCACAGGCTTATTTTGTGCCTTTGTCCTCCGCGTCCTCCTCGTCCTCCTCTTCCTCTCCTGACAGTGACATGTCTGAGAGAGCAGACAGAGACCCAGATGCTCCGCGCACACTTCAGAGACACAACGGGCTCAGGACAACTGTTTTGACAGCTCACTCCAGCAGCGTCACAAAGAGAGGAATAATAGTCACAAGTGGATGGCTCAGAATGTGGAAGAAAAGCCTGACAATGACTGTACGATTGTGCCGGCCCCAACCCTGACTAACCCTAACCCTGAAGAGATATATATGGCATGAAACCCACCAGATATACAGGAAAAATGTACGTTATAGAGCTCAATGCCATTGTCAGCACTCATTTATTATTTATTATCTTACTTCAATAAATCCCTGTACATAAAACAAAGCAAAAAGGTTTAGGCATTTATTCATACTGTTGCCAAAATCTTGTTGATTCATAAAACGTGATGATAGTTAGTGGCTTTCTTTGCGTTGAATGTTGGACAGTATGGCTTAAAAATTATCTCCACGGAGACAGGCAGTTGACACCACCAGACCAAGCTACAAGTTCAGATCTGTGACCTTGCTTACAGTAACAATGCATGTTTTTCAAGGCAATAAAAACACAAGAAATGTAATAAATAAATAGATAAATAATATGAATGCCATACTGTAAAACATAACATGCAAAGCAATAACATCTCCACAAAGACAAATACTTGGCGGATTCATTACATAGTGCACCTTGGAGCATATGGAAGAGCAATGATTTACAAACAGCAAAAAGGTCTCTATATTACACATGCTTAGGTCACCAGCCATCTGTGAATGTTCTTGTGAGAAAGAATGCTGAGCTGGGCCTTTGACTCCTTTTTTAACAGCAGTCAGCGCACCATTGTTTCAACCACAAGTCTCGGAGCATCAGTCCCCAGTGGCTGTGCTGCAGGACGGAGTGTGGTTAGCTTTCCCTGTGACTGATCGTGATTCTAATCGGAAAAGAGTGAGCAGAAGTTTGAGCAGTGTTCAGAAGCCCAGTAACATACAGATCTACTGCTATCTCGAGGTAATTTAAATTAAGTCACTTGTTATTACTATTAGTGCGTAATGTATTTAGCTTAAGGTTCATTTCCTGTTCTGTTTCAAATGGCTACCACTGATCTGACTTACATTCGTACCTAACTAAATAAGTGATTGTGAATGGCCTAATTGTAGTTAAATTTTTTGCAATTAATACATTTATTTTACAATAATTTTTTTATCAGTTCTTTTAGCTTGATCTAGAATTCTGAAAGTGCTATTAAGGATTGCCCGTCCCATTCCTAAACTACACAAAAGCTAAATGTGAACCCAATCGGACTAAATCAAACCAAGGCGTGGACACATACAGTTTCTAAGTTGAACGCATATTCAGGTTGTAACTAAAGACATTGTTAAGGCTGTAAGGATAATAAATGAACAAATATGTGTGTGTTTTGTGTGTGTTTCATAGCAATATCGACAGTCAAATATGTAGCCTCGTTTAATTTTTACTTTGGTTGCGGCATGTGGCATAAGTAGCGGCCCTGACGTTACCTTCTCGTAATACTGCAGTTCATAGTCCAGGATGACTCCATTGGGCTGGTCGGGCTGGGACCAGGAGAGGGTGATGCTGTCCACTGTACGGCTGACCTGATGCATTATGGAGACTGTGGAAGGAGCTGAAAACAGACAAAAATAGTGTGTTAAAAGCTATGAAAACAACCCACGACTTCTCCTGCATCTTTAATCTTGCTGTAAAATACTAGTTGGGAACGTGGGAATGTGTAATGCCAGTAACATGATGTAAGGCAGTTTATCTTCAGAGAGACTGGGCAGCATGGCATGTCGGAACGAAAAATCTACAGTAAGTGCCGTCATGGGATTCCCCGGTATCAACCTACACTTACATGTTGACTTAGACATCTGAGGATAGACCACCCTCTGTGAATCCTGTCTATCATTCAAGCCAGTGTGTCAGAGATGGAACATAAGCCAGTTCACAGACTAACCCACAGTAAAAGTGAGATTCTTAATACCAGATTGAATAGACTTCCAGTTAATATTTCACTTGTGTGTGTGTGTGTGTGTGTGTGTGCATGACAATATAATTCACATCTGCACCAAATGTTTGGGTTAGTACACAGCTCGGGCATGTGCATCTGAACCCAAGATAAATATTTTTAGAGATGCAGACGTCTTGCTACTATTTTGAAACCTCATGGGACAAACGTTTTTTTTCTTAGTTGTTGCTATAGTTGGAAGAAAGCAACATTTCTCAGAGACAGAGGAAAATTCTTTGAGAGACGTTTGACAGTGACGGATTTTGCATAAACAAGACAGAATCAATTTAAATGTGAGACTTGAATTAATCATTTAAAGTATGAGTGGTTTGTACGACACACAGGAAAGTACTTTGAAATTTTATTTTTTGTACAGTTAGATTAAATACCACTAACAATAATAACAAAAACACCAGGATGCTCAATTTAGCAGAAATTCCCAGTGTTTTTTTATGATAATGTGTGTGTTTTAAATGAATAAAGTCACATTTTATTCATTAATTTCCTAAAGTCCTAAATTTGTCTTGATTTAATCATGGTTTTGTCATTGTGTGTGATAAGTAAATTAAGAAATGCATAGTTTAGTTTCAATTTAACTGAAAACATTGTGTCAAAAAGTATATTCAAATATCACAATAATATCAAATAACAGCCAGTAACAGCCATATTGAATATTGCGATCTTTTTCAAAATCGTAAATCTTTTTTTACCATGACTATTTACTTCTGTCTTTACTACAATTAGCACTCCATTCATACATATAATAGGAAAAAAGCTAATAATATAAGTATTTTCTTTTTTAATGCTCAAACAACTTAAAATAAATAAATAATGAACAGTATCCAGGTAATTCTCCACTTCAGCCAACAATGCAGCCACTCTTTTTTGAGTAGCCAAGGTCAGCCGAGGGTGAACACATCCAAGTCCTTCAACAACCATTAAGATTAGTTCAGGCTAAGTGTAAAGCTAACACAGGAGGGCACAGTCTGGGCCTGGAGCTCTGGGTCTGTCCCGCTAAGTGTCTGTGTGGAAATGGGAGGGTGCAGCCTCAGATTTATGACAGGGGCCTCCACTCATCTCCACACACAAACCACACACGCCGCCGCCGTTTCCCCCGGTGCACCAATAAAGACGTGTTCTCTGTGGAAAGTCGACTGACTGGAAAAGCAGCTACGCCTCCCTTATTACTCTTACTATGGGTAATCTATGCTGTTGTAGCACTGAGCCTTTTCACTGGTTCGATTTATGTCTGCTATAAATCTGTAGCGCGTGAGGATAATTGGACAATTTATGTTATGTTAAAGCAGCTGGTACGACACCTGTTCTAAAATGAGTGAGTTTTCTCAATCTCTTGACTCAAACCTAGGGGGGCAATATTGACAAAAAAAAGAAATTATATATTTTGTGGAGTAAATGTTATTCTGTATATTATGTCTTTAAAGGTATTATCTGAGGTTTAATTATTAGACAAATGTGAAATGTGTGTAAATTAATCACAAAAGTGCAGACATATCAATTTATACCTTTATTTAATTTTTTTAATAATAATTTTTGTAAAATTTTTCTATAAATGATATACTTGCTATTCAAAATTTTAATAACTTCCAAACCACAATTAAGAAATTATCTACATTTCAATATATTGCCCACCTCTAAACCCTAAAGTTTACGTGTGACAATGAGATTTTTTTAATGCAGAAAAGAAAAATAATTACTATGTTTTTTAAGTGAGTTAAGCTATTTTCCCCATAATATAAAAGTGAAATGTAACGAATGTATAATGAAATGCAGATGTGAAATGCAGATAAGAGGAGTGGCATTAGTTAGTTTTCCAATAATTGCAGCACACCTCTTTTGCTTCATCTATAAACTGTAAAAATTGAGTGTGCATTATATGGCTGGAATCCCTCTCATCTGGTCCCATTAACCATTCACCAGCCTTCAGCGATTACCGGTTAGGAAAGAGTCACTTTTATTTGTCCGCATTTGTACTGCATTATATTGTATTACATTATACATCAGCCACATATATCAAGCCTTGTATGATCTCTCACCTGCAGAGAAATTTATCTAAGGCCACAACAGATCATGTCCAACATAAATAATGAGCATGAGTCACTGTGAGATATATAGCAAATGGGTCTGGAGATAATAAATTGCTGTTCTGTTCTTGTGTGTAAATCACTTAACATTGTGATGCTTTGTGCCTCAGTTTGAATACATTATAGATCAGTCTTTCCTGAAGCCGGAGGTCCCATAATAAACACAGAAGTACCCAGCCGGGACATCGGGGAATCTCCTCTGACACACTCTACACACAGTTTGTTTGTGCTCGCAGGACGACGGCCTAATAAGGCAAACAGGGAGTCTGAGGGGAGCTCACGAGTATCCCATTACGGATATACACATATTCAGGAGTGCCACATGGCCGTCTCTGCATACTATTTCCATTAAACACACGGTACAGCCATGACTGGAAACCTGAGCCTGAGGCAGAGAAACAAAGGCAGCTCATGTATTCATGCTGAAGAGATGGACACATGCCAACATGAAAGTACTTTTCAAGGGCAGTACGATTTTCTTAAAGGTACCTGTTCTACAAAAATGAACATAGTTTGAATATTCATATTTCAGTATTCATAGTACGGTTGGGCAATTAATTAATCAAGATCGAGAATCAGTCATGTCTAGTTGTCAATAATATGTTGTTTTTTTCTGTCAATACACAAAATGTTGGGGGCAGTTTGGACTTTGGAGTAATACATTTTATATTTATATACTATTTTTGTGACATTTTTGTATATGTTCATGAAATCAATACTGAAAGCCATTTTAATTTTTTTTTCTAAAACAAAAGAAAAATCGAATACAAAATTTTGACTGAGCAATAACAGTAAACAAATGTTCATACAGTACCCCCAACTGTAATGGTACTATTGCTTTCAAATAACATTACAGCGTCCAGGTTCCAATCACCCACAAACGCCTGTTAATAAAATTGTAAAAGATAAATAAATAATTTGTGAGCTATAACTGCAACTGCAATGGGGTAAATATGGCTCAGTATATTTCCCCATTACCTCTAAAATGTGTTTAAAGATGTTTTACTGCCAGCACCACCGTCTAACTGCTTTTGTCCCGCAGACACTTCAATTTATTTTAATCATAACCCAAGTCTCTTACGAGTCTATTAAAACATTTTTTCAAACATAATGAAAAAACATCTCATGGCCAAAGACTTGTTTTGTCCGTAATAAATGTCTGGTCACAAACTAGTTACTACTGTAACTATGAATATTATATTATATTGTGTTGAGTGCAGGAAAAGAAAGATACCACCAGCAACTATTATTGTTTATTAAGTTAATGACCCAATGATCCTATCACACAGGCCCATTATTCATTTTAAGATTTTATTTAAATTGGTAATTTATGCGCACAAAATCATTGTTACCATTAGTGTCCAAGTGTTTTTTGGCTCATTTTTTGTTAGAACATTCTTTTTTTTTTTTTTTAGGTAAGGTAATTTAATATAATAATGCATTGATCAGATATTAGTTAAATATTCCCAGTATCATTTAAGATGTAATAAATTAAGACCTTTCTTTCATTCAAGAATAATATTGTTTATCCTTTGTTATGTTAATGAGAAGCATGGTGACAATTCAAATGGTTGATGTAATTGTTATGTATGAACTTGTTGTGCATTTGTGTGTGTGTTCTGTTTTAAACCTGAAGTGCTTTATAGTTTTTTTGTTTTTTTTTTCGCAGTAAATGTAACTAAGTTCAAGTATCGATTGTCACATATATCTGTAATATTGTAAATAATACGTTTATATTCTCAGTACAATAATAGTCGACACGACCCTAATTTCCCGATTTTTTATATTAGCACAACAACGCGCGGACACATTTCCACACGACATGCATATTGGGGTACCATCAATAATATGGCTGTTCTTGCATATATGTGTTTTGTTCAGGCAATCCTATGCGTCTCAAGCTAAAGTCTGCGACGTTCCACCCTAAATTGATGGAATGGTGGTACCAGGGACAAGTCCTGTTCAATAGTTAGGCTAAGCACTGGTCCACATCTGAAAGCCATTTGAGTACTCTAAATTTTATGTACTCCCAAACTACAAGTCCTTATTTGTGTTCCCGATCCTTCAAACTCATGCCATTGTTTCCCCTCTTCAAGCTCAATCTATTAATTTCAGAGGTTGAGTAAATACTTGGTTTCATTGTGTCAATGAGTCTATTGTGGTTCTACGCCCGCTAACATCATGTTTGAGTTGTTTCAAGCGCGATTTTCCTTTGTTGTCACATGTCATTAATGTTTATAAACCCTACCGGATGCACCTATTCAAGTCACATTAGTAACGATGTAACATATAGTAAAAGCTGGTTTGTGGGTAATGTCACGCAGTGGGAACTTATGTCCAGGCATATCACTTGGTTTTTTCTCAATGAATGCTCCTCTGTTCCAAAGTGATTTAAACAACAAGTACCTGTATTGTAAGTACACATGATTCAATTAATTGCTTTAACCAATAAGATAAATTGCATTGATAGAGATGTCGCGAATTGTATTTTATGGCTTTTGCGGAAGACAGACAGAAGAGGATTCACGTTGGTCACAAGAACATTCCTCGCTCAACAAAAATCTTAAAGGCTTACAGATAATCATTGCTGTAATCAATGTAAATGTTATATTGTTGGTAACATTTTCAAGGTTCTATATTACATGGTCTGATTGTGAGGATGGGAGGCCCCAGCTGTTCTTACAGAATAAGGTTTCAGGGCGCACATTATTGCTCAGCCAGGGATCTGGTACGAAGGACTTTGGAGTGCTGGGGAGTCTATTGTAGCACGGCACGTTGGCCTTGTACCAAAACAGGAAGATAAAAAGGCACATTTGTTTGAAGAATGTGGCTAATAGATGTTTTACTGCAGCGTTTTAACAGCCAGTAAAATAACCCAATCTAATAAACATGTTATTGAGACATTTCGACTCATTCACATTCAAGATTATTTTTTACGAGGCAAGATCTCGAGGTTACACGTGATGTCACTTAGCTTTTAGTTTAGCTTAGTTTTCATGGGAAATGTAAATAATAGAATGTAAATACAAAGATGTAAAGTAACGTTTTAATCAGTGTTAAGTAAAAGTTGCAAAAGAGGCAGATAACATAAGGTTGCTATTCTTTATGCTCCTTTTCATTCATTTTTGTTATGTTATGAATTAATTTTTTTGGGTTTTAACGGGAAATCTTACACTGTAGTTGTAGCAGTGGGACAGAACAGAATAAAGACATATCCACTGCAAGCTGAGCAAAAAAAGGGTAAATAATAGGGAATTCATACTTTTATTATTTAACCTTATAGTTTGTATTTTGTATGTTTATGTAATATTTGCTAGTAGTAGCAGCTGAGCAAAAATGACTCCAGAAACGTTGTATTAAAATGTTTTATTTATCTTTATATAATGTAATATGTTTTTCTCCTTGACATACGTAATAATCATTCCTCACTGACCCTTCTCTTTGAGGGCCCAAAGCCTGCCTGCTTCACTCAATCTTTCTCCTCCGTTTATGAGTGCCGTTCAGAGCTGTCTTAAATGGAAAGAGGCACTTTTTGCGCACTGGCGGCTTTCCCTTTTCCCTCAGCTGCAAAGGATTGTGGGTTTTACATCTAAAAAAAAATTCCAGTGCTGTAAAGCTACAAAAGTAAGATTTGCGTTCATCAAGCTCAAAGACATCTGGTAAAATACCGGGGGTTGTGACACAGTGGTATGTTATAAGCTAATTCCAAAATAGGCAGCTCAGGAAGTTTTACGTCCTTGCAGAGGTTAGGGTTTAGCGCTAAGTTATACCAATTCACAAGCCAAATAAGTTCCACGTAAGCAGAAGAGGAAACGTTGAAGCTACTGAAGGAGTCTGTAAAAGAACTGTTTATTTGTCATAGACCTTAGAGAAGTTGATGTAACATTTTAGCTACAAACTTTTAATCAAGTTGGCTATACTGTACACCATATACACAATATGATCTTTTTGGATGCATTCACACTTTGGTACTGGTCCTGATGTAGACTTGATTTGGCCTTGTTCTGGTCCTGATTCAGTCCAGGTTTAGTTAGACCCAATTTTATGTTTATGTTAGGAGCAGTACAATAAACACAGGCTTGTTATTTCTCATTGGATTAGGGCTAATTTTGTATGCAATAACATTCATCTTTCTGCAAGGTTACAAATTGTATTCAGTGCTGAACACCTCTGTTTCTAAATTGACTGAAAAAACCCCAAATGTACATACATTGTTTCACAGCAACGCATGGATTGGTCTTATATTCACCAGGGACTGGTTTGATTTGAACAAGCTCACTGCGCTGTTTGCTCACTCTTTGCTTTTCATACAAGGAATTATTTATGTGTCTCAAAACATCCCAAGCTGGACTCCGTTTAATCAGCAAGCTGTTTTTCTGTTTTCAAACAACTTCCAAAGTGGCAATTGTAAGGGGAACACTGCACAAACCACAGAGTGCATTTCAATTTCGTAAGGCCACAATGAGGAGCAGCATTCTTTTCTTTCTCCTCGGCCAGAGACATACAAAATAATGCTAATTCCCACAGAGGAATGGCCTGAACATAACATTTCCAACCAGTTTTGGAAGTCAACCGCTGGTTCATGTCAACATTTTAATAATTCTGCCGAGAGGGGGAAATTTTCCCTGATGCCAATTTCAACATTTAGAAAAATAAAATATAGGTAGAAGAATAGAGTCTCTTCACTCTGGTCCGCCAACTATTTTACATTATGCTGTATTGAGTAACCACGGTAATCTCAATAGCCAAGAACAACAGAGCCCAGGAGCACGAAGTTATATTAGTGTCGTAAGATCTGCATTCAATCAAGTATAAAATATCAAATGTAGGGCATTCACTCAGAAAGTTTTACATTTGGATGTGTCCTCTTTTCTGAATAGGCTCATGTTATCGGCCATGTTGAGGTACAGTCTAACATGACCTTATTCCGCTCCGCCCACTTTTCCCTCTTTTCCCCACGTATCGACACTTCCATTGTAATCGCACTTCCGGTCCAGTGATAACTCCGTTGGTTTAAATGGAGAAGAGGGAAAAGTCTTGCTGCTAAATATGCTATAAAGTAGATTGATTAATGTAAAACAAGTCAACAATGTACCGATTCCCTGGGAGGCCAAAAAATTGCTTTTTAGTCCGTGCAGAACTTATTTTCTCTCACGGTCGGCAGCTCTATGTTAACTAATACAAGCAGTAGAAGGATTACGTCGTATGGCGGCGCCCAGAGGGGGTTCCGGAATAAGGTAAATTAATAGGCAAAATCAAGACCTAAATAATGAGGTAATATTAATGTTAAGAATAGTCCAGTATTACCTTTTTTGATTAAAAATAAGTCAAATTAAGAAAAAAGTGGATTTCCTTTTCAACTCCTATTTTGCGATAGCTACAATATAGAAGCTGCATTCCACATCTGCCTCAGCTCTTTTTCAAGTTATGACTTTAGGCTGAAGCAATCGGAATGACGCGTTAACTACAAAGTACGAGGTTACTGCGATGAGCGGTGCACAATGGGGAAGGATTACAAAAGATCATCTGCTCTTATAAAGTTCCTGACCTCAATTTACACATTAAACCTCGGAGGGGATGAGTCGAGTTGACATGTGAGCGAACCCAGGCTACGTTAAAATGAGAGGTATTAGTGACATATGAGGGAAGAACAGCTTGTTGTGCTAGAAACCCCAAACAGTTGAAGGATCGTTGCAGCAGATAATGACAACTCTGTGTTTCAAATAGCCTTAAAAGTAATCCTTAATGTATACTACTGCAGGAATTTGAACCAGACATATATTACAAAACATATTTAGAAGGAAGACAGACCTTGCTGGAACGGTTCAAATCCATTTTCCTAATTGGATAAAGTAGATTCATAAACAAATTAATATTAAATATTAAATTAATAACATTAATAGGTGGGCGTGACCCCTTTTTGTTTTACCATCTTATTTTTACTGTGTTGTTTTAATGAGTCTGCATGTAAAAAGTAAATAGATCAGTGCATTAAAGCTTGGTCAATTACTGAAATATTTAGCTATAACCCTAAAGCACTCAGCGATAATGAATTGTGTGCCCACATTATGATCTATTTTACAGCCCACTGGTCCAAAAGATCATGGCCTTTTAACCCAGATTTGTATGCAGGCAGGCGATGTGCATTCTTTATTCTTCACTGACGAAAGCCCATAATCCCTGCAAATCCCAAGCAGAAGGATGAGATGCATTATTGTACACAGGGAAACACACTCACACAAAGCTGCTGAATTATTTACAAACTAAAGCAATTAGTTAACTAATTTTGACAGACTGCGTGCTAATTGGCTTTCAGGGAGTCATCAACTGATTCATGTCATGTAGTTATTTCTTTTGCAGCTTTGACAAAGAAATGCCACTATAAAATCTAACTATCACAAATCCAAAAAGAAATAGATTTTTTAAAATATATTTTCTAACAAGGATTTTGGGGTGAAGAATAATACAAATTAGACCTATATCACAATGGTGTCACTCGCTCAGAGCCTGACAGAGGCTGACCAAAAGGAGTGGGTGGGAAAATGTCTGTGTATGAGCGTGGCAGCAGCATTAAACAGAGATGCTCTAATCACTGATATCACTGAAATTGCACACAGTCTGACCCGCTGTGGCATCCTCCATATGTGCTCCACTTAACAATCCTGTCATTGTCACGCCACCCGCCATGACACTGATGGTCCCTCTGATAATGATGTTTCCTGGCAATTCAGATTAATTAGTAATTAAACACTATCTTTGATATTTTGAGATGGCCATATCACCTCGTGATCTCGTCACATCTCAGGAGCTAAGCAGGATTAGGCCTGGTTAGTACTTGGATGGGAGACATTTGGGCAGCATTGGCCCTAGTACAAACTATTATTGTATCCTTGTTGGTGATTGGTCGGAGGGGCCGTTAATGCAAATTAGGCAGCCTTGCTTCCATCAGTCTGCCCAGGGCAGCTGTGGCTACAGTGGTAGCTTACACACACAATGTGGAGTGAATGAACAATGCCTCGTGAAGCGTCTTTGAGTGTCCATAAAAGTGGTATATAAATTGAATGCATTATTAGTATTTATATTAGAATATGTGGTGTGGATTTACACAGTATGAAGCAGTGCTTCATCAACACCGTTTGTGGTACAGGTGGAGACCTGCTGACCTCGACTGGGGATGTCGTCGGACGGTGGAAGGAATACTTTGAGGACTTCCTTAATCCCACTGTCACGTCTTCCGAAGAGGAAGTAGAGACTGTGGACTCGGAGGCTGACTCGTCCATCACCCAAGTGAAGTCACTGAGGTTGTTGGCAAACTCCTCGGTGGCAGGGCTCCGGGGGTGGATGAGATCTGCCCTAAGTAACTTAAGTCTCTGGATGCTGTAGGACTGTCTTGGCTGTCAATGTCTGCAACATTGCCTCTGGAGTCTGGACTGGCAGACCGGGCTGGTGGTCCCCCTGTTTAAGAAGGGGGACCGGAGGGTGTGTTCCAACTACAGAGGAATCACACTCCTCAGCCTCCCAGGTAAGGTCTATTCCAGGGTACAGGAGAGGAGAATCCAACTGATAGTCGAACCTCGGATTCAGGAGGAGCAGAGTGGTTTTCATCCTGGTCATGGAACACAGGACTCTCTCTCTCTCTCTCTCTCACCCTCCGCGGGTGGTCTCATCCCTTTTTCTAAGATTGGGCCCTCCTGGCCTGGAAGCTTGAAGGTTCTGTGCAGTATCTTCGCTGTTTCTAGCACTGCACTTTTATGGACTGAGATGTGTTGTGGAAAACTTTAGTAATAGTTAGTAAAAAATAAAGTAAAAACAATAGAACAGAGTTTGTATTTTCTCAAAAGTGAATGGTTTAATTCTGTTGTACAATCAGAATTAATCTCTGTCCCTGCACCGAAAACATCTCTGTTGTCGAGATGTTGCTTGCTGCTGTCCCTCCCTCGTCTCAAGGTCCCACCAAGGGATTCACAGTCATTTTATAGAATACAGGTCAAACAGGTCACATGACATCTCACGCACAAAAACAAAGGGGGAGAGGGTTGTTGATTACATTTGCTTTCTGGCCGTCTGGTGCTGGAGAGAGACAATCCCCTGGTGTGATAGCCAAAAACTAGGCTCGGCCTGAGACTTCCCCAGGAAGTCCGCCCAAGCAGACAGAGGTCACTGCCCCGAGTGCTCCGATGACCACGGGCACCACTTTTGCCTTCACCCGCCAAGGCTTCTCCAGCTCTTCCCTGAGCCCTTGCTATTTCTCCAGTTTCTCGTGTTCCTTTTTCCTGATGTTGCCATCACTTGGCATTGCCACATCAACCACAAAGGCCTTCCTCTGCTGTTTATCCAGCCTCAATGTCTGGTTGGTTTGCCATTACCATTCTGTCAGTCTGTATCTGGAAGTCCCACAGGATCTTGGCTCGGTCATTCTCTACCACCTTTGGGGGTGTTTCCCACTTATATATATATATACACACACACACACACACACACACACACACACACATCACATACACAAATTAAGATTTTTGTGTTTATTTTTTGATTATTGTGTGAAGTGGGTGGTAGGGTGATGATAACCATAATAGCAGCATAACAGTGGTTATACATGTCATCTAAACTGAAAATAGAAAAGGGCAATATTTTGGGATGGTTGGCTTAAGCATCAATGTTAAACAAGGGCTAATTGTTCTGCTAAGTTCAATGTTTCTCAACAAACAGATTAGAGGAAGGTTTAATTGATGTTACAATATATTAATGACAAAATTGCTGTATAAAAAATTGGAATCCATATAACATTCCACTGGCCCACACTAATCCCAACCTTATAATGATGACACTGTCCTAGAATCAACAGCACACTGTCCTGCAGTGGCGTCTGGAACACTCTGGCAGTGCCCTCTGGCTCTAAACACAGCAGCACACTGACAGCATGGCTCAGTGGAGCAGCTAAGCCCTGCTAACCTGCGCTGTTTGCATAGAATTGAAACATTTCAAGAATAATTAAGTCATAAATCTTCTCCAGGCCACATGAAAAGGCCGGAACTGATTAAACCCCCACCTCCCTGGTAATGTGGTTAACTTCCTCAATCAGTTCACCTGATAAGAAACCAATTCACTGCCCCTGGTTCCTGATAGCATAAGCGCCAGGCTGAACAGTTCACCTTGACTTAATGGAACACCAAACAAATATGTCCCCTGGAATCCAATATAGCCAGCCATAAAATGCAATATGGCCCACATAGGCTAAATGCCAATCTGTATCTTATGTGTAATTGTCATATTTTTCAAATTGTATTGAGGTAAATGTTATTTCACCACCTACAGCGATGACTCACTAATCAAAATAGGAACCAAACAGGTTACACCAAGATAAAGCGTAGACTAGGTAAGGTTCAAACTAGGACACAAACACAGACTGTCTAATTATCTATATAGTCAATATTTAGAACTATTTAAATTATTGTACATTTGAAATATTCTGTGTAGTCCAGCAAGGCAACAAAACCCCCAAAGCACAATTTTATGGGCTTCATTTGTTTGTGCTTGTCTTAGAAACATACAGGCAATTTTGTAGGCAATAAAAGGCTTTCAAAGACCATCTCTCCTCGTGTAAACAAGATTTAGCCATGACTACCATACATCCGCTTCAGTCACTCTAATCAGAACCATGCTATTGAGCTGTATTGGCACTTTAAACATAGCCCACTTACCCGGCACTTCCTGACATTTTTGAAATATTGGGAAACAAAAAATATGTGTGAGTTACTCATCGTTTCCCAAATGGTATGATGGAAAAGTGGCAGGAGAAGTCCACTGGGTGCATTTGATCCTCCTTTTACACGATGAGAAGCGACAGATTGAACTTGCACAAACGCGGTAAAAGCATACATTAAAATTGAAATCTCACACACATCTAAACTATATCCACAATACTATATACTATATTGTTTTCAAGAGTAAACCGGCCAAGGTTTTGATATAGAGCAGACAGTCAGTGTAAGTTATATAAAGAAAAACAATAATACAATTATTATGAATTTTATGTTGATTATTTGATTTAGCAAACAGATCTGCCTGAGGGAAAACTGCTCTCCTCACAACTACATATTGATACTTTGTTCGAATGTGGTGTGATCTTGATGACCTTTATGTCCCCTTGCACAATACCATCCTAATACCTCAAAAATGCACTACACTTGCTGATAAGAACATAGAAGATCTGTTTTGTATAAAAAAAACAAGAACCAGGTTAGGAAATTAAACAGCCTGACAACAACTAAACCTTTACCCTTTTCTTTCCCACAATCCAAATACATTACAGCAGTAGTAGATGTGCAATCGTGTATAAGAAGTTGTCTTTTTGTGTATCTGCTCTGCATCTGTAACTGGCCACTGTCCCAGCCTTCCTAAGGCTCATAGCTTCTATAATCTCCTGTTCCTGGTTCCCAATCCCAATGAGAGAAATATAATGAATCAAAGAAATCAGATTCATGTGTATATAAAAACAAATATTATATGTTTTGATCCACAACTAATTCTAATGACCTCAGTTCATTTGAGTCCAAGAAACAGCATGACCCAATGTAAAGCCTATTCAAGGGGGATTTCAAACCCTCTGCATGTACTACCCACAGCACAAAGCATTCTGGGTAATCGTCATATGCTTATAAAACAGACACAAATGCCTTTCACTGTTCTCTTTTGTACAGTGTGTAATCAAGCACTGCCCTTTCCAGGCCAATCACATCCTTTATCAACTGTCGCCAGCCACCTACAGAGGGGGAGGCCGCTCCCTCTGCTTTTTGTACTTCAGAGACTGCGAAGTTTGAGTCACTGCTTAAACCCCCGTCATCTCCATGCATCAACAGTCATAACCCAGGACACAGGACGTCCCACACAAGGCACTAGTCACTTCACATTTACTCAAGTCTTTAGTTTTGTTTGCTTGATGAGAATCAAGCAATGAGAGTTTACTTTGACAGTAGTCTTGTAGTTTTAGATAGTTCCAGATTCAGTAAAAATATTCATTAAAAACCCATTAATTGACCTAAAATCTGAATCGTTCTTCTTTTTTATGTATAATGTGCAACGTCATATAATTTCAGATTGATGTTGTTATGTGTTTGTATTTAATAAATTGACAAATAGACTTGGAGTAACATTCAGCATTTATTGGCTGGTGACTTGGCTTGTAGTTATGACAAGGACCAACAAGATACAAGCAGTATCTGCTAGTAGTTTGTACTGGTTATATTGTGGGTACAAAAGCAATAATTGTGATTATAGTCGTAGAAGGTTGAAGGAGTCAGTAGTGATTAGTACTTTGGTATCATATGTCACATTCTGTGAGAGAAAAAGTTGCCAATGGGTTGGTGCATACTGTATGTTCATAAATATATTTATTTAAGATACGTCTCCTATATTCTCCTGTCTGCTCATTTGCTTACATTTAAACAAGCTGATGCACCACTCTCTCTCTCACTTTCTGTGCAAATAACCAAGCAGCCCTAATTAAAAGCCGCACTAGTTGAATTTATTAAAAAACATTTGTGAAAGTTGCAGTAAGTTAACTTTGTGTTTTATGTATTTTCCTACATGCTTTCCTTTTTTTCGGCAAAAATACAAAAATATTACTAAGTAACTAATTAACTAACAAACTAACTAACTTCGAATTGAATATTTCCTTCTATACACACTGACTCATTAAGAGCTACAGCCTATGGTCCAGTTATAGTAATTAACATACTTGTAGTGTACACCTACATTCATTCACTATTAACTTTGTTTTCATGAATCTCACGCTCTCATTCTCTGTGGAAGTGGGAGGTGCAGGACTGCCCAAGGTAATTAGGGTTGACATGATGTTTATGTAACCTCCAAGCCTCACCAACCAGCTGCAATTATGGGCTCCCGTTCCCTATGACCCTGTCCCGGCAGCTCTGCACCACCAAACACTGTAGCCCCGTGTGCCAGGAGCTCTATGGTTTTGCAGGGTGACGGCGAAAGGTGGCGGGCTAAACTAGGGCCAAGTAAGAGGTGAGTTCTTTTCACAGCTCCGAGTTCTGGCCGCCTAATCCGAGTTGACGGGACACTTCAGAGCGACCCACCCCCGCCCTTGAGTTTCCGCCAGGACCCTATTGGCTGGAGCGAGGCGGAGAAGTCAAAGGGGTGGTGATGGTGGCAGACTTTTTGTGGCGCAGTGAAAATGAGTGAGGGAAGGGGGCCCATTACAATGCTTAACTGCACTTGCAGGGCCTCATTAACCCTCCACACCAGTGACTCAAATCAAAACAGACAATATAAAGGAGGTGGCTGTCCAAATAAAGGACCTCAGTTATAATGCTAGCGGGAGAGCTGGCATTGTAGCACACTTCTTTATGGAGCTTTTACACAAGTGCTGCACAACTTATGATTCAGGCTTGTCCTGTGTGTGCAACGACTAACCTTTGTGATAGTTTTGTACAACTTAGAAGTAACATTTGCTATTATTATAAGAGATGACAAGGGTATTATGCTTGTTGCCAGTGGAATGCAGAGCTATAATATATTGTAGTATGTCTATTGTTTGAATAATTTCATTCATGGACATTGACAAAAATACTTGTGAATCTTGAGGGAAAAATATAAAATCATAGAGTGGCAGAATAGCAGTAGAAGATACGTACTTAATTTTAGATATATTTTATTTGGTCATTTTAATTGTTAATATTCTTTTTGCAATATCAATGCAGTGTATTTTGAGTTCCCACAGCTCTTTTTTCCAGTCCATAGCCCATCGGCGCTCAGGGCAACAGAGTTTGGCACAGCAAGTGATGCATCACACAGAGACAATTAAAGAGCGAATCAATGCAGCCGTCTCAGTAAAATAATTAGAGACCGGCCTCACATCCCCTGTAATAATAGAGTGCTGCAGTGCGGAAAATGAATATGAATATTGCACTTGTGTTTTATTGTCTCCAAGTTATATAGTCATGTTTCTTTTGATTCTTTGGGCACACAAGTATCATCTTTTGAAAAGGGGGTATAATTTATATATATTTTTGTTTCAAAATAAGAATGAAGGAGAAGATATATTGAAACTTCTGATACTGCGATAACATCATGTTGACCATCTCTGGCGGCATAGGAAAAGAAAAGTTATAATTTGAAATCACTTAAAAGACTGACTGAAAATAGTTATTATTTATGGGCAAGGGTTTTAAAGTAACATTGTTTAATGTATTTGCTCAACATACCCTGGGCCAACTTGTCACATCTATTTTCCATGAGTCAAATCTAGACCGACAAGGATAACATGCCACCTAGCAGTGAAATGTATGGGACTGTTGCAAGATGGAGAGAAATTTAACCTATTTTCAAAAAGAGAAGTGAACCATATAAAGTGAGAACAGACTTGCAATGCCACAGAGACAGCCCAAAGCCACACTCAGAGCAGCTTGATGGTGAGGTCATAGTGTGCAGACCCACAGCCATCACAGCTCATCTGTCACATCGTCAAGCCCTCACTACATCCCATTCTCAGGGCCTTCATCTGCGTACAGTAACACATAAGAGCTCTGTACTCTTTACGAGCTGGCGGAGTGGCTGCCAGTGTTTCGGTCTTACCAGCATTAATCGAATTGGGACTTAACTAAGACACAGGGAGTGGCAAGGAGGGGAGATGTATTGCTAGGACTATTAAAGGTCTAAAGCAGGACCAACTCAGGTCTAAAACGGGGATAAACCAGGATTATACCATGGTCTAAACTAGGACAAACTCATTCTAAAATAAGACCATGGAGGGAGTGAGCTGACTGCCCAAGCTAGGTCTATACTACGCTAAACCTAATCCAAACAGGTAGATGAGAATTATTTGGGACAAAAAAGGATACAAAAAATCAGAAGCCAGATTTGAACTATGTCTGTACTGGCACACAGATGGTAAGTGGCTAAATCTACTAAACAATTACTGACCATTGTATGCTGGAGTAGTTGCAGAGATGTTGTAATAGAAAAAAGAACAGGCTAAATTATAGTCAGACTTGCTGCAAAAAACTGAAGACAAAAGTACAGAGTGAAATCCATGTGGAGCATAAAGTGTGGTTGGAGCCAGATGGGCCCACTTACCGGCCTGGTTCGTGGTGATGTTGACTGAGGCGTATTGGGGGGAGTAGGGGCTCTGATCTGACACCCCGTTGACAGCCTGGACTTCAAAGGTGTACTGCGTGTGGGCCAACAGGTCGCTGATGTAAACCCGCGACTCGGTCAGGCCCAGCTGACGGGGCACAAACTGGACGTTGTCCCCACAGCGGGTGCAGCCTCCCCGGCCGCCGCCACAGCTCTTACAGATGATGTTGAAAACCACATCCTCGCGGCCCCCCGAGTCCCTGGGAGCTATCCACTCCAGCATCACTGAGGTCTCATTCACGCTGGAGATGACGTTCTGGGGGGCTGACGGCACAGCTGCAAAACACACAGCAACACAGCAACATGCTGATGTATGATAATAGGATAACAGATAACATAAAAAAAAATTTCACACATTTGTTGGTAACTATTTATGGTAGGTAGGTATATAGATACAAAAAGAGAACATGGTCATCTTATTCCTTTCTACCTTCTAGCAGAATACCCGGATACCCAGAGAACGATCTCTTGTCCAAGAGTAGCACAATTTGTAGAATACATAAAACATTAAGACATGATACTGGATTGTATTGAAATGTATTCCTTATAATGAATTGATGGATTAAAAATGGTCCCAATAATCAAGTTTGATAAAAAGGTAAGTAGTGTGATGTAAGTGTAGGGTGTAGTAACAGGGATTAAAAAAAAGAGCAATTTGTGAGAGAATAGGGTGCAAGATGCAATTTGCTTGACTGTTGCTTGTTAAGAGTCAATTTTTGGTGTGATTGCGTGAAGGTGAGTTTACTGAAAAAGGGCAGAAAAAACAGGCTCATGAAAATTGAAACTGCTTAAGCTCTTGGCTCGATATGCTCCTTCAGCCTCTAACAGCCTCTTCCCTCAAGAGTCTTGTTTACACGGTCTCATTTTCTCCAGCGCTGTCCACTTAGTCAAGTGTTTTCTTAATGTTTTTCCTGATGATTTCCTCATGGGGCTTCACACAGTTACCGCAGAACAGACAAACCTATGTTTTATGTTTTGTTCCCGGCAGCAAGGGTGGAAACTTTCCACCAGAAACTACATGTGGAGTGACAGGCCAAACAAACAAACAACCAAAAGTGTTTATCTTTTGCAGCCATGTGGGAGCCAATTATGGAAGACGTATCCTCTAGGACTATCCACACCTCCCACACAATCTCAAACCTGACTCTATCTTCTTATTTAACCCTGTTCTAATTACTCGTCATGACCAAATCTCTACTTCTTGATAAAGGCCCATTGGATTTCCCTTCATAGTGTCTCTTCTTCATGAAAACATAACTCCTCATGGGCCTCTCTTTGCTGGGGAGGACCACTGCGCTTCTCTATTAGCTGTCCACTGTGAAGAACCTATTCCCTTTGCTTTAATCAGACTGGGCCCTGCTGTGTTTAATTCTGGTGATGTGACGCTGCCACTTTTTCATTCACAACAGCTGCTCTAGTCCCAGAGCCAGGCTTATGCAAATCACCTTTGTTGGAGACCATCAAATCTATTCCCCTCCTTACTTTCTTTCAACAGGCTGCTAGAGGGTGAGGAAAAAAACATAACTGATTCGCTGAAAGAAGCATTTTTTCATCCATCAACTCTCTCACCTGTTTTGTTTTAGTTTGGCCACTCTCTCTGAAGTAATTCTGCTGCGTAGAAATGTGCACTCGACCTTTCTCATCTCTCTTCCTTGTGGCACTCCCTTGTGTCCTTGGCCCTGGGTGTCAGCTTCAAATTCAAATTCAAACACCTTCATTGGCATGACAAGAGAGAGTGTCAGCCGGGCCCATTCTGCACGCTTGGATCACTACAATGCCCCGTGGCCTGGCCCAGTAACCTTTGCCCCCGCCTGGAGTAGACACTGTGTGATGCTGAGGAGGGATGTCCCGAGCTTGTGTGTTGGGTCACATTTTTGGACAGCTACACTATGGGCATTTCACTGCCGTATTGGTGTGAAGGACAGCTCTGACAGGCGTTTTCTGTTTAGATTTACACAGACGACCACTGTCCTCTGATCCCAGGGCGCTTCTGCTCGCGGGTGTGAAATGCGTACTGTCAAAAGATTCATATTTGACATAAAAGACTTGGCCTTTTCATGTCTGCCTGCTGGTTTTGGAGAGCAGTTTCAAGTGGGCTATACTCACTAGTGCATGGCATCTGGAGCGGATCCGAGTCGGTGCGGTAATATCCGTTGCGGCAAACACAATTCATGGCGCCTTCGCTGGTGGTACGGCTGTTGATGGGACACTGCATGCACGGCTCGTCTCCTTGGGTCGGTTTGAAATAGCTAGATGGGCACGCTGAAAGAAAAAAAAACATTCGATTACTAAACTGGATGTAATCGGCTGAAGACATTCTTGGTCGGCTAAAGACATGGCCTGTGCATGGATTAGTCGACTGAAATGGGGCGGGGCAGTACCAAAAGCTCACATACATTAAACTGAAATTGCACTGACACCACTAAAGTACAGGAGATCATACAAATACAGATTTATACAGAGAACAACTAGTTAACAGTGTATATGATTAAACTCAAAATTCACTCACGCATCTGAAGATAACTCACACTACATGCCTTCTCCTTCCTGCTGTAAAAACAATTACCGGTAGTTGAATAATAAAAGTTTTGGTCGACCAATATACCATCGACCGATCGACTAAAGGCCTAATTTAGATATAATGCATTCCTACCAAAGTT
Organism: Chaenogobius annularis; assembly: GCA_015082035.1. NCBI lineage: Eukaryota > Metazoa > Chordata > Actinopteri > Gobiiformes > Gobiidae > Chaenogobius > Chaenogobius annularis. Next base: position 99,705 of record BJKM01000501.1, on the reverse strand, counting down.
CCGATATTTGCAATGCTGGAGGTCTATTTTTGCATGTGAGTAAGCATTTTAAACAAGCAAAAACATTTTATTTGAGTGGAAAAATGTAGAACAATAAACTGGTATAAATGTGTGTATTTTTTTTGTTTTTGTTTAATGAAAACTGGAAGATTCCATTGCTACTTTGCATGTATAAGCTAAAATAAATGTGACATCATCATAACAAGGGGCACCACAAATGCAACAAGGCCTGATTTTTCATCAGCATAAATAAAAATCAGAGCGTGACATATAAATAGATCCGAGGAAAGCTTTGCATGTGAAGTAACTCACTGCCAACATTGCAACACATTGTAAGTTTGCTTTGAATTATTCACTGGGCTGTAGTTGCCGGGGAAATCTCCGAAGTGCACTGGTTTCTGTTAAGAGCAACGCTAACGGTCTTTTGGAGGAAACCTGGGAGAGAAGCACACAGACACACAACATGTATCTGTGCATCTGCCCCTGGGTGAGTGCTGGCCTCTATAAGCGCTGATAAACAAACCAACTCGGCTGCTGTCTAACAGCCAACTGCGTTATCCTCTCCTGACTCACACTTCCCAAACATCCACTGCTGAAAACGAGCCATTCCTTGCATTTACACCTGCACACTATTCATAGATTTTCCTTTCTTTCTATTTCTGGACTGCGTTTCCGTGGTTTAGCTCCAGGTAACAGAGCCCGTATCTATACCTGCTGGACTGATAAGAAAGAAAAAGACAGAGGTGATGGGAAGTTTAGACGCATCAAATATTCACACATGGAAGGCAGTGCATGTACCTAAGGTTAGGTTTCTTTGATACCTCTGTCAAGGAAAATATATTTTGACAATAATGTTTTTTGGTTGGCTGTGAGTTTGTTGTCAAAGCAGCCAGACAAAGCAGATTTTCAGAGTGATTGGAGTATTGACCACTCAGTCAGCTATGTTTGAATATATTTCCAATTGTATTTGCAGCTGGGGCCATTGCATTGGCAGATGTCGAAGTTTTCGAGAGCTCTGAGTTTTAACTACCACAACCTATAACTTTACAGAAGGACTACAGAACTTCCTATACGTTTTTACCACTAAGGCCTAATTACTTATATCACTTATATTATTCATGGTAGTAAAACATTATTGCTTCATTGCAAGTCTTCACTTGTAATTACAGCCCCGGCATCTGGAATATGGAAAACATTAGCAGCTGCGATTTCCATTAAAGAGGTCAAATCGCAAAGCAGAATTAGTCCTCATCCAATTCTCATGTTGATGAAACACAGACACTTGACTGCACTCAGACAACCTCCAGCACATGGGCTAATGCCTTTCTTTTACAACTATTAACGTGACTACATTAAGTATTGGTTTATATACGCTTCCTCTACATCCTGGAATGCTTTACAATAGAGGAAAAATCGACCAATGACCATTTCTCTTTGGCAATTGGATGTTAAAAACGTTTGTAATACAAGATGCTATTTCATTAAAATACAAGGTGACTTCAGTTCTGGACAAAGAAAATGATGTATCCCATTAACATGAATGAGACTATTCATAAAAAGCATGCCAAACAGTGAAGGAATGAGTAAAAGTAGAAACGCTCTTTTTGCAATGCAAAGTTATCAGAAATATCAGTAAGGATTTCCAGCATAAATTGAAATAATCTCAACCATCTCTTCAGTAAATATTAAGTCTGACATGTTTTTTCTTGGTCCATGATGGATGGGGTAAAGGTTTGGGGAACAGGGCGAAACATGAGGCTGGGACATTCACTCTGCCAGTCAACAGAGTGTGTGAATGAGGCCCAGGCAACTACCATGAGGGGAAAGGCGAGAGCCGGAGCACCAAAGGGAACAGAATAAAGAAGTGGCAAAGGGGGGACAGAGAGAAGTGTAAAGACGCACAACAAAGAGAGCAGAGAAGAGAGAGGGAGAGGTGGGGAGCAGTTCTGTACAAGAGGATCTCTGGAATCTGCTGCTACTACACAACCTTTGAGTTTGTTTGCCACCGTGTGTAGGTGGAGAGTCAATCAAAACTATAATTCTGATAGCTGCATGTGGGATATTAAGCTACAGAATAGGATTGCCGCTGCCCCGATTGTGTTTATATTGTTTAAGTTGCACTTACTCTATTCTGTACACTTATAATAAAACAGCAAAGTAGCCTCGTTGTCCATTACTTATCCGGGGACTTTCCAACTTGCAGCTGATGAAATCTTCTAAGAGTCTCAAAATTGGGTGCTGTAAGATGTACCAGACCAGAGTGGTTATTAAAAAACAGATCATGGGCTTTAATTCCCACCTCCCTGCCGGCCCAGACTGAGGTTGTTTGATCACTACCATCCTGCAGTCTAAATCAACAAGCCAAAAAACGGTTTTGTCTGGCCTTACACATGCTTTTTCGTAGTGCTGAACATGCCAGGAATATTCATTAACGCTCCTGCTTCCTATTAATGTTATTTAAATGATCAAACAAACATGGAGTATCTCGAGGGAGCACAGGCATGGATTTTGGATCTGATGCAGGGAATCTAATTTGGCAAAATATCAAGAAAAAACAGCTCATGAAAAAGCTTTTAGAGAATTTATAAACAATTCACATCCAATTTAGCATTAGCAATGTCGAAAAGGTCCAGATCACCTGAAAGTGGTTCCAGACATAAGCCAGAATATTGACTCTGCTCTGTAGGCTGCCGCAGTGCTTGTAATATAAAGTTTTAAATAAAATTAATCCTCGTCATAAACTGAGTACTTAATAACACATTTCCCACACTCATGTGCAGGACCCGCATCTGCTTGCCTGTCTGTGTTTACGACTTTCAATAAGATATAGGGCTTTAATTAGGGCTTTTTTTCTGCCTAAAAATAGCATTGCGAGACACATGAGAGCGGCTGCCAGGGCACGAGTCAGTCTTTATAGCAGGTAATTTGCTGGTTGTTTCAAAGGTTTCCTGAATATTACAGCTTTGGAAATTTACAGCACTGAGAAGAGGTAAAACCATATATGTTGCATGGCAGGCAATATGGAATGATGAGGCAGGAGGAAAACTGAAAAGGTTGGTCAAGTGCTGCATTACAACTCCAGAAACTTGCAAAAGGATCTTAATTGGTCTGTTTATTGTTAGTGTTTTAGTTCAATTTGTCATTGCCTCAACATAACGTACACAATCCGCTTGGAAACTCACACAAGTCAGCGTAAACAAGACGTAACATGTGGGGAGGGGAGAAAAAAGCTTTATTCTGAAGGCTTGGAAAACTCGGGAACCACTACGAAATTTGTCTATTAAAAATAATAGTAATTTTAAAAAAAATGTATGTATACCACAAACCAATTTGCAAAAAATAAATATAAAATCTCCGTTTGATTCTTTGATCTAAATTGTTCAATGTTTTACTGCCAACATTTGTATTTATATGTATTCTATTTTTATTTTTTTATTTCCAACAATATTATTTTTTGATCTGTAGAAAAATACAGCAGTTTGAGACTCTGAGACAACACTGAACAACTCAAGGCACGAGTCCCGACACTTCAAAAGTGTTTTATTTAGTGGACACAAAGAGAACAGGCAGACAACGATGGGTAGAGCATGTGCACATGTTCGGAGTGCTAAAGAGAATAGACTGGAGGGCTGAAAAAGAGAAAAAAAAATCAGAGGTGGGAGGTTTTGTGAACACAGCAGGAAAAAGTGCTGAAAGGAGAGAAAATGGCCAGCGTCAGAGGGATTGTGTGTGTGAAGTTGGGTATTTTCCTCTATCTATTGTAACCAATGAGGCCACCAGTTCTGGCTTCTGTTTGCTTTAGTTACAACTGTAGGTACAAGAACAGCTTTTGGACAGAGCTGAATAATAATGAATAGGGAGCAGGTCATCCATAGTAGATTGGTCTGCTGAAACTGCTACTCCAAATTCCCCAAATCTCATGTATTAAAAATGTGTAATTGTCTTTATCTCATTGTAATCCTAATAATTTCATATTTTCTGATTAATTATTTATTTTTAAACAATTCTTGAAACATAATTCAATAAATACACTTTTAGGTCAGTGGGAATCTTTTTTTCTTTCTTTTTTTTTTTTTTTTACATAGAAACAGCCCTGTTTAGCAACTCGCTGTTAGCACTCTTTAAAAAAATAAATTAAAAAAAAACCTCCGTCAATGTGAAACCACTACTAGTGACCATTGCTCTTTGAACCGATCCCATTGTAAGTGGACTGTAACCTTGTGAAAGGAAAGCTATGTCCACATATTACCCACAGGACATTGCAGCCAGCACCAGTTGTGTGTGTTACTAAAGCCAGCTTGTCCTCCGTCTGCTTCAGCACTTCCACGAGCAACACTAGACCACACTGTTTGCAACACAAGGTCTCTGCAATTCAATTAGGAACACAGGCCCCTCATCATTTAATTCAATCAAGGCTTGTGTGAACGCTATTAGACAACTGGCATTGGCTTCACCCCACGCACACACACAGACTGGCACACAAATGAGAGATTCATTTCTCCCCCCAAGGTTTTCCGTGTCGGGTGCAATTAACAGGTGTGGGAGTCGGTGTGGAGCCAGGACAGTGTGCGCGGGTGACCAGTGACGACCCACTAGGTGTAAATCAGGCTCAAGGATATCAACAGGGTCATTTAAATGGGTTACTGCTGTCTGCACAACATTTATGAGATGGAAAGTTTGAAAAGGAATTGTGGTGCAATTATAATATCCATCAAATCCTACACATACTTTCTAGAGAAATGAGAAGCCAGAGTTAAAACTATGTAAGGTGTTCTTTTTCCCCACCAAAAGAGTTTATTTTCAGTTTGATTGTTTTTAGATTGGAATTCTGTAAGAGACAAGGAAATAGAGCAAGATTACTTTTACAAGCTTTTAAATTGATTAAGTGATAGAAGCGAAAAGAAAGGGTTATCTTAAAATTGCTCTTCGTCTGTCACCTCAAATATGCAATTTTCGGAAAGTGCATGAAGTGTGTGGTGGTAAACATGAGAATTTGGACAGTCCGCACTTCAAATAACTCACGTGCATTGTAAAACAGCTGTCAGCCGCATTACTGAACTGAGCTGAATTAATCAGAAAGCCATAGCCCAGTCCAATTTTGATCATTTACTATTTTGGTCTAAAACAATAAGTCTTTAACTTTTTACTGTGTTGCTACCTGGACAGTCTGCATGTTTATTCAAAATATTAGAAGATTAACTTTCAAGCCGTTATTATTCACTGTATCAAGTAATGTATTGTGGGGGTAATACTTGATAATACTCTGCCTCGCTTAACGCTGGCTGGAATTGCAGAGTGAACTGTGTGGTAAAGTGCGGATTAAAACATTCTAAAGAAGTGGGACATCCTGGGACACTTCAGCTCCTCATTCTGAAGTGCACAAGTGCGAGTATTGGGACAGGGTCTTAGAGGTCAGACGTAGCGAGGCGACCCACTCACATCATTCTTTTAGGATTTTTTGGCCTGTAGGCTTTATTTGACAGGATAGTACAGCGTGAAATGGGACTTAGACTGGAGAATGACATGCAGTAAACTGCCCCACACCGCAGCCATAAGTGCTATCCACTCCACCAAGCGTGGCACACAAATTAGATATGTACGTTTAATTCCATATTGCGTAATATTCCAGACAAAGTAATAATGCCTCCATGGTGGTGGACCCATCACCAGAAAAGGTACTTATCTAACACCTTTAGAATGGCCGAAAAATGCTTCCAATGGATTTTTAAAGCATTTTTTCCAGATTCAGGTGGTATTTTAAAAGTCACCAATTACTGTATTACACCAAATATGGGATATGTGTAAGGGGATATTGGAGAAAATGTTTAGACAGCAAAACTGTTCTGAAGTGACTTGCGTATCCCATAGCATTTTGCTCTAAGCTCCTTTTTCTGTGTGTTTGTCACAGATCCCACATCCTCCAATCCCCTTCACAACTCAGCGTGCTCCTAGGAGACAGATTAGGGGCCAGAGTGCGCAGCAGATTATAGCTGGAAATGTGGGACACCTGGGAAATGAGCTCCGAGGTACGGCTTCATCAGGACGACCAGTCCTCCATGCAAACAAGATAGAAAACCAGCAAAAACCTACAGAAAACTGCAAATAATCACCACCAGCCGCACTATCTAATTGCATCTTCTTCTCATTTATATTTGTCGAAGTATAAATAAACAGATCCAACACAGGAAAATGGCTGGTAAACCTCATCTGGAGCGCCTGAAAGGACATTTCAGCTCATACTGGAGGGGCTTAACCTGTCACTGTATATGTGCCACCGGTTTGGTATTTACAAGTACAAAAATGTAGCTAGGGCAATGTTCAAAATGTCAGTGGCAGCTAAAAATACGTCTCAAGCGAGATATTAGTCACGTAACAACCAGTGTAAATTGACTTTCAACTGGCCTGATTTCTCATTATCTCCTTAGTAGCACAAAAGGCCAAATTGCAAGCTACTCGTGTGTGCCACCATTATGCTAATGTACAGTTGTTGGTTGGCAAATTAACTTTTTTAGTTTTACATTTGCAGGAAATTTCAATAACATATTAAATCATAATTATTGTAGTGTGTCTGTATACTAAGACGTGTCTGCAATATTCTAGTGTTTAAAGGTCACATATTATGGAAAATTCACTTTTTTGAGCTTTTAACCATGTTATAGCATTGTTAACGCTTCAAAAACATAGCTGGAGTTGTATTTAGCTTCAGTCAAGCTACTTTGATGAATTCTGTTAAGAAAGTCCTTGTCGATCCAAGCGTAAAAAACAGTTCTATTGTAATATCATATGTAGTTATATGTAGTTTTTAAGACTATAAATCATTGCCAAACTCGTTCTGAGGAAATCACGATCATTACAACTGTGGGCATCTGTCAGAGGCATGTTTATCTCACCTATGTAATTCCCTCTGCAGCCAGTGGATGGGGCCCAAAGTCAATTCTTGAAATGGAAAACGCAAGAGTAGCATGAAGTTATTTCGTGTTTTTGTAGAAAAAAAAGGTATATACTATATATATATATATATATTATTTTTATTACTTATTATTTCCTCCCCCCCTAAAACATGAGATGCCAAACAAAGGTACTGAGGAGCCTGTTTGAAGGCCAGTACAAATAATGCAAGCATGTTATTATTTTACTGGTTACATAGTAGTATGTAAAAAAATATGTAAATAAATAAATAGTAACATCGTAGTATATTCAACCTCCAAAAAAGACTAGGACATAACTGCACAATGTGAAAACATTTGGGAAAATAACTGCAATGTTTTATGTTAATATGTTATCACTGCTTGAGCATAACGAGACACTCCAGCCTCTTTACCATTAGTTAGGTTAACAGAGTTTGAAGTGCATCATTCCCATGTGGCAAACGTTAGCGTAGTTTCATGCTGTTCAAAACCACAATACCCTAATAACTATCAAGTCATAAATGCCCAAAGAAAAAAGCAAGAGTGAAAAGTATCTTAACCACACCATTTCCATACTGTCTGATAACTACCATCTGTCAGCGGAGGAAGAAACAAAGATGAAAGAATATTCCCGGAGCAATATGCAGTAATATCGTCTGGAATTTTCTGGTTTTCTGTTACTGTTTCTTTCAGGGCCGAAGTGGGAAGCCAGGCCAAAAAAGTGTGGACTAGTAAAATTACAGGAATCTGAGCCAGCAAATACGTACAGAGCAAAAGTATGAAGAAGGTTAGAGGGGTAACTGGGAGACGGGAAGAAAGCGGAAAGGGTCATTTCATGCAGGCGGATCGCTTGACAGTTTTCTCTCAGGAGGATGGAGGAGACCAATCAAGTTTGCTGGTGGACCTCCTCGCTACACTGGGCCGCAGATGGCTCGGGTGTGGCAGGAGGCAGGGCCAGTGTTGGCATTAATCACCATTTAGGGCTGGCTTGTGAACCTGCGCAATCCACATCACCAACTTACCAACCAACTACAATGAATTCCATTATCTGTAATCACAGGCCATTAGGAGAACCATAAAATGCCCCTTAATGATGATAATGGCCGATCAATTGAAATTACAACAAACAATCTGGCCATATTTCCAGCTTGGAGGCAAATAGATAAGTTATACAATGTTAATGGAATGAGCATTAGTAGTCAATTTATGAATGTGCTGTACATACGCACAAATGCAAATACAAAGTCAACCCTAAACTTTCTGGTTAACATTTTAGAACTGTAAGAAAAGAGGCTGTAGTTGCACAGTTTGTAGTCTTACAGCTGTAGCAATACTGCCTGTGGTAAAGAGGTAAAAGCAATACACCTGTTCTCCCGTGTTCTGCTGTGCCTGAATGGGCAAACTCTGAAACATTAGAAGTGCAAGGAAATGAGGAGAGCTGGGAGAGATCCGATACCCAAGTTTTAACTTGCCATTGTCAAAGCATACAAAAGAATGTGGCCAACCTCAACCCGACCTGGATCCTGTGTGAAATGAGCACATGTGGCACTGGTTCAACTGAAGAGCGAGCCCACAACAGCAGCAAATGACTGCGGCTGAGAGATTTGAAGATGCTCTTTCCAAGTGGTCACATATTTTCCAACACATACTCCGGTGCTCTCATTCACAGTTTTATTTATAAAGTTTGCATGAAGGACAATGTTTACACTACAGGCAATTTGATGTGTCACAACTCTTTGTGAATTTTGACTGTTGCTGTCAGTGCGGAGGCCTTCCAAACCCACTAACGCACCCTTTTCTATAGGACAGCTTGTTGCTATGGGCAACTGAAGACATGACCATGTAAGGAGCTGCTCTGCTACGTTCCGCACACTGCACCCAGACCTTCAAGATGTGGGTGCAACAGATGACAACTTTGGACAGCGACTGGAGGAACCAGGGCTGTGTGAAGGACAAATAAGATTTGGGAAAGGTAAAGAGTAGAAACAACAATCTTCTTTCTATCAAGTAAAAAACATTACTAGAAAACCTATAAGGCAAGGTTACACAATAAGTAAGTTGTTTAAAAAAGCTTTTGTTTGTTTTTTAACTTTTAAGTCATGGCTCCACAAATGTATTCGACTCAAAGCTGGTTTCAATCTTTACCCTGCGTACATAGCCGTTTGAGTAGCCTGATCACAACAGGTGAGGGACAGACAGCGGCGACGTGCTTGCGGTGGTGATGGAAGCCTTTGTGCCTGAAGGCAGATGTAGGAAATAGCTGACAGAGGCAATCCAATGTTCAGTGTGTCTGTATTTATAAAGGACAGCAGTGAGAGTGCTGGGGGTGGAGGGGAGTGTTACGAGAATGTGAACAAAAGCAGCAATCGGCCTCTCGGAGCTCAGTGACAGGGGCTCCCCGAGGTGCAGTGGAGCTGATGGACAGGTGGCATAAAGGGCCGGCATGTTGTCCAGTCTGTAGGGACAAGGGGGTGTCACAAGGAGGGAGAGGGTTGGTCAGGGAGGAGGCGTTTCAAGGAGCAGCTGGTGCCCAATCCCATCCCTGTCCCTATGTAACCCTCCAATGCAGTCTGTGAATACACCTCAAACAAAGAACAAAACGTCTCCCTGTGTCGGACTATCACATTTACAGAGTAGGGTTGATCGCTCCAACCAACCCTCCCTCGGGTCTGCTTATTAAAGATTATATAAATTCTTCTGACCACAGGCATTTAATGGGGCAGCAGGGAGTCTGGGAGTGCGCTATTATCTATTGGAGCTTCAAGAGAAAGAAAGAAACAACAGCTGTAATGTGGCTGTTTTGCACAGTCCATGCATCCAACAAACCCACACAGTCCTGGAAGCTGCCACCATCAGACCATTTGGGAACAAGCTTGCTTTAACACCAAAGCAATAGTTACATTAGATAATAGCTAGTTTTATATTTGTTTGAAAAAAGAAAGTTAATAACAGAAAAATACACTGTTATTATCTGATATCTAAGACTGATGTAATCATCACAGTTTCTTTTAAGAATACTTTTGGACCAATTCAGACAAAAAAAAAGTAATTAGTAGTCAACGGAACTTACAGTTCCACACACACACACCAAAAAAACCCAACAAAAAACCCCACAAAAAATAACTATTTGAGGTAGAAAAAGAAATGCATTGGCCTTTCAGCATGTGCAGGTACATTTTTCCAAACATTATGAATACTAATGAAGTACCAGCATTATAAGGATGATATTTGTTTGATGGCATTAATGGCTGTTGTAGTCTTGGAGCTAATTTATTCCTGACTTTGAGGTTAGGTGCGGCTCCCAGAAAATGTATACTCAATAGATCAACCAATTAGCCTTTATTTTTTTGTCAATGATTTATTTAAAAGAAGGCATCACTGATCTATTCATGTAAGACCTCGAACCTCTCTCCTGCTATGACTACATCTTTAACCCTGATAAAGAATGGGGCTGGCTGCTTGCTCTTCCTTCCATTTGTCCTAATCAATGGAGGCTGTTCAGCGCAGACCCAGGGGGTCAGTGAAATTAAGTACCCCGCTCACACAGAGCGGGGTCGGGCGATGTAGGAGCAGAGGGTACAGGCAAGCCCAATGTTGCTTGGCAACGACTCCTGTTGAATTTATCCTTAATATGCATTATTGCATCAGTTTTAGGCTTCCTTTACAAGAGGAGGCACATCTGTCTGACTGAGCATGTTAGAGAAGTAACGGCCTTTTTATAGTAATCTAACCAGTGTACATGACAAATGTTCTATCATTTATTCTGTTTCTAAATGCCCCTCATTTATGGTCACAGGTATGGTTTATACATTGGTGTGGTACAAACCTCACAGCATACTGTTTGAGGCTCCAGGCTTATCTTACACTTTGGCACAACTCTGCACATTCCTGTGCTCCCTGTGACTGATCTGTGTATAATGACACATATCATGTTTGCCATTACGACGCTCATGTGTGCCTCGTCAAAACGACTACTACAAAGTGTACTTCCAAGGATATTGATGAGACCATGTTACACTCAAGTACAAACATGAATTCCCTACTTGTACTTCTAAATCAAAACAATGTATTTTTATAACTTCACTAAAAAACACAATCAACCAGGCACAGTGACAAAACCGTACATACTCAGGTAGATTTCCAAAGTCTTGAAGAGCATATTCCACAGGGCTGCTTGTATGTCAAAAGCTTCTTATCAGCACTCTAACAGGTTCTGGCTGGACAAGCACAATTAGTCAGAGTTTAGAGCAGTGTATGAGAAGAGCACACTTGAAGCACGAGGCCCATATCAACACAACGAAGAAGATGACAGACAAGCTCAGCTCACAAAGACCTGATTGTGGCGACCGCCGGGGAACAGGTAAAGAGTCAAGAAGGAGTGCTGTTCTCTGGGGGCTGTGACTGAGATGTGAGATGTGCCCGATCCCTGCTTTGACAATGCAGCTACACAGTATGGCCAGAATTTACTCTGAGAGCTAAAAGTAAAGTGATGAATAAAAATAAGAAAAACAGCTGGGAGAAGTCATAAAAATATAGTTTAGTAGAAGTTTACATTCATCACATTTGATTAATTTGATGCTCTCCTACTCTAATTTGGAAAAATTGTTGGTGTTCCTCTGCACAATACATTTGTCATAAAGCTTACTATTTAAAGCATACTTTTCAACTTATTGTGAGGCTCATTTTGTTCATTTGAGACTAGTTTTGACACTAAAACAATTCTTCTCAAGCAAATGTAACCGTAAAAATGTAGAAAGGGTGCGTGTTTATTTGTTTAAAAGTGAAAGACAACAGCTATAGGAATAGGGCCAAGCATCACATTGCTGTGTTTCAGCATGTCACCTGATTGTTTCCATGAAATACCTTTGTGGTATCTGGATCTCTTCTTACCTCACTGGCATGACAGATCCTGCTGATGCTCGTGTGTCTTATAAACCACACTGACAGCTGACTGAGCACATAACAGCTATCGTTTCAATCACGGTCACTCACTCTCGTACACTTTAGAGGAATTCAAGACCTCTTAAGCCAAGTTTTCATTGGCTCATTTCCCTACTGCCTTAGTTTAATATCGCTGGTTCATCTATGTGTAGTATTTACTTTGACTATGGCTTAATAATGTGGCTTTGGAGCGTGTAAACAAATAAAACATAAAAAATTTAGAGAATCAATGGGTGGACTCCATGAAATATTTGCGTACCTATTGCTAAGAGGCGATCAAAAAAGCATAATGCTTCTGTGTACGCAACTGAAAAGACCATTTTCTTTCTTCTAGGCGGCTCGATATAAAAAAGCCAAAAATGACATGCAATCTTTTGAAATGGGTCATTATGAAGAAGACCTGCTGTGCGAACGCCTAGGCCTCAAATCAATACATAAACGGCTATATTTAGTAAGAAGGTCATCAGAAGGAGTTATTAAGACTGAGTTGAGGCTGCTCTGATCGAGACGGATCCAAAATGTCCTCCCTGGTGAAAAATCCACCCCATAGAGAGATGTACCCCTCCTGGCTGCTCCAAATGTCATCTTTCTGCTAAGTGTCAAGGGCATAGCATTAACCTTTCAGGGGCTACATTGAGACTTTACAAGATTGTTGAAAATGTCACGGAACTCTCAGGATTTCAGACGGCAAAGTTATCGAATTTAACCTAAAAATAGAATCATACTTTCCATTTGGGTCATACTGGGCTTTGAAGATTCAGTGTGCGGTATAGGAAAGCTTGAACGTCGCAGCACTACCAAACAACTAACCACTCACTATTTAGTATTTACCATAAGTACACTGTTGAGGAAATCGTCTTGATATTGAATTCAGCATTCAAAGTTGCGGTCATTTCATCAAAAAATCTTTAAAATCTTTTTGTCAACAATTATTTAGCATTTTACCATAACGTTTAGTCCGCTTTTCCGTTTTTGGCACACATGTGAACAATCTGAAACGAGAGTAAAGGAAATTCTAAATAAACATATAAACATGGCTGATGTATTCCAGGTGATGATTACCGTGTTCGAGATTGTGGAGAAACTGCAGAGGTTCTATTGACACACAGTTATTTAGCAGCGCAGAGTAAATACACACATGAAAATACTCAGACTCCCGCCCCTGCTCAGCTTGGTGACGAGCACAATAAACCAGAACAGGGAGTATTTCCCAGGAACTCGTGCAGCATGGGCCAATCAGAGCCCAGCAGTAAGCGCAGGCGGGTGGTTAATGTCCCCAAGAGTGTATGTGCATTCATTGTTGTTCAAATTTGAAGAAAAATAAGTACATACTTGAATAAACAGATTTCTAGCTTTTTTTTTGGTCACAGAAGATATTTTGGGCCTTGGGACTGCGCCATGGACAACAACAGCCAAAATCTGCCATATTTACAACAATTACAATTGTAATACATGTTCCTTAATAGGCACTGTCTATATCAAATAACAAATAAATAGTCAGTCAGTTTAGAATTTTTTTGATTTTTATTGTGTTGTCTAATCACCATAACCAGTCTTTAGAAAGTGAAAATGTAATGAAATATTGCGTAAAAGTGATGCAAAAATTGGTTAAAGGGTTACATCAATTTTAGGAAGTTTCACTGGAGAGCTAACACACACAGCAACAAATAACAGGTGCAAAGAAAGGACGCAAATGTTATTTTATCCACATGAACTAAACTGTGCAGCTTCTCATTCGATCATTTAGGTCTCACCTCTTCTCGCTCTAAATCAGCACAGTATCAGCACATCCCCAAAGGCCTCCCAATATAAACAGCATGAGGAAAAAGTCCCATCCAAACATCTGATCATCTAGATTTCTTAAAGTGGAACAAGTTAAATAGCAGCAGAATAGAGAGATAGTTCTCACACACTATAATGTGGTTACACTGTCAAAGAATAGATAAGGATTTGCCATGGATTGGGTTTTGCCTTTTCATCTTGCAAAATGCGATTGAAATAGCAGCTATCCTTTGGTTGAACCCGGTCTCTTACAAGAGCTGGAAGAATGAGAAAGCCTGTCGAGCCGCACCTCTCAACTGTGGAGGCTGGGTATTCCACAGAGAATGCTGAACGCCTCATTATAGTGAGTAATTTATTTGTCTAGCCGTTGCTCAAAGGCACAGGGGAAGAAAAAATATACTGTCCAGAATATCCATGTCCATTTACAAAGCTGCGAAGCTGTCCCCCTGAGCAAAGGGAAATCATGGATCTCATGCCATTAATCCAGGCGTGGACCCCCTCTCCATCATAAAGAATGGCCATGTATCCCAATGCAGTATCTGGAAACTACGGAATAAATTATTAGACGTTTAAGGTTTATTTTCTAAATGTATTTACTTCAAAAACCTAACATAGTTGAAATTAAATTAGATATATTATGTAGTAATATAGAAATATTTTTGTCAAGTATTACTGACCTATAACGTCCGCAGATAGTTATAGTAACTTCTTGATTTTAAACATCATTATTGATCTAAAACGGCTTAGTAATAGAAACACTGACTTCCTGTTCAAAACTGCAGAACTGATAACTCACGTCATAGTGACAGTTCACCTTAGCAAACAGTGGATTACATGTTTTTATTTTTGAAATGTGTCCATGTGACATTCTAGAATGCTACATGTGTCACTCGGAGGGTTAATTTGACAAATAATCCCAACTAAGTACAGGGATATGGGGGGAGATTGGGGGTAGGGGAAAACAGGACTTTTCTGAGCACTCAAGTCTCAGATGCAGGACAATACAGGATTACTCAACCATGCAGGGATCAATCAGCATACAACACAAGTTATCATAGGTGATAAGGAAACACCATTATAATAATGTCAAAAGCTCATTAAATTTGTTTTTGTATAATATGTCCTCTTTTAAAAAAAAGGTTGCTTACAAAGTTCAAGGTGCTTGGTCTATACATGTAAGCGCTAAACAAATTGCATTGACTTCTTATCTGATTTACATTTGTGATTGTGTAATAAAGCCGGCAAGCTCTCTACTAAACCGTTTTCTAACTTAAATCCAGTCGTTTGATATTCAAAATAATCAAGCCCACATTGTAATAAAAGCAGAAATGCAAGCAGTCAGCCAAATATTATCCACCTGCATTTAAGTCATGGACATGCAGCAGGAGATCGAGCAAAGAAAACATGGAGTTGACCTGGAGTGCAGCTGCACAGCAGGGAATAAGATTGACTTTACCCTACAGAAGCCTTGGAAGTGTGAGCTCAATTTCCAAACTGAATTCCTTCAAGTGTTCTCCAACGGGGATAATGCTGGAAACATTTGCATAGCAAGCTAAACATTAGAGTTGACGCTAGCCCAGTGATAGCTAAACATTTTGAAATTAAAGCCAAAAGAAAAATAAATTGGACAGCAGTAAGGATTTTTGTCGTTCTTATTTAGTGTGCACGTGTCAAGATTAACAGTTAATTCGAGTACACTTTGCAGACTGTGGTGTTGTGTACCTTTGGATTCTAAATCACTTTGATAAGTACGTAATAAAATATGTGAGGATTCGTCTTAGTGACACCAAACAGACTCAAAGATTTAGTGCGAGCACTGAGTCACGGAGCCGGCCCAGCACATCGCACAGATATACTGCTACCGAGATAAGACTCTGGATTTACAGCCTTCAAGTGTTTGGACACTAAGACTTTCAAAAGTAATTTGCCAACAATGTCCTATTCAAACTCCCTGCATTTGTTCAGGATTAATTGAACATTTAGAAAGGGTTGGAATATTGTGTGAATATGGTGAACAGTGTTTTGTGCTTCACTCGTTGATTCTGCAGAAATCCGCGGTGTCTTTCAGTTCCTGTGATTTTTTTGGCTTTATTTTCTCCTCGTAAGTAAGTAAAACGGTTCGATCTGTATTAAAAATACAGAGAGATGTTCTGTTTTTTCAACCCAAGAAATAAAAGGCAAATAAAACCATCAACCTTTAGGATATAGAAGACCTAATCTTAATTCTACCAATTCACTCCAAGGAAATGTTAATACTCCACATTATGGCATAACACTTATCTATCTCCATGAGGAATGTTACGAAATATGGTTCAAACTTTTCATTTCCATGGAATGATACATGTGACTTTCAACTTCCAATGTCACTTTAAATATTATTGTTTTTTGTCCATTTTCTATGTGTTAAGATACTGTATATTCAAGTATGGTTCATTATTTTTGCTGATTAACAGATTTGTGGGCGTTACAACTGTTAAAAGGCCTAACAGGTGAATCCCAGAGCTCCACATGTTCTTGTTAACATCACTCTTCCACAACGCCGCTGTTTTCCGTTCTCTCGTGTACCTCTCTCGCTCCTGCAGCTGTTTAATACTAAATCAAATCGAATTCAGCACATCTCTGTAGTGTGATGTTTCTTATTTTAGAATCCATTATTATACTCCAGCGTTAGGAAGAAGTACGTATAGTCCGAGATTTACGGCACCGGCGCAAAGTCAATGCGAGGGCAGTTGTGAGGTGTAAGTGGAACCAACTGTCGAATGATTTAAACTAAACTCCACGACGCAACAGTAGAATGTGCATTATATAAGCACAAAAGAGCACACTTGGACATGCCACAGAATCATGACACAAGATCTGTTGCTTGAAATTGTATACTGACTCCACCCAAGTGTTAATTGCAAATGAACAAATCCACCATATGCCCCTAATGTAAAGACTTGAGAGGCTCTTGAGTAAAGAAAACAGCTCCGAAATAGGCCAACGGCACACAACACAAGTTGCCACAGTTTTCTTCTAATACATCATCAGAGGAAACAAGGTCACTGATACTCGAGAGGGATTCCTGCCTTTAGCACGAAGCGCCAATTGTTTCTCATCCTTTAACCAGACAGATGCTTGATCCATCAGCCTCCTTTAGCCACGGGACAGACGCGAATCCTCAAACGGGACAGTGGAGAGAGGAAGCACATGGGGATAGTTTGACAAAGCCCCGGCCGTGTCCCTGATGACAGAGAGGAGGCCCATATGGAGGCCCTGCCATACTGTGCTCTCATTCCCTTATGTAAAAGAAGCCCGGCCTGCACCAGTTTATCAGGAGCTAAACTCAGAGCGAAAGGCAGTTGTCAGCCAGCTCTCACACGGAACAACAATAGATATGATTCATAGATAGCACTAATCAGCACGACTATTAACGTGGAATTTGTAACATTCAATGGGTAATCTTTTAAATGGACTGTTCCCATGTACGCTCACTACACAAATCAACATTAAATGTCCGTAGATGGAGCTTGAGCGTCACCTTTTTTTCCCCCCCTGTATAATAATTTAGAAACACATTTAATGTTTTGGCACAGATTTTTTTGAGATTCATAATTTAGGAGAAATACATACAAGGTTAAAACTAGAGCTAAAAAATATACAGCGCTTTGGAAGCAGAGGTCTGAATCTGCCATGTGCAAAACATGTGAAAAACAGTCACAGGCTTAACAGGCCGTGATCCCCCCGTTGGGGGAGATTTACAAGTTCACAGGTCACATTATCACATCTGAATATTACAAATATTCAAGTGTGAAGGATTACTTTGTTTAGGCTTGGACGGTACATGAAAAATAAATACAGCTTTTGTGTCTGATTTTTTTCAACCGCTGTCATACAACTTTTATCTCTTGAGGGTTGTCCAAGAATTTCTTTCCCGGTTCAACTGTAAAATCGAGAAGGGGGAAAGGGATGGAAAAGAGGCACCTGGACACACTGAAAAGCCATCACAGCTGGGGCGCTCCCTGGAGCTTCTGTGAACAAAAAGACTTGTCTCATAGCTCTCCTTCTGTCTCCTGCTGTTTGAAACATCCTTCCAAGGTAGCGACTATCTAACGCACAAGATCCAGCTTTTATTTGGCCTCTAAAAAGATGCAGTATGCAAATTAGGCACTGTTATCTGTTCTGTCAAAATCGAGTCATGTTGTTTTCTTGGCCATTTAACCGGCAAATGTTGCAGTAATGAACATCTGATGGGGCAATAATGCACAGATAAACATTCATAACACTAGCTAAAGCCGCTATTAATCGAAAGGAAATAAGTAGAGCTTTGACTTTGCATAACACAGTGAAGAAGCCCATTATTTTTGACATTTCGCTTTCTCTCCTTCGCTTGTTATTACAGCTCAACGCAAAGCTGCCTTCATCTCTGTTTGCTTACAGCGCATGAGCCTTGAGGGGTGCATGCGTTTGTTTTGCTTTGCGTCTCGTTACGGCACAGAGGATAGTCATTGGCGAGGCAGTTACCCCACGTGCGCTGTAAGTCAATTAGAGCGGCCATTATAAAACAGAAGCACCAGGGGAAATAAAGGCGTGGATCCGGCCGTGCTACACTGCTTTCCAGCCCTCTCAGCCTCTCAAGACGAAGCGCTGGTAATAACTGGGGATTTTAAGAGTGGGTTTGTTTCCTTACCGCCGCCTCCTCCCCTCTTGTTTCAATACAATCGTTGAATCTGGACTCGCTCACCTTCACGCTCAATCCTCTGAACTCTCTTTATCTACATGCAGCAGGGTTAGAGCCGCTTTTTCCTCCTTCCTAATCTAATTGCTTGGTGCAACAGTGCCAACCTGGCCTCAGGACGGTCAGGACGTCCGTGATCAGCTCATACCAAGTTTGTAGTGTCCGCAGTATGTTTTATGCTCCCAAAGCTGTTCCTGTAATGCATATTGATTTGGTATAGGGTTTTCACCAGTTTTAAGTGTTTATTTTAAGACTCTACAAAGGATATACATGGTTTGCGATCCCAGTTTTGGCCTTGTGGACATATTCTCTTTGTCTTAAACATACACTAAACATACATCGAGCAAGGAGAGTAATTATGTGACACCAAGCTTTGGCCCAACACTTAATCAATCAACACAAGGCCATTGGAGAGGCTATTTTATCACTATTTTGAGCCCTAAAACTTGGTAAATCAAGTAAATGCCAGATCAGTAAGTTGTCGTTCTCATAATTTGCCACAAATTCAGAACATAGGCAAACAGAAAGTAAAAAGATGATTTTCTGAGTAAATGCATTAATCAGTACATGTTAAACTGGGCAAGTTGTTAGCGTCAGTGACAAGATAATCTACATCTGAATTTTTATTGCTCTGTGAGATGGGCAGCTGAATTTACAATTGCATGGACTGACTTGATCATGTTACAGTGAGAAACACAAGGGCATTGTTAAAAAGGTCGATTTCATTCGTGAATGTAGTGTGGAAACAAAGCTATATCAGTACTGCGCAATGTACTGTATTTTAAGGTCCAACCATGAAGACTATTTTGACATTTCCGAAGTAGATCAAATACAATTGAATTATTCTATAGCTATAAATGTAATAGTTCTTACAATGGTGATATAAATAGTGTATAGATGACAAAATGTGTAGTTCAACTATCTATTCTCAGAATACCTTACTCCAGCCACACTGCATGATGTAAACTTTGGACAGGATCCACATGACTCTGTTTTGGAAATTATTAGAATGATCTCTGTTTTTAGTCCCTACTAAAACAAACTTTGTGTGTTTGTCATGTCTTTGCATTTCACCGAGAGGAAACTTTCTCTTTCTTGTAAGACACTGAAAAGCTGAGGCAATCTGATGTAAGCACTAGTTCTAGTATCAATATTTTGACAGCTTTCATGACAGTGTAATTATTTGCTGTGAACCCTGCCGCGGCTTTAATTGTTACATGTGTAATTACACGTTTAGCTGAAGAGATCTTAGAACAAAGCAGTAGTTCTCACATTAATATTGCACAACCAATACTTCCTTTCATTTTGCTTGTCTCTAAAATCCTGTTATGAAAGAAGATATCTGCCCAAACCACGACAGGCACCTCTCTCAAACCAACTCATGGCTAACCAAGATGCATCTCTCATGGACAACTTAATTATCCAACTACTGGCACTTGAAAGGCAGGCACTGACCACAGTTTTAACCAATGATATATCGGCTTACAGCGTACAGAAAGATGTCAGCAGTGCAGCAGTCACTCAAGATAGGGTCTTTAGGGTTTTTAGCAGATGGCAGAACATACTGTATTTTAAAAGGGGGATGGACAAAGATAGTTTACAGAACAACAAAACGGAAAAAGGTGCGATTATTGAAAGTTGCTATTCAACTACCTTGCACCTCTTTTATTCATATTAGTTTAATGAAAATATTTAGTACTGCTATTATAACTGAACATGGGGGTGGTTGTCTGCTACTAACTATTATAACTATTGCACCACAAAGACAATCAAAAAAATAAAAAATAAAATTATCATATCTAGAGGTTTAAGACACAAAATTATGTCTTGTCTATTGAGCCTCTACTTGCCTTGCATTTAGAGACAATTATTATTATTATTATTTTTTTTTTTCATTTTGATGTAACCTTTGTAGCTGTTCATAAAATGTCCATCTGTGCGTAGCATTTCAGTGCAATCCACAGCTGCAATCTCAGACATGCATTCTCCTCATACAGTAGAGCTTTAATGTTGGCTCCAGCGTCATGGTGATGGAAACAGCGTGAAGAAGAGACTAGTCCAAACCTTATATACTGCACCGGTCTCTGAACTTCGCTTATAAGACACGCTTTAATCCATGTGTCTCAGTCTCAGTGTGGCTGCAGCACATGGTAACTTCTGGCATATTCTTGTAAAAATCAGTATCTTCTTTGTTATTTATTAAAGCGTTTCCTAAATAGAACAGAACCTTCTGTTGGATCACTGTTAGCTTTTGGCTTTTCTAAATTTAAATATGAAATGTACAAGTAGAGCTTTCATGATAAAAAAAATGTTTAACTCGATGTTGATATTTAGATTTTTTAAAAATACTCTTTTTAGACAAAAGACAGACAGTACTTTCTTTATGTTACCATGTGGTCTAATAAAGCTCAAGGTCATTCTAAAACTATTCCAGAAAGGTCACATTTTGTCCTGTTTATGTGATTTCAAATGAATATCTAGTGTTGTAACTTGTTTCAGTATTGATTAGTATCTGATTTGCAATGATTTGCAAGCAGAAAATGAATTACTTAATTATTGGCATTATCTTATAACCAGTTTTGGACTGTTTTTTAGTTCCAGACCATAGACGTATAAAGGTTCCTGGTACATGTGGAACCATTTAAACACTGAGATTGTTGGCCAACCCAAGAAATCAAAGCTTCATGTTTGTAGGGAAGAGTGGTGAATTCCTTGGTATTGTGTAACCTATTAAGTATTAATCACCAAACAAAAACAAACACATGCCTATCTAGCTTGTCTTCATAACATAACATGCAAAACTACATAGTTTACATAGAAACATAGAAACTGAAAAACATTTTGCAGTGCTTAATGGGATACACAGCATACTGCAAGCCTCGTTCGTCCTATTAGCATGTATTCCTATAGGAGGAGCAGCCTCTAGCCTCATTACTAGTCAGAAAATAGGCCTGGCTCTGTTTGTGAAGCAGCACCCGGCGTGTTTCTCCTCCCTGCTCGCACACACACGCGAAGGGGAAGTGTTGTAATTACAGCGCCACGTACAAGAGACAGCCATCAGACGCACAGGTGGGTGGTTTGTTGTTCGGGGCTGCAGCAGCAGGACTCCAGTCTGCAGGCTACGCTCGCTCACACTGCTCCAAATGATGAGGATCCCAGCGCACGTTGACCAAATGCCACCTGCCACAGCTCTGCTACAGTATACAGCACTATGTCTGCGGCATCGACGTTCTGAAAAGCCTGAATCGATTTGCCTGCGAGAGGTGAAAATTGATAGGAAGATGGAGGCAATTTTGAAAAATATCCTCTTTGTTCGCTCGAATGGAAGAAGGCATTTCACCAGCAGATTAGAAGTGAAATTTGTCAGCTTCAAAATTGCGTCTCAAATGTTTTCTTTACCTGAAAATGCATACTGCTCTATAAAAAGGTAAACTGAGGCAATAGTAATAAACTTTTTTCTGTCAAAGTAAGCTGTGTAGTAAGAGAGAGAATACAACAAAGACGTTAAGATAGTAATGAGGAAGAATCTAACATTAGAAACCTCAAAAAGATGATTGCTGCCGACAAGCACTTTGATCAAAAATACAAAACGCTCGCTGTCAAGTTGAGATTTGTGACCGAACACCTGCATTGACGCTCACCATCCCTTTTATATGGCAGCATGAGAGAACCGTCCTGATTTCCAACATGAATGCAGCGCCACATTCTCTGATCAGACCTTGACCAAAATTATCATTTGAATTGCTATATTCAGCAATGTTTTTCTGTTGTGCACAAACTGGAAAAAAGGCAATGACATTTAAATGTAAATCGGGTTAAAAAAAATTAAAAAAAACAGAAAGGATCAGCATAAGCGTTTTCATACATCAATATGTATAGAGCTATTTGGGGCATTACATAATGGGAGCTGAAGAGAGAACCTAAATCAGTTTTGCGTTGAAAATGCTTAGGGCTCTATATATGGAATAGGATTGTGTTTGGATAAGCATTAAGCATGTCATATTTTATTTAAAAGACATACCTCGGCAAACAGTCCCATTCTCAACCGCCTCATTCCCAGCTTTGCACATGCAGCGGCCGATCGGTACCATCCATTCTCCATCTCCATTGCAGTACAGTTTAATCGGCACGTCCACCTCCTCGGCATTAGGGATGCAAACACCTCTCGCCGCCACTAGGGAAGTACTCTCCGCCCCTGACAGAGTCTCCTGAAACAATGCCCCGTTTGTGATGATCCGAGGGCACTTCCGGTAGAAGACGCGCACAGCTATGAGCGACATACACCCACCATAGTCCTGGAAGGCGAGGTAGAAGCCATTTTTTGAAACCGGACCAAAACTTCGAACCTCCGTGTTTATCTTCATCACCCTGCCTCCTAAGTCGACTTGGGAAAAGCTCTCATCTGCTGCAATGGTGTCCACTTTGATCCAGGGGTTCTCCATCCAGGGAGGCGAGTGTCTGGTGGCAGTGTCCGAGTCGGATTCATAGTAATAGAGGTTAAACGTTTCTTTGCAGGAGCCCGGGACATTGGGGATGCTACTGCAGTCCCGTACCGAGAACTTCATCTCCACGTGGATCCGCTGGGCCCCACGTCGCCGGATGTACTTGGTGCGTACCCAATTGTTCTGGTTGGAGTCGAAAACGTTGCAGACCTGGTACGTCCGGATGGTGTTCATGTTCTCATCGTAACCGCTCACCTCCTCCCACTGCGAAAAAGGAGAGAGAAGAGAGGATAAGGAATTAGCAGTACTACTGACAAAGCAATTTGACAGTAACCGTTTACTTTAATACTTGTAAAGCTGGCATTTAATCTCTTGCACAGCCTTGTTAATGTGATAGTGCTTGCGTTTTATTGGATTTTTATTAGACACTTTCACTGAACCCAAGTTATTGCTATTGTTGACAACTCTACGGCTATATGCAATCGTAGGCTATATTATTTTGCAGCTGTTAAGAAATCCATTTGTTGAAAAGCTCTGCCTTTTTATAGTTTCACAGCGTGTGATTAGTTTAAACTGACACTTTCACCCAAAATACATACATAATTAAATCAAATAAAAAAGACATACCCTGCTATTTTCTACTTTAGTTCTTCCATTAGCTCAGCTATTATATCATCACATATAGTATAGATTTACATAGTCTTTTTGAGTTGTCAGCCAAGAAAGATTTTAGCTTACACAGCTGATGATGTGTCCAACCTCAGTTTTTAGCTAAAATAGTGCAAAACCACAGAACCACAGAATGCACCAAGGTCAAAGACAAACATTCTAATGAAAAGAATAACTTTAGATGCTGTTTACTTTTTGCCTTTGTAAATATGCAGGTGTTACATCTGGTGTTTTTGCCTTTGCCCGTAAACCACACTACACACTGTGTTTTCCACCCAACATGGGGGTCAAAACCTTGACCCTTACGTCTCAGCCAAGAAAGAAAGTCTGTTCTTAACCCCCACAAGACGCTTTGAATCAGCTGCAACCCCCTGGCGCCCCTCCATTCACTCTTCACTACACTGCTGATATAATTCCTCAAATTAGTGGCCGCTTATGAGGATTTTGACAGTTTTTGACGGGCTGGGAGAAGAAAGTCACCCTACGTGTCACAGGGTGGATTCAACCAAACACCCTGGACTAATTACAACAGCTTTGGTTGGTAATTCCCATGTTTTAATTAATCACAGCTCAGCAAAGGCTTGACCCAGTGCCCAACCAATCTCAAGAGCCAACCCAAATAGAAAGCGGAGCATGCTTGGCTAAATCTATGAAGCCTGTGGGTCCACAAACTGTCATGTAGAAAAGAAGGATGTACACAAATCAAGTCATTTCTGATTCTTTGAGAAGGCTGGTTTGCTTCACATTGGGTGCAGCTCATCTGTGGTTATGAAACACTGGTTTAGGGATCAAAACAGCATTACTTGAGGTTTTTGTTTATATTTTTTTCTTAGGTTGACAAAAAGTTTAATAGATGTGCAAAAAAACATGTTATCAGAAGAAAAGTATTAAATCAGACACAATACAATATACAAGAGAAAATCAATTTGATTATTTTGCAAATCTTAAACTTGTGTTTACAGAAATAGAAAAATAAATTCTGCCTCAGTAAAAGTTGCTTCAGAGCAAAGCAATGCGGCCGGGTGGATTTAGCATTAGGAGCTTTGATTTCCCAGCATGCACCATTTCACCAAAGCGCAGAGCTGCTATGTCTTTTGGCCTGTGCTGGCAGACATCATCATCTCAGGTCGAGCGCAGCAATTGACCTTCCCACTTGTTGAGAAGCAGTGGGGTGGCTGTGGGCCAATTAAAGCGGAGTGGACAGTCTTCAGGCCGGCGCGGAGCAAGGGACAATCACAGTTTAATAGAAATGAAGGCAGAGGCAGGTGGGGGTGGTCACTAATGAGAGACGCAGACAGGGGAAACCGCACAGGAAAGTGTTAGTCCTGTGTCGAGGGGGAGGGTGGTGGAAGGACCCCAAACAAAATGTGTTTTGATGGAGGGCCCCTTTTTGTCCTGTCATGGCCTCTTTGCCCTGCTTTCATCACAGCCAGTGGAGGGAAGCAAATGAGGCATAATAAGAGCCTAACGATCAAACTTGGAGTGTGAAATTAGAAGAAACGTCTTCATTTTCACAGTTTTTCACCCGGCGCTGGTGTAAAAAGGACGGTCATGTGTTTTAAGTGCAGAAAGTGGAGCTGGTGAGCGTCAGGAAGGATTAGGGCCAGAAAGGACAAGGGCTTTTTATATATATATATATATATATATATATATATATATATATATATTTTTTTTAAATCTAAACTAAACTTACTTTACAATCTATAAGAGTGATGATTTTTTTTTTTAGAAAAACAATAGTATTAGGCATAGAAGTGGCTATGTTTGAATATTTTGTGATAGTAGTAGTTGTGGTAGTAGTAGTAATAGTTGTAGTAGTAGTAGTAGTAGTAGTAGTAGAAAGAGTTACCGTAATTTTCAAAAACAGATAAGTGCCATTTTCAAAACTCATTGGTGGCTTGCAGATTACTCTTCCAACCGGATTAGTTTTACCTGTAAAATTGAGTTTTTTGTGTGCATTTGGATGAGAAAAGAAATGTCAGTTATTTTCGACTTTATTCCGGAAATGGCGGCCTGCTAAACACACTGAACCATGCAAATAACCATACAATGAATTAATGTAGTAAGCATTTCTTCTCATGTTCTATGTGTACCTGTGCTGTAGCGTGAAACGTCATTCTTTACCACGCTGTTGCAAATAGCATCAGAACAACGACTCTTTTAATCCATTCACACTGATACAGCCCCTTGATCTAAACTAAAAAACAAAAGCACCCAAACTTTTTTCCAAAGAGCCTTCATGGTGATCGGTCCTCTGCCCTCTGTTGCCATGACAACGGCTTGTACTTCTGGGTTACGTTTGCTGCAGTTTTTTTGTGTTTACTTTACTTTTTGAAAAATGGGCCGAAGAGACATTTTTAATTGATCTGCATTACATTCCCGGACTAAAAACAGCCCAAATCACAAACATGAGCATCCGCACGGGTCTAGATTTACCTGAGGACCTCTGAGTTTGCTGAAGTACAGTAGGTAAAATCCGGGGGATTACATGTAGATGTAAAAAAAATAAAAATAATAATAATAATAGTTTTTTAATTTTTTCCAAATGGAGACTCTTCTATGTAAATGTACATTTTTAAGTGCTAAATTCCCCCTATAATTGTATTCAGAAATACTTTGAAGGGTACAGACTTTGAACATTTGTTGCAACTAACTTTATGTGTATATTGAATAAAATGACTTTGTTGCGGTAAGCAACAAAGAAACACTTTCATAGTGGTACGCTCCCCTCCCCGAAGAAAACCTACAGGCATTTAATCTGGTGAGATACAATGCATGACTACCTCCAAACAAAATCCCAGTCTTTTATGTTTTAATTGCTCTTGTTGGGTCCCAGGCTCTAATAATCCTGTTTATACAATGTTGGCAAATTAGTTTCACTGTTTAGTGTGGCTGGCATGTGACACGCAATTATTTTTCAGCACCCAGACTTTCACAACAGCAAAATTATGAAACGTAATGACCTAAATTGACTTGCATTTCCTTTCAAGTCAGTGATGACATTAACATCAAAAGGTTAAAGTATGAGTAGACGTGAGAAAACAATATTAAAATACACAATATAAAATGAAAGATTGTCTTTATGTTGTGTTCTTATAGGTGCACTATGTAACTTGTCCGCTACCTGCTTGTCAAAGATTAGAGAGATGCTTTGCCTGTAAGGTTCACAGTTTCTTCAAAGAGACAAGCTAGCGTTGGACCGTCCACCAGAAAAGTTTGTGCACTTTTAAAAGAGACACTGAACTTGCACTTACAACTAGGGTTTTTGAGTATGAGAATGGATAAATGAATTGTTGTATGTTGTTAGCAGCACACCTGTCATTGATCCATATCACACAATTAAATCGGCAACCGCTCTGGCACTGTTACCACAACAAACGCGCACTTTTATTTATATAACTGCTCATAAGTGTTGATGCTTTCTCTTTCATGGCTTCTGGCATTTAATATACAAACAATTTAGTTTACATCATTTAAAATGTCGGGGTAGATTCTTCAACAACAAAAAAAGAGGGTTTTTCAACCTTTTTTGATTTACGGCACAATAAATAAAAAAATAAAAACATTTTTAGAAGGGAAAAAAGGGGGCGATTGTCCATGCCATTGTGTCTGTTTCTTTAAATGTGTTAAAAGTAATTGTGTTGTTTTAAAATTTTAAATTATTCTGTTAAATCCATATGTGAATCAGCTAACTCAAATTGGAGTTTTTCCTAGGCACAAAGGCAGTAGAAAACATCTAACACCAGGTCGAAATTATTGTTATATTTAGTTGATTGTAATACGGACATGACGTATCTGCAGCTAACACTCGATATATTGAGCATTGCATTGTGGGGCAGAGGTTATTGCATTCCAGTTGACTTTCTCAGAGTTACACATAAGCGGCACAGTTCAGCGACGCTCACCGACAATGAAGTTCAGAATCAATATCTTCTAGTGCCTCTCCGGGGAAGACAGGCCCTGTTCAGCTAACCTCTATAATACATCTGTGTGACAGCTGGTCCCTGCAAAGCCAACCGTAACACTGCATCAAGGCCAAACACAGCACTACCCTTCACTCAAAAGCACGTGGAGATTCGTGTTGGACTCCTCTATCACCACTAATTTCACCGTCGTCTGAAGAAAGGGAGACATGTTTACGTCTGGGCTCTTCACTGACGACCAAAATCCAAATTAATTTGCAGTAATGGTGGTAATGGATGAGCTGCCATGTTCAAGGACATCCGCTAAGTCAGGTATTTGGAAGGATATTCTGAAATGGCTAACCTCAAAAGGGTAAAAGATATTGGTGCAGAAAACCCGCAAATGTTCACTCTGAGACTTTGCTTTTCTTTAAAGATTCTACTGCCAAACAAAGAGAAAAGTGACATTTGATGTATATCAATGGAACTACTGTTTTGTTTTTCTAATAATAAATCAAGGTTTTCTGAAGGTTTCTGTGTGGTCTAAGGCTGAGGGCCAATGGAAAGATATTACATTAGTTTGTTGACTGACCTCATTCTGTTAAGTGAGAACCAAGTTTAAGTGATGATACAAAAGAGATCGTTATCATGTTTTATTCAAGTTGTATCAATATGGCTAGTGTCCTTCAGATGTAGGGTAATAGGGATGGGACAAGATCTCATGCCACAAGATCTTGCGTGATAAAAAGATACGTTGAAAATGATCTTGCAAGCTTTTGTTTTCATATGTTTAGTTGGCTCAAAAAATCTCTAAGAGAGGCCTTGAGTCAAAAAAGTAGTGCTACAATGACATGAAAACTACAAACAAATGTGAGAGTAGAATTATTTAAATTTATTTATTATGTCAAACTCTCACCTTGCCTCATTCTTGTCGACACATTCTTGTCCACACTACAGTGTATTCTACAGGTTTGTGTAGGAGTTTTGTCAGCAATGCATTCTATATCATTGAAAGAATTCAAGGTTCGGTAAAGTAATATTAAAAAAAACATATTTCCTTCTCATTGATATGAGGGCTCTGTGTGTGGTTAATTATGGAGCGAATTTATACAAGAACTTGAGGTATTTGAGTTAACATTTTCTCACTGGTTAAACATTTTCAAATATACAAAAGGTATTATAAGAACTGAATATGTCCAAGAAAGGTTATGTTTTTAAATGGTTTCTGAAAGAAAACTATTTAAAAGAAAAGGGAATTGTTATAATCTGTAGCTATTGGGGTTAGCAAAACTATACATTCCTAAAAAATAAAGTATTATTATTATTATTAGTAGTAGTAGTAGTAGTAGTAGTAGTAGTAGTAATAATAATAATAATAATAATAATAATAATAATAATAATAATAATAATAATAATAATAATAATAATAATAATAATAATAATATAATAAAATAATAATAATAATAATAATAAAATAACTAATAACTAAAAGCAACTAACCCTTTTCAACTAAAAAACAGCTACTTATTTGGGCACCTCTGCAATAGACAAACATG
Organism: Chaenogobius annularis; assembly: GCA_015082035.1. Taxonomy (NCBI): domain Eukaryota; kingdom Metazoa; phylum Chordata; class Actinopteri; order Gobiiformes; family Gobiidae; genus Chaenogobius; species Chaenogobius annularis. The sequence goes on along the minus strand of BJKM01000501.1, from coordinate 70,788 downwards.
TCTTGATGGCTACTTAAACTAGGTTAAAACTTTCAAGTTTCAAAATACCCTGCACAATATTCACTGTTGAGAGCAGTGCTGCTAAAATGTTTTCCCACATAAGTCAAGGTGTACAACCAAGTCCCAATTATACGTGTAGCACCACTCAACACACAGTTCCCCACACATTCGACGTTACACACAACCGTCTATTTTTCAAGGTTTTGTTATTACAATGTACGAATTAACTTAGTCGTGCTTCACAATCCAGAGTCTAACACTCCGCTCTCTATCACTGACAGAGACAAAGTAATTATTCACAGTGAAATCAGGCAACAGAGAGGCGCGGGTAGTAAAACTCCGGCGAACAACACCCTATAAAAAAAACAAAAAAAAAAAAAAAAAAATGATCCCTTTCAAATCCTCCTTTACCTCAAAACTCTTCATGAAAATAAAGGTAAGGCAACATATCAGCGAAAGACAACAAGATAAGAGATGAGAATTCATGCGAGCAAAAAAGCAGAAAGTAAAGCAAGAACAAAAAAAAAAGATATAAGAGAGAACAAGCGCAAAAAAAAAGAAAGTCAAAGCAAGTAGAATTAAAAAAATTGGAGATAACCAAATGACGATAAGGGGAAAGGGGTGGAAAAAGGGAAAACTGAGGAGGAAAGCGGAGAGCCAAACTGGACCTGAGAAAGAAAGAGAGTAGAGGCAGAAAGAGAGTAGAGCAGAAAAAGAGATGAGGCAGAACAGAAGAGAGGGAAAATGAGAGAAAAGACTGAAGCAGAAAGAGGTAGAGGGCAGAAGAGTAGAAGCAGAAGAGAGCAAAAGAGAGAGGCAGAAAAGAGAGATCCAGAAAAGAGAAAGAAAAACTGAACGCAGGAGAGAGACCGAAAAAGAGAAAAAAAAAAAAAAAAAAAAAAAAAAAAAAAAAAAAAAAAAAAATAAAAAAAAAAAAAACAAAAGGGAAAAAAAAAAAAAAAAAAAAAAAAAAAAAAAAAAAAAAAACGAGAGAAAAGAGAGAGCAAACTAAGAGAGAAAAGAGAAGCAGAAGAAGGAGAGCAAAAGAGAGAGGGCACAGAAAGAGAGGAAACTGAGAGAAAAGAGAGAAGACAGAAAGAAACGAGGGCAGACAGAGGAGAGCAGAATAGAGAGAGAGCAGAAAGAGAGAGGCAGAAAGAGAGAGAGAGAAACAGAAAGAGAGCGCGAAAACTGAGAGAGCAGAGCCGATAGAGAGAGGGCAGAAAGAACGGAAACTGAGAGAGAGAAAAAGAGAGGAGGGCAAACTGAGAGAAAAGAGAGAGAAGAAAGAGAGGGAAAAACTGAGAGCAAGAGAGAAGAGGACCACAGAGAAGAGAGAGCCAGAAAGAGAGAGAGCAAGACAAGAAAGAGGGCAGAAAGAGAGAGAAGAGCAGAAAAAAAGAGAGGAAAAACTGAGAAGGAAAGAGAGAGCAAACTGAGAGAAACGAGAGTGCAGAAAGATGAAGAGCAGAAAGAGAGAGAGCAGAAAGAGCAGAGAGAGCAGAAGAGAGGGAAAACGAGAGACAGAAGCAGAAAGAGAGAGGCAGAAAGAGAGGGAAAACTGAGAGAAAAGAAGAGAGCAGAAAGAGAGAGCAGAAAGAGGGACGGGCAGAAAAGAGAGAGAGCAGAAAGAGAGGCGAAAACTGAGAGAGAGAGCCGAAAGAGAGAGAGCAGGAACGAGAGGGAAAACTGAAGAGAAAGAGTGAGCAAAACTGAGAGAAAAGATGAGAAGCAGAAAGAGAGAGAGCAGAAAGAGAGAGAGCAGAAAGAGAGAGAGGAAAGAGAGAGGGCAGAAAGAGAGACGAGAGCAGAAAGGAGGGAAAACTGAGAGAAGAGCCGAAAGAGAGAGAGCAGAAATAGAGGGAAACTGAGAGAAAAGAGGAGAGCAAAACTGAGAGAAAGAGAGAGCAGAAGAGAGAGAGCAGAAGAGAGAGAGCAGAAAGAGACGAGGCAGAAAGAGAGAGAGAGCAGAAAGAGAGGGTAAAACTGAAGAGAGAGAGCAGAAGAGAGAGCAAGAAAGAGAGGGAAAATGAGAAAAAGAGAGAGCAAACTGAGAGAAAGAGAGAGAGCAGAAAGAGAGAGAGCAGAAAGAGAGAGAGCAGAAAGAGAGAGGCAGATAAGGAAAATAGAAGAGAGCAGAAAAAGGAAAACTGAGAGAGAGCAGAAAGAGACGAGGCAGAAGACGAGGGAAAACTGAGAAAAAGAAGTAGCAGAAAAAGAGAGAGAGCAGAAAGAGAGAGAGCAGAAAGAGACGAGAGCAGAAAGAGAGAGAGCAGAAAGAGAGACCATTCAAGGGCAGAAAGAGAGAGAGAGCAGAAAGAGAGAGGAGAAAGAGAGAGAGAGCAGAAAGGAGGGACAGAAAAGAGAGGAAAACTGAGAGAAAAGAGAGAGCAAACGAGAGAAAAGATGAGAGCAGAAAGAGAGAGAGAGCAGAAAGAGAGAGGGCAGAAAGAAGGGAAAACTTTAGAGAAAGAGACGAGCCAAAACTGGTGAGAGGAAAAAGACGGGAGAGCAGAAAGAGAAGACTTGAGCAGAAAAGAGAGGCAGAAAGAGAGGGAAACTGAAGAAAGATGAGAGCAGAAAGAGAGAGGGCAGAAAGAGAGAGAGCAGGAAAGAGAGAGAGCAGAAAGAGAAGAGAAGCAGAAAGAAGAGAAAAAGAGCAAGAGAGAAAGGGAAAAAACTAGAAGAAGAAAACCAGAATGAGAGAGCAGAAAGAAAGAGAGGGAAAAAACTAGAAGAAAAGAGAAAAAGAAAGCAAATGAAGAGAAAAGAAAGAGAGACAGAAAGAAAGAGAAAAGAAAGCAGAAAAAAGAGCAGAATGAAAAAAGGCAAGAAATAAGAGAAAAACTAGACAAAGAAAAAAGAAAAAAGAAAGACAGAAAAAAGATAAGAGAGAGGGCAGAAGAAAGAAAGAGCAGAGAAGAGAGCAGAAAGAGAGAGGGCAGAAAGAGAAGAGAGCAGAAAGAGAGAAAACTGAGAGAGAGAGTCGAAAGAGAGAGGCAGAAAGAGAGGGACAGGAAAACTGAGAGAAAAAAGAGAGCAAACTGAAGAGAATAAGAGGAGAGCAGAAAGAGGAAGAGCAGAAAAAGAGATAGAGCAGAAAGAGAGTTCGAGGCAGAAAGAGAGAGGAGAGCAGAAAGAGAGGAAGTAAGTGTGTCTGAAGAAAAGAGAGCAAAGAGAAGAAAAGAGGGAGAGCAAAGAGAGAGGGCACAGAAAATGAGATAGGCAGAAAGAGAGCAGAAAGAGAGGAAAACTGAGAGAAGAGAGAGAGAGAGAGAGAGAGTAGAAGAGAGAGATAAAGTGAAGAATGTGTGAGAGACACGAGAGAGAGAAGGAAGAGAGATGAGAGGAGAGAAGAGAGAGAGAGAGAAGAGGGAGAGAAGAGAGAGAGAGAAGAGAGGAGAGAGACGAGAGAGACGAGAGCGAGAGAAGAAGCGTATTGAGCAGCGGTAGAGACGCAAGTAGAGCGAGGCCAGGTCCGGCCTCAATTCTTGGCCCAAACTGGACTCTTTAGCTCACTATGATCGAAGCTCTGATGTTTGTCAACCAGGAATGTCCACACTGTGGCATTAAAAAACGTGTCTAAAGCTGTGTATTACTGCTCCAAAATAACACTTCCAAACAACGTGGACGCGCCTCTCCACAGACCTGAACCTTTGTAACAGTAATGCCATGCTGTGGAACATTTGCAGATAAAGCATTAACATGTCTAAAGTATCTCCCATGGAGACAAGCAGGTGAGGGGACTGGAGTTATTCACAGTCATCAGCCTGGAAAGTCTGTGAACGTCAATTAATACATTAAAAATTACATTTACAAAATACATATAAGAATATGAATAGATGAATAAATAAATAAATATACACATAAATAACGTAAATGAAAAGTAAATAGATGTAAATAAAATAGACTGGATAGAAAAATAAAAAAAAAATGAATAGATACATAGCTATAATAGATAAATCAATAAATATTTATATTTTAATTAGATATATAGGTAAATAAAATAAATGGTACAGATATAATGTATAAATACTGTAAATATATGTATAGATAGTCGTCGACCATGTCTGTTGTTGACGCTTCAGCTTTGCTCCGCCCAAACCAACATAAGCTAGCTCTGTGATTGTCCAGTCCCTGCTCCACTGGTGTTCAGTGACCCAATCACAACAGTGAGAGTCGACCTGTGGACTGTTGGAAGTAAAAGAGTTTAGAGTTTGGTGGAAGAAGTTCTCAATTTATTACGTAAAAGTAGCAGATACAAGAGGAAAAGTACTCAAGTAAAAGTACCTCAGTGAAATAAAACAATACAGTGTACTTCAAAAGAGTTATGTTTGTCCTGGCTCTGGCACCAGGCAGGAGGCCTCCATGTTAGTCCTGACTCTGGCACCAGCAGGAGGCCGGTCCCATTTAGTCCTGACTTCTGGCACCAGCAGGAGGGCCGTTCCATTTAGTTCCGGCTCTGGGCACCGGAGTCAGAAGGCCGGTCGGTCCATGTTTAGTCCTGACTCTGGGCACCAGCAGGAGGCCGGTCCATGTTTAGTCCTGACTCTGGCACCAGCAGGAGGCCGGTCCATGTTTAGTCCTGACTCTGGCACCAGCAGGAGGCTGAATGAATCACATGTTTGTTTTTCTCAGTTCCAGAGACACATAAAAAAGTCTGAGGGGCAGAAAACTCCAAAAGTGGAACTACAAATCTCCATCTACGGAGTCAAGATCCTCGAGCCCAAGACCAAGGTTTGTGTAAGACTTACTACTACTACTACTACTACTACTACTACTACTACTACTACTACTACTACTACTACTACTACTACTACTATTGCGTGAACAGTTTATCATTAAACATGCTACGAAAAGAGCTGATTAAAAGTAAACATGAGTTTTGCCGTAAACGTTCAAATACGAGTTCACAGGAAGTGTGTGTTCCTGACTTGACCTCGACTAAGACACGTTACGACACATTTCTGCTTATTGTTTATCGGGATATTCATTCCTGACCTTTCTCCCGTCGCGATGAGCGGTTCTTTCACAAATAAACTCTCCAAAAGTGTGTGTTGTGGTTCCAGGACGTCCAGCACAACTGTCAGCTCCACAGGATCTCGTTCTGCGCCGACGACAAGACGGACAAAAGAATATTCACCTTCATCTGTAAAGACTCGGAGTCCAACAAACATCTGTGCTACGTCTTTGACAGCGAGAAATGTGTAAGTAGGGGGGAGGTCGAGGGTCGGACCCTTGATGCCCCGGAGCGGTGTGTCTCTGTGGCAGTGTTTGTCCCTCTCAGTGCAGAAGAGGTCGAGGGTCGGACCCCTGATCCCTCTTCAGTGGGCTGAGTGGTTACCCTTGTCTTGATCTCGATGGGTTTTCTTACCTGGTTGAATAAAGGTTAATCATATAAATAATAATAATAATCCTGTGTGGTCCTGGGTTCAGGCGGAGGAGATCACTCTCACCATCGGTCAGGCCTTTGACTTGGCCTACAAGAAGTTCCTGGAGTCGGGCGGTAAAGACGTGGAGACCAGGAAACAGATCGGAACGCTACAGAAACGAGTGAGTGTTTCCTACAAACGACCCTCCGCCGCGGCGCTTCGAGGAGACGTGTCGTTTACCCAAAACTCATGTCTTTATGCGCAAATCACAAGTTTCCCAAAACCTCTCAAAAGTTCCTGTAACTCGTGATGCAATGTCAAGACACGTGTCATCGCCTTCTTCATCGATGAGCTTCAGAAAAGGTTTAAAAAGTCACTCAAACGAAAGAGTTCAGCTGAAACATCTGACTTCAAGCAAAGCCTTAGGCCTGTGGTTTGGACTCGTGTCTGATGTCGTCGCACACACTTATGGTCAAAGTGTGCAGCAGAACACACAAATGCATGTGTATTTTTTCTATACAAATTGCCCCTCCCCCACACGTTTGGTTGAGGGTGTATGTTTTTGTATGTAATGTTTTTAAAGCCCTGGTAGACCTGGTTTAGTCCTGGTTTAGTCCTGGTTTAGTCCTGGTTTAGTCCTGGTTTAGTCCTGGTTTAGTCCTGGTTTAGTCCTGGATTTTGATACTAAATATATTTGTAACATTCTTTTTTGCCTATTGAAGAAACAGGACTAAACTGGGTCTGAACCAAGATTTAAGCATCAAACCAGGATCAAGCCAAAACTAAACCAGGACCAAGCCAAAACTAAACCAGGACCAAACTGAAACTAATCCAGGACCAAGCCAAAACTAAACCAGGACCAAGCCAAAACTAAACCAGGACCAAACTGAAACTAAACTAGGACCAAGCAAAAACTAAACCAGGACCAAGCCAAAACTAAACCAGGACTAAACTGAAACTAATCCAGGACCAAGCCAAAACTAAACCAGGATCAAGCCAAAACTAAACCAGGACCAAACTGAAACTAAACCAGGACCAAGCCAAAACTAAACCAGAACCAAGCCAAAACTAAATCAGGACCAAGCCAAAACTAAACCAGGACCAAGCCGAAACTAAACCAGGACCAAACTGAAACTAATCCAGGACCAAGCCGAAACTAAAACAGGACCAAACTGAAACTAAACCAGGACCAAACTGAAACTAAACCAGGACCAAGCCAAAACTAAACCAGGACCAAGCCAAAACTAAACCAGGACCAAGCCAAAACTAAACCAGGACCAAACTGAAACTAATCCAGGACCAAGCCAAAACTAAACCAGACCAAACCGAAACTAAATCCAGGACCAAGCCAAAACTAAAACCAGAACTAAACTGAAAACTAATCCAGACCAAGCAAAACTAAACAGGACCAAACTGAAACTAAAACAGACCAAGCCAAAACTAATCCAGACCAAGCAATACAAACAGACCAAACTGAAACAAACAAGAGCACCAAGCCAAAACTAAACCAGACCAAGCCAAACTAAATCAGGACCAAGCCAAAACTTAAAACCAGACAAGCCAAAACTAAAACCAGACCAAACTGAAAACTAATCCAGGACCAGCCAAAAAACTAACCAGGACCAAGCCAAAACTAAAACCAGACCAAACTGAAACTAAACCTGGACCAATGCCAAACTAAACCAGACCAACTGCAACTATCCAGGACCAAGCCAAAACTAAACCAGGACCAAGCCAAACTAAACCAGGACCAAACTTGAAAACTAAACCTGACCAAGCCAAACTAAACCAGGAACCAAACTGAAACTAATCCAGGACCAAGGCCAAAACTAAACCAGGACCAAGCAAAACTAAACCAGAACCAAACTGAAACTAAACCAGGACCAAAACTGAAACTAAACAGGACCAAGCAAAACTTCAGGACCACCAAACTAAACCAAACCAAAGCAAACTAAACCAGGACCAAGCCAAAACAAACCAGGACCAAGCCAAACTAAACCAGACCAAGCCAAAACATAATCCAGACACAAACTAAAACTAAACCTGAACCAAAACTGAAACTAAACCAGGACCAAACTGAAACTAGAAACCAGACCAGCCAAAACTAAACTCAGGACCAAACTGAAACTAAACCAGGACCAAACTGAAACTAAAACAGGACCAAGCCAAAACTAATCCAGGACCAAGCCAAAACTAAACCAGAACCAAGCCAAACTAAACCAGGACCAAGCCAAAACTAATCCAGGACCAAACTGAAACTAAACCTGGACCAAACTGAAACTAAACCAGGACCAAACTGAAACTAAACCAGGACCAAGCCAAAACTAAACCAGGACCAAACTGAAACTAAACCAGGACCAAGCCAAAACTAATCCAGGACCAAACTGAAACTAATCCAGGACCAAGCCATGTCTGAAGCAGGACTAAAACAGGTCTAAACGTGGACTATTGATTCAAACTTTGCTTATGAATCTTAATTACACAAAAGTCAGTGAAACTAATGGATTTTCTGGGGCCGTGGAGCGGAGCCGGGTCTGATGAAGTCGCTTGAACAGAAAAGTCTCATTGATCCTCGTGTTTTCGGTGGAGAACATGATAATACTGTTGTGGGTGCGCGGGTCCTGGTATCGGACCCCTGTCTGAGCCTGACGCGCCAATCAACTCAAAGATCGAGCGCGGCGTGCGAGGTCCGTTTGACAACAACAACAACAACAACAACAACAACAACAACAACAACAAAAATACATACAGCGTTCATTATTCACGCCGCGGAAAAGTCTGGCAAAAATGTGCGGGAAAATAACGAGATACATTTGAACTTCGACAGCAAAAATCAGAGGTTGTACTTCAGTAAGAGTACGATTACTGCGAGATAAAAGTACTTGAGAGTGTGAATGTATTCAGAGTAAGAGTAGTTGTTTCCTGAGAAAGCGCTGGTATTTTCAAAGAAGAGACATAAAAAATGAGACAAACTAAATCATATCTGAAGGTGCAAGAACCACAAACGTCTTGGAATTGGATGTTGAAATTACCTGAAAATAATGTGTTCCGCAAATAGATTTTATTTCCGGAAATCCCATCGAGATTCAGGATCTGTTTGGTACGAGCGCGGCACCAAACGCAATCAACACAGTCGGCGGTGGAAAGTAACAACATACTGTACTCTATTACCATTTTTAGGTGTCTGTACTCTAATTTGTACGTGGATATTTCACTTTTACTTCACTTCAGCAGCAGTACTTTCTACCGCTCGACATTCTTAACTGGACTGAACGGTAGAAGGTAGACTTTTCTTATGGTTTCAGATGGTCAGATGTTCCTTTTTTTAAGCGATGAATAACAAAATGAGGTACAAAGTATTACATCTCTTGAACAAGCCCAGATGTTCTTCTCAGTCACACTGTCCACGTGACACCAGCAGATCCAACTGCAGATGTGTGTTGTAAGTCGGGGGTGCGCAAACTACGGCCCTCAAGCTTCCCAAACTGGCCCAAATAGTACTTTTTACTGCACATTTGGGAAAGTCCTGCCGTAGCAACCTAAATAACAAACATTTTGATGTGATACAGATCTGACGTTAATGTTCCAAACCTTCAGTGGTGGCTCATCAAACATTCTGAATGAGTCACTTCATTGTGGGCTGAAGCTCTGTGTCCGTTTCAAAATGCAGCCCTCCATCACGAAGGTCTGGACGGGGCACAAACATGCCTGTGAAAGTCATTATTGTACTCTTTGTGTATCAATGCTTCAAAAAACTATCAAGAACTATAGGCTTGGTAGTACTTTTTAGATATATTGGTTGACTTTGTTTCTTCTTTGTCAAAACGAGCACATTTGTCTTCATTTGTTCTTCTTTTCCTCTCGTCTTCTCTCTCAGATCCAGGAGCTGGAAACGGAAAACGCAGAGTTAAAGAAACAGCTTCATGACTTGGAGGATCAGCTCATGATCGCCCACGTTCCTCCGGTGAGAACGTGCTCAAGCTCCAGAAGAACCGACTTTAGCCAAGCTCCAGAAGAACCGACTTTAGCCAAGCTCCAGAAGGACCTACTTTAGCCAAGCTCCAGAACGACCGACTTTAGCCAAGCTCCAGAACGACCGACTTTAGCCAAGCTCCAGAACAACCGACTTTACCCAAGCTCCAGAACAACCGACTTTAGCCAAGCTCCAGAAGAACTGACTTTAGCCAAGCTCCAGAAGGACCGACTTTAGCCAAGCTCCAGAACGACCGACTTTAGCCAAGCTCCAGAACAACTGACTGAACGATCCTGATTTCCCAAGCTCCAGAAGCAACGACTTTAGCAAGCTCCAGAACGACCGACTTTAGCCAAGCTCAACAACGCGACTTTACCACAAGCTCAGAAGACGACGACTTTAGCCAAGCTCCAGAACCGACGACTTTACCAAGCTCAGAACGACCGACTTTTAGCCAAGCTCCAGAACGACGACTTTTAGCCAGTCATTCAAACGACCGACTTTACAAGCTCAGAACGACGATCTTTAGCAAGCAGAAGGACCGACTTTAGCCAAGCTCAGAACGACCGACTTTAGCCAAGCCGTTAGAACGACACGACGCTCAAGTTAGCCAAGCTCCAGAACGACCGATCTTTAGCCAAGCTTACACGAACGACCGACTTAGCAAGTCAGACGACCGACTTTACCCCAAGCTCGTCAGAACAACCAACTTTAGCCAAGCTCCAAACACGACCGACTTTAGCAAGGCTCCAGAACGACCGACTCTACGCAGCTCCAGAACAACCAGACTTTCGCCAAGCTCCAGAACGACCGACTTTACCAAGCTCCAGAAGACCGCTGCACTCTAACTTAGCCAAGCTCCAGAAGGACCGACTTTAGCCAACTCCAGAACGACCGACTTTACCCCAACATCCCAGAACGCCGACCTTTAGCCAACTCCAAAACGATCCGACTTTAGCCAAGCTCCAACGACCGAGCTTGCCAAGCTCAACAGATTAGCCCCAGCTCAGGACGACCGACTTTAGCCAAGCTCCAGGAACAGACAGACTTTAGCCAAGCTCCAGAACGACCGACCTTTAGCAGCCGACCAGACATTCCAGTCAACAGACGACGACTATAGCTCCAGTCGACCTCCAGCTCCATCGAGCCACTTTAGCCAAGCTCTCGACGAGACTGAGCTCCAAGAACACCTTTAGCCACCATCAGACGACGATTTAGCCAAGCTCCAGAACACCACTTTTGTCAGACAAGCCAGAACGACCGACTTTAGCCAGTCCAGAAGACCGCTTTTAGTCAAGCTCCAGAAGACGCTTTAGCTCACTGCTCCAGGAACGCCGACTTAGACCAATCTTTAAGCGACTTTTAAGTCTGCGTCCCTCGGGTTTGTTTTGCATCCCACGTTTTTGTTGCGTCCTCGCGGTTTTGTTGGGTCCTCGCGGTTTGTTGTGGTCTCTCCGGTTTCGTTGGGTCCCTGCGGTTTTCGTTTGTGTCTCAAGGTTTCGTTGGCGTCCTTCGCGGCGTCCCTCGCGGTTTCGTTGGCGTCCCTCGCGGTTTCGTTGGCGTCCCTCGTGGTTTCGTTGGCGTCCCTCGCGGTTTCGTTTGTGTCCCTCGCGGTTTCGTTTGTGTCCCTCGCGGTTTCGTTGGCGTCCCTCGCGGTTTCGTTTGCGTCCCTCGCGGTCTGCGTCCCTCACGGTTTCATTTGCGTCCCTCACGGTTTCGTTGGCGTCCCCTTGCTCTGCTGTCGTTCCAAAGCGCTCGGGGTCCACCTGAATGTCTCTGATAGCGAGCAGCGTCTCTTCTCTCTCTGCTCTTCTCGTCTGCAGACGACAGACGAGAACTGCACAAGAACCTGTAATTACTTTGTGGAGTTTGATGGAGTTCAACCAACCCTCTGACCAAACCAGGGGCCTGTTCTCTGGAGCTGCATGGGAGGGTTCACTTTCTATCAGGCCAGATCTTTATGACCACAGGCCCTGAAGTCAGAACCTGCTCCAGACCTGCTCCAGACCTGCTCCAGACCTGCTCCAGACCTGCTCCAGACCTGCTCCAGACCGGGTTAAGTTCCAGAATAAGGAGAAAATCGACGCTGCATTATCTTTATATCAATGTGTGCAGATTCATGAACGGGAGTCATAGTATTTAATTTATGCAGATTATGACTTGATTGAACGTTCTTCTCGTTAATCGTGCTCTGATGTAAACACTCGTCTTCACACTCTTCACCGGTCTGTGTCTGCGTTTGGGCTTTTGTCCGTTTTATCAATTCATTATATTGTGAGAGAATCTAATCCTGGATCATTTCAGCAGCTTCAGGGTCTCTGGACTGAACCAGAGCTAAACCAGGACTAAACCAGAGCTAAACCAGAGCTAAACCAGGACTAAACCAGAGCTAAACCAGGACTAAACCAGGACTAAACCAGAGCTAAACCAGGACTAAACCAGAGCTAAACCAGGACTAAACCAGGACTAAACCAGAGCTAAACCAGGACTAAACCAGGACTGAACCAGAGCTAAACCAGCACTGAACCAGAGCACTAACCAGACTAAACCAGACTAAACAGGAACCAGGACTAAAACCAGACTAAACCAGCTAAACCAGACTAAACCAGACTAAACCAGACTAAACCAGAGCTAAACCAGGACTAAACCAGAGCTAAACCAGGACTAACCAGACTAAACCAGACTAAACCAGACTAAACCAGAGCTAAACCAGGACTAAACATGAACTAAACCAGGACTAAACCAGGACTAAACCAGAGCTAAACCAGGACTAAACCAGGACTAAACCAGACTAAACCAGGACTAAACATGAACTAAACCAGGACTAAACCAGGACTAAACATGAACTAAACCAGGATTAAACCAGGACTAACTATCACTATTGTTATTGTTGCTGCTCCTTTAACACCAACTTAATCTTTTCAAACAATCCGATTTCTTGACTAACACTATATATTTTCTTTTCTCCCTCCCTCTCTTCTTCTTCTCCTCTCTCCTCACTTCTTCCTCCCTCTTTCCCCTCTCTCCCTCCTCTCCCTCTCACCTCTTCCTCCCGCCTCCCTCTCTTCTTCCCCCTCCCTCTCTTCTTCTCCTCTCGACTCTCTCCCTCTCCCCTCCTCCCTCCCTCTTCTTCCCTCCTCCCCTCCCCTCTCTCCCTCCCTCTCTTCTTCCCTCTCCTTCCCCTCTCTTCTTCTCCCCGCCTCCTCTCTTCCTCTTCCTCCCTCTCTCCCCCTCTCCCCCCCCTGCCTCTCTCCCCTCTCCCCCTCCATTCTCTCGCTCCCTCCCTCCCCTCCTCTTCCTTCCTCTCTCCCCCTCCCTCTCGCCCTCCCTCCCTTCTCCCTCTCTCTCTTCCTCCCCTCCTCTCTCTCCCTCCTCCTCTTCTCCTCCCCCTCCCTCTTCTCCCTCCCCTTCTCCTCTTCCCCTCACCTCCCTCGCCTCCCTCTCTCTTCTCCTCCCTCCCCCTCTCCCTCTCCCCCTCTCTCCCCCCTCCTCCCTCCTCCCTCCCCCCTCCCTCCCTCTTCCCCTCTCCCCCTCCTCCCCTCCCTCTCTCCCTCCCCCTCTCTCTCCTCCTCTCCCCTCCCCCCCTCTCTCCCTCCTCTCTTCTTCCTTCCTCTTCTTCTTCCTCCCGCCTCCCTCTCGTCTTCCTCCCTCTCTCCCCTCTCCCCTCTCCCCCTCCCTCTCTTCCATCTCCCCCTCCTCTCTCCCTCCCTCCCTCCCTCCCTCTCACCTCTTCCTCCTCGCCTCTCTTCTTCCTCCCCCCTCCCT
>BJKM01000501.1:30178-52678 GCA_015082035.1 Chaenogobius annularis | reverse complement strand
CGTGCACAACGCCTGTCATCTCATTCCATTACAACATGACACGACAAAACGGACACATGTATCTTCATTCATTTCATACGTACACACAACGGAACCTGTTCATCTATTCCATTAATACTGACCCAAAACAGACCTGTATCTCATTCCATTTGATACCTTGATCAAAACGGACGCTGTATCTCATTCCATTTACGATAAACATCCTGTATCTATCTTAAACATACAACAGACCACTGTCATCTCGATTCCATTTCATAATGACACACAAACGGACGCCTGTCATCTCACCATTAGATACGTGACACACAGACATTACCCTGTATTTCATTACCATTAATACGTGACACACAAATGAACCCTGTATCTCATTTCCATTTAATACGTGACACAAAACGACCCGTCATCTCATTCCATTTCAGATACGTGACCAAACAGGACTGCATTCTATTCATTACAGACCTGACACCAACGGACCCTGTCATCTCATTATTTCGAATAGTACACACAAACGGGGAACTTCATCTCATTCCATTTCGATACGTGACACACAAACGGACCCTGTCATCTGCTTCCATTTACATACATGACACACAAACGGACCCGGTCATTCTCATTCCATTAGATACGTGACACACAAACGGACCCTGTCATCTCATTCCATTACATACCTGACACACAAACAGACCCTGTCATCTCATTCCATTTGATACGTGACACACAAACGAACCCTGTCATCTCATTCCATTTGATACCTGACACACAAACGGACCCTGTCATCTCATTCCATTTGATACCTGACACACAAACGGACCCTGTCATCTCATTCCATTTCGTACATGACACACAAACAGACCCTGTCATCTCATTCCATTACAGACCTGACACACAAACGGACCCTGTCATCTCATTCCATTACATACGTGACACACAAACGGACCCTGTCATCTCATTCCATTAGATACGTGACACACAAACTGACCCTGTCATCTCATTCCATTTCATACGTGACACACAAACGGACCCTGTCATCTCATTCCATTACATACGTGACACACAAACAGACCGTCATCTCATTCCATTAGATACGTGACTCAAAACGGACCCTGTCATCTCATTCCATTACATACCTGACATACAAACGGACCCTGTCATCTCATTCCATTTGATACGTGACACACAAACGAACCCTGTCATCTCATTCCATTTGATACCTGACACACAAACGGACCCTGTCATCGCATTCCATTTGATACCTGACACACAAACGGACCCTGTCATCTCATTCCATTTCGTACATGACACACAAACAGACCTTGTCATCTCATTCCATTTGATACGTGACACACAAACGAACCCTGTCATCTCATTCCATTACATACCTGACACACAAACGGACCCTGTCATCTCATTCCATTAGTCATTATTTGACTGTCGAGCACTAACATAATGGTTGGATGCTGCCCTCTTATGTCCAACCTTGATCAAATACAGTTTGTAGAAAAGTGTAGTTTAAAAACAGCTTGATTTATACATCATTATTGAGAGTGTGATACCGATATTTTCCCAGTAGGAGGCAGTGTATTTCCATATTTCTCTTTCTCCCTAAAAATTATTAACTGTTTTCGTCTTAAAACATTCTCATCACATGATCATACTATGGCTATAATAACACAGCTCCTCCAGCAGGAGGCGCAACAGTGCATGTGATTCTTAACTCCTGCTTCTCTTCTCTTCTCTCCTCTTCTCTCCTCTTCTCTCCTCTCCTCTTCTCTTCTCTCTTCTCCTCTTGCAGAGGCAGAGATGGTCAGTTTGTTGTTCTGTGTTTGAATGTGCTGTTGGTTTGTGTTGCTTGTGTTTTTCAAGTTTTAATTTTCATGTTAAAACTGTAATAATTGTTTTGTTGTGCCGTCATTGTTTTACATTTCTATCACAAAACATCCTTTTTACTCATTCGAACCATGTATTTATCTATTGTAAACATGGATTTCTCATAAAAACAGACTTTTACGACATTTCTGGTCAAATAGAGCTCAATGAATAATATTTTATTTGAATATTATGAAACCTAAAATGTAGTTGGGCCCGCGGGTCAAATGTGGCCCTCAGATACATGTGTGTCGGCCCTGAGGCTCCTGCTGAATTGGCATGGCTGAAATGTCCATAAGCAGTACTTTTTACTGCACATTTAAGTATTTCTCACCTCAATAGCGTCACATTGCATGAGATACAAAGCTCAAACTTATGTTCCAAGCTTCATGAGCGGTTTGAGGTTGTGAAGGGCCCAGAATGACTAAAGTGACCTCTGCTTTGTGGCCCTCGGCTGCTCTGAAGAGGGCCGCACTGCATCGCACTCACTTGTCCCTCACATTTCCCTTCTTTCCTCTTCACGATCATTGGTGTTTGTTCTTCCAGGAGGGGTTCAAAATGGGACTGACCCTAGAGGGCGCCGTGTTCTCCCTGGACCCACTCGACGGCCGCTGCTGATGGTCTGAAAAAAGTGCCAAAACTGGAGCCGCGATGTCCGCCGTCCGTCCCCAGTGTCACAGATTTGTATGCGCCCGGCGGTTTGTGCGCCCCCCGCAGGGCAAAGCGACACCATGCACAAGCTGTTTCAACCACACGCACAATATGGCACGTGTTTGGACCAGTTTGGACTCCTTTAGGTCCGCATTCGTGACGGTTTAAGCCACTACACCACCGCTGCAACGCATCGCTTCTGTTTTTGACTCGCACTCCAGATATACAGGCCTGTCGTGGATTCATCAGCGTGCCGGACAACTGTCACTTTCACTCGCTTTCAAGTCCAGAACGGAGGCAAAAAGTTTGAAACGTGCCGTGATTTCGCCGTAGAAACTGGGATTGACCTCAGAATGTCACGGGATACGACAAATCCAAGCGTTCTGGTCAAAGTGAAAGCTCTCAGCCGCGCGCGAGTGACGTCGGAGCTGCTTTGAACGCATTTACTGGAGGTTTAAAAGCACATTATGACACACGCTTGAGGGAAAATCCTGGTTCATTTTATCTACAGATATATTACAGACTTTAACACAAATTTGGCTTTTTTGACGCTTGGACATAGTATTTGTTCCATCGTTTTGAAAAAACGAAAAAAAATGGAAATTCAAAATTGTTGCGCATTTTTTGGTTGTAAAGACTGAAAATAATCGGCGTTTCCACCTGTTGGTAAGAACGGAAACTACGCTCGACTCTCTTTCGCCTCCTTTCTGGAGTTTGGAGCGTTCACGGCACCACGCATTTCAAAGGTCATTAGACGTACACATTTGAGTCAATTCACGTCCAATCTGGAGCGGTCAAACGTCTGAATCGAAAAGTGCCGATTCTCTTCGAACAAAAAAAGGTTGTGATGAACATTTCTATTCAACATGAAACGAAAACTGGTCGAATCCACAGTCGATGGTCAGGAATCCAAGTGGTTCGAACGCATTCAGAAGCGGATCGTTTCGCGGCGCGCACTCCCCCGTTGTAGAAAAGAGATATTTTTGTAAAGAGAACGTGATTAGTTTTGAGTTTTTAAATAATGCCACGTTCAGTGCGGGCTCTTTCACACTCCACCAGTTTGTTTAAGACGTTCCTTTTGTGCGTCCGGTGTTGAACCCAGAAGTACGAGCAGGAAATGCAGTTTGCCAGCAACAGCAGCAGAGTTTGGCTTTGAGAGATCCACGAGAGAACGACGGACGCTCTCTGGATTAAACCCTTCGCTTTTAAGGGTTTAATCCAGTTTGGGAACTTTTAAAACCGAACGTAAAACGCAGAGAGAGAAGAAAACACGTTGAAAAAGAGAACAACAAGACAAACTCGGTATAAACTGTCCAACGTTCAAGTGGCATTTAGTCCAAAAGTCTGTTAATTAAGCCGTTTTTCCAGACAAAATGTGGTGTAACTTGTAGAAACGTTGTGCATTTTTCTAACGTTTGATTCTATTATTATTTTAAAACAAGTCACGTAAAGCAAACGTAAGACACGGAAAGTGAAAGGACAAAACGAGAGAATTGTTGAAATGTTTTAAAGTCTGGCGCACCTAAAGAATCGGTCCCATTTGTCCATTTTCACGTGACAATCTGAAAGAAGAAGTGAAGACGTGCTTGAGTCGTATTTATCTTCGTTTGAGGACATTTTGACTGTCAAAGTCAGATTTACCAATAAAACAAGTCGTGTTTTTCTTTATTCAAAAACAGGAGCATTTTTTAAATTAATTTCAAGATAGAAAATGTTTGTCTTTTCCATATTTTTAGTAAAACAAGATATGTTTTTTCTTTGTCAAAATAGAGTCAAATCAAGATAAATAAAAACATTTAACTCGAGTGCTGGAATATTGATATTATTGTGATATTTTAATATACATTTTGACACAATAGTTTCACTTCTATTCAAACTGCTCATGCCTCAATGTTTCAGTCAAAATAAAAACTTAAGAGACAAAACCCAGATTAAATCAAGGCTGTTTTAAGACATGGAAAATCCTCAATAAAATCAGTGTTTTTCAAGCTTTTCAAAAACAGTACATTTGTGTGGGATGGAGCAGCTTGATGTTTTTACAATAGATTTTTGTTGTTTTTATGTGTATTTTTGCCCCATAGTCCAAATCCTTGTGTGTGAACGCTGCTGCTGCTGCTGCTGCTGCTGGACCCTGAACATTCCAGTGTCTATCCCGCCTCAGTATCATCATGTTTGAACCTGGACTCATTATACTCGTTGTACTTGTTTTCATGTTGAACGTGTTCTTTTTACACCAGAAGGCCCTTTGTTTTGTACGGGACATATTTTACTACATGTACAAATGTCCACTGGTCATTTTGGCTGCAGTGACTCTGTTGTTGTAATTGATATTAAAGAGATGTCGACTCGAAATGTGACTCTGCTTGGTGACTTCCCCAAGGATCCACTTTAGCACCTCTACTGTTCTCCCTGTACATTAATGATCTCCCCTCTGTTTGCAATAATGTCTTCATTCCGATGTACGCTGACGACGCCCTAATCTACACACACGGCAACAACATCTCTAAGGTCTCAGAAACACTCACGGTCTCATCCTGGTTAGAACACTCCACCACTCCCCATACTGACCCACACATGTTTCAGGAGAACGACTGCAGATGGTTCCAGAATACAAATATCTTGGCATTACAATAGATTCAAAATTGTCATTCAAATCACACGTCAACAGAATCTGTAACAAAATCAGATTTAATCGCTGCACGGAGCTCCTCCACTGCCTCACTGGTCCACTTCTTAGAGGTCCTCACGATAGGTTTTGAGAACTTCCGCCTCTGTCTGTGCGTGGGAACCAGGTGAACCATGGCGTGATGGCGTGGTCACCGGCCATTGCCACAATGCTGAAACCTCTGCAGTCACTCCACAAACGAAGTGTCAAAGTCCTGGACAAAAAAACAAACCGTGCTCACTGTTGCCCCAGACGACTCAAACAGCCTACCTGGAGAACATGGTCAAATACTCAAATCTCTGTCTATTGTACAAAGTAATTCATGGTCTGTCATCTCCACCGCTCAGTTTATGAACATAGGAACCACCAGCCACAGCAGAACCTGAGGAGCAGCAGAACCAGAGGAGGAGGAGAAACAGAACCAGAACCAGAGGAGCAGGAACGCCAGAGAAGCAAGAGAACCAGAGGAGCAAGAGGAGTGGCAGACCCAGAGGAGAAGGAGAACCAGAGGGGCCGAAGAACCTTAGGAGCAGCAGAACCAGGGGAGCAGGAGAACCAGAGGAGAAGCAGAACCAGAACCAGAGGAGCAAGAGGAGTGGCAGACCCAGAGGACAAGGAGAACCTTAGGAGCAGCAGAACCTTAGGAGCAGCAGAACCAGGGGAGCAGGAAAACCAGAACCAGAGGAGCAAGAGGAGTGGCAGACCCAGAGGACAAGGAGAACCAGAGGGGCCGAAGAACCTTAGAGCAGCAGAACCAGGGCAGCAGGAGAACCTTAGGAGCAGCAGAACCAGAGGAGCAGCAGAACCAGGGGAGCAGGAGAACCACAGGAGCAGCAGAACCTTAGGAGCAGCAGAACCAGAGGAGCAGCAGAACCAGGGGAGCAGGAGAACCACAGGAGCAGTGTCCTTACTGACATGAGAGGCAAATGGCCGCTCTTCCATCAAAGGGAACGATCACATCCTCGCACAGACAAAGGAAAGATGACCACGTTTGCATCAAGTCAGTTCGCACCCAGAACTCTTCTCTTTGATACTCTCTCTGTTCAGGAAAGAGGTGGTCTCCTTCATTTGGGTTCCTGTCCATGTCAGGGTGGATGGTCATGAAATGGCTGATTTCCTGGCTAGAACCTCCCGAAAACTGCCATCAATCGATGTGATGGTTGAAATAAGTAAACCTGAACTGAAGCCTTTTATTAAGAGTCACGTGTATGAACTCTGGCAGGATTATTGGACTCGTTGTGATACTGGACGACATCTGTATCAGATACAGAGTAGTGTTGTAGTGTTGGTCCATTGCAGATCCATGGGCAGGAACACGGGGGAAGAGAGAGCCTTTTATCAAGAGAATAGGCCACACTGGACTCAATAGGTCACTGAATAAGATAGGCAAACATCCGACCGGTTTGTGTAATCACTGTCAAGAACCAGAAACTGTTGATCATGTGCTGCTTAGAGAAAGAACTGAAGTTTTATGGTTTCAAAATAATAAACAGGAATTTAATCTGCTGAATCTTCTTACGATCCATTCACAAGGATCGTGTAAGGCTTTACTTACTTTACACAGGATTAATTGGAAGATTATATTATGGGCTCCGTTTATCTCCTGTTCACAGTCAATCCAGTAGATGGCGGTAAACGCACCTTTGCAGTTGGCTGCCAGACGACGACGACGACAACTGCTCCTCCTCCACAATGCCCTAGTGCGGGAATACTTGGCGGGAGGGGCCGTCCTGGGACCACAGAGTCATACAGGGTCAAAGAGGAACCTCTGATCAAAGGAATCTAAAGAATTCTAAAGAATTTAAAGTCTAAAGAATAATGTGTCTGAAGTCTAAAGAATTAAAAAGTCTAAAGAGAATAAAGTCTAAAGAGAATGAAGTCTAAAGAGAATGAAGTCTAAAGAATGAAGTCTAAAGAATGAAGTCTAAAGAATAAAGTCTAAAGAATGAAGTCTAAAGTCTAAAGAATGGTGGTAATCTAACATTATGAATACCTCCATAAAAAATCCCCAAAGAAGGTTTTCGCTCTTCCTCTCGTTTTTGGGACATTTGTTAATTTTTCACTTTGGATATTTCTTTCACAAACAACTTCTAAAGGCCCCTGTCCTCTGAGATGACGATACAAACATTGTTGACAGAGAAAAGCTGTGTGTCTTTAAAGTGTCGCTGATCCAGGAGAGATGGCACAGAAAGCACTCGACCAAGAAGCCTTTTTCTGTCCCGTGTGTTTGGATCTACTGAAGGATCCGGTGACTATTCCCTGTGACACAGCTACTGCAGAACTGTGTCCAACACCACTGGACCAAGAGGACCAGAAGCAGCTCTACAGCTGTCCCGAGTGTCGCCAGAGCTTCAGCCCCAGGCCTGTCCTCATCAAAAACATCATGTTAGCAGGTTTAGTAGAACAGCTGAAGAAGACTGGCTCACAGCGCCCCCTGCTGACCGCTGCTATGCCGGACCTCAGGATGTGTCCTGTGATGTGTGCACTGGGAGGAAGATGAAAGCTGTCCAGTCCTGTCTGCAGGTGTGTGGCTTCATACTGTGAGCGCCACCTCCAGCCTCATTATGATGCTGCAGCGTTACAGAACACCAGCTGGTGGCGCCGTCCCACAAGCTACAGGAAAACATCTGCTCTCAACATGACGAAGTGAAGAAGATGTTCTGCCGCAGTGACCAGCAGAACATCTGTTCTCTCTGTGTGGACCAGCACAAGGGCCATGACATAGTGTCAGCTGCAGAAAAAAGGCCGAGAGGCAGACAGAGTTCCCGGCCAGGAGAAACCTGAAGAGGCTCAAACAGGAGGCCCAGGACATCAGCCGCTCTGCCCAGATCAGCAGTGCAGCGCAGCAGGACAGCTTCAGAGAGATGGCCCTTCTCCTGGAGAACAGACGCTCTGAAGTGTGGTGCAGCAGATCCTCTCCCAGGAGCAGACCCAACTGAGCCGAGTCCAAGAGCTCCAGGACCAACTGCAGCAGGACCTGACTGAGCTGAAGAGGAGCATCTCTGAGCTGGACACACTGTCCCTCACTCCGGATCATAACCAGTTTCTCCAGCTCTACGCTTCACTGTCCAACAGACACACAGAGCCCACAGAGCCAGCCAGGATTTCAGACCGGGCCCCGGAGCTACTTTGAGGAAGTGACCAGAGCTGTGTCAGCGCTCAGGGACAAACTCCAGCTCACTCTGAGTCCAGTCCAGGTTTTACTGTCACCAGCTGAACCCAGCTCCAGAGAGGACTTCTTACAGTATTATACAGAAATCACTCTGGACCCAAACACAGCTCACACCAGACTGTCTCTGTCTGATGGAAACAGAAGAGCAACACTCATGAGTGAATGCCAGAGTTATCCAGATCATCCAGACAGATTCAGTTACTATAGGCAGGTCCTGAGCAGAGAGAGTCTGAGGGGCCGCTGTTACTGGGAGGTGGAGTTTAGCGGGGAGTGTGTTGATGTAGCAGTTTCATACAGAGATATTCAGAGAAAAGGAAACTCTAATGAATCTGGATTTGGATTAAATGATAAATCCTGGGCCTTAGACTGTGACAAAACCAGTCCTTCATTTTGGTTTAACTTTGTACAGTCCCAGGTCTCAGGTCCGGTCTCAGGTCCAGTCTCGTCCAGAATCGGGGTTTACCTGGACCACAGTGCAGGGGTTTTGGCGTTTTACAGCGTCCTTGAAAATACCATGAGGCTCCTCCACAGAGTCCAGACCACTTTCACTCAGACTCTCTACACTGGAGTCAGGATTAACTGGTTTCATCCTGGAGACACTGCACATTTCCCTAAACTCTAATCACAAAATTTGTTCTACACAGTTAAAATGTGTGACTTTGATACAAATAATATCTAAAGTCTTGATAGTCAAGAAAAATAAACACAAAAATGGGAAAAACTGTATTTTTTGCATTTATATATATATATCGATATCCACTGGTCCATATTCACCTGCCGTCAGTGAAACATAGATCTTTGGCGCTGACGTCTGTATTCATGAAGTCTTCACCTCCTTCATCTTGCAGCATCTGGACTCCCCAGGAACCTACGCCAGGATCCTGTTTGTGGACTTCAGGTCTGCTTTCAACACCATCCTCCCTGCTTTGCTCCAGGACAAGCTCTCCCAGCTCAACAGGCTTGACTCCACCTGCAGGTGGATCACTGACTTCCTGGACGATCGGAGGCAGTGCGTGCGGCGCTGGGGAAGAATGTCTCAGACACTCGGACCATCAGCACAGGAGCTCCACAGGGCTGTGTACTTTCTCCTCTGCTCTTTTCGCTGTACACAAACAGCTGCACCTCCAGCCCACGACTCCGTAAAACTGATCAAGTTTGTGGAAAGCACCTCCCTCATCGGACTCATCTTGGACAGGGATGAGTCTGTCTACAAGGAGGAGGTGGTCCGGCTGGTGTCCTGGTGCAGTGGTAACAACCTGGAGTTCAATTCCGAGAAGACAGTCGAGATGATCGTGGACTTCAGGAAAGTCACAGCCCCCCCCCTCACCTTGACAGACTCCCCCATCACCATCATGGACTCCTTCTGCTTCCTCTGCACCACCATCACCCAGGACCTCAAGTGGGAGCCCTCCATCAGCTCCCTCATCAAGAAGGCCCAGCAGAGGATGTACTTCCTGTGGCAGCTGAGGAAAGCCAAGCTTGCCAGTGCAGATGATGGATGCAGTTCTACACGGCCATCATTGAGTCCATCCTCACCTCCTCCATCACCGTGTGGTACGCTGGAGCCACAGCCAGGGACAAACAGAGACTACAGCGCATTGTGCGTTCTGCTGAGAAGGTGATCGGCTGCAGACTTCCATCTCTGCAGGACCTGTACGTCTCCAGGGCTCTGGGACGATCACAGCCGACCCTTCTCACCCTGGACATGGTCTATTTGAGACACTCTCCTCAGGCAGGAGGCTACGGTCCATCCGGACACAGTTTCTTTCACTTAACACCTGCGACTTTAACAATACTCAACCAATGCTATTCACGCACTGTTCACTTGCTGAACTATTTCCGACCATCTGTGTAAATGTCTGTGTACATACTGAGACCAAGTTTATTTTTTACCTTATTTTAGTCAATTATTAATTATGCACGCCATATTTGATTCTATAGACGTTGCTATTATTATTGTATTATTCATTGTTTATGTTGCACCTTAATGCCAAAACAAATTCCTATGTTTGCGAACTGTGTTCAATGACAAAGGCAATCACCTTTTCTGATTCTGTATTTGAGTGTCGTCTGCATAATTGTGATAGGACACATTTTTTGCTGCTTATCAACCTAATGGCAGCATGTAGAGGTTGAACAGAAGGGGTCCCAGGATTGACCCTTGGGGCACCTCACAGGTCAGGGGCATGTTGTCTGAGACACATTGACCATTTTCAGTGTTTCCTGTCTTCCAGATAGGACTTTAACCAATTTAGGGCAGTGCCCTATCTTACCTTTGAGGTGGGATGGAAGTAAAAAAAAAGCCCAAGATCAAAACGGTTTTGAAGTTTCCACTGTTTCTGATTTGCTCTGACAGTGTGTTCCATAATCTCGTGGATACATTTAGTCCTGAGATTTGTACATCGCAGTAGGGCTGCAACTAACCATGAGTTTGCAAAGGTCACGCGATGAAAACATTTAGACTAAATTTGACCAGATGAAGCTGAAGTGAAGCTCTGGTGGAGCACATTTATGGACAAAAGAGTGTTTTCATCGAATACATTAATTTACACATTTTTCATTTTCATGCAATTGTAGCTCAATTTGAGTCATTAAACATTTTTCCCCAACCTCTGACATGTTTGGAACGTATCGGTTAACGATTATTCAATTACTAAATGTGTTTTATCTTTGCATTTGTCTTTTATTTCAATAATAGACAAACTTGTTGCTGTTCTACATCACAGTTTCCTCAGGTAAATTCTCTGGTGCTAATTCGAAAGTTAGTTTATAATGTTTTACAAATAAAATCCATTAAAGTTGGAGGGAATTTAGAACTTCAAAAATCAGACGGACCTCCAAAAACATCTGTAAACTGTTTACAGATGAGAATTGAAACTTTTCAATTCCTCCATTTACTCTTGAATTTAGTTCAAGAGCCGTGATCTGCGCCACGTTTGGACCAACACCACGAGTCAAAGTGAAGACAAACAGCGAGCTCATTCCTCCTGTTTGGATCAGATTGTGGTTCTGCTGGTCTGTCAGGCTCTCATTAAAATGTCCTGTCCACCTGATTGTCCTCCATTTTGTTGTGAGGGCCTTTTTCGCTGCCGCCAGGAGGATTCTCCAGAGATAGCTGCTGGTTGTGTCCATGAGCAGAGTCCTGAGGCCCAAATACATGGTCCTGAAATCCAGTGGGATGTTGATGTCATAAATAGTGCTTTATTTATCTCAGTCCAATACTTCTGAACAACAGGACAGTCCCAAAACACACGATAATGATTTGCCTCCTGGTGCTCCTCCAAACATGTGATTTTGTGGTTCTCCACTGAGATGTACATATACTTTCCCACCCGCAACAGAAAAAAAGACACGTCTCATCTTTTCAATTGAATAAGATTACTAACTTAATATTTGTGTGTAGCCCAATGTATTGTTACTCACACCCAAATGCTTTAAGGCTGTATTTTTTTCATTACAGTATAAGAACTGCTATTACAAATTTAAAACAAAACAATGCTAGGACTGATTTTTAATTGGTATACAAACCCAAATTTTATTATTTAAAGAATTACTACATAAAATTAGTTTCCATCCTGTCATAACACCATGTCAAAAAAATGAAGACTGTTGGGGAAACCCAAGGGGCAAACCACCGTGTTCTGGGACTGTCCTGTTACTCAAAAATGTTGAACTGAAAGTAAGGATGCAATGCAGACAGTTTTTGACTCTATTTTAGAACTATGTACTTGGGCCTCAAAACACCTGCCATGGACACAATGAATGGATACCTTTGGAATGTACTTTGGCGGCAGGAAAACAGGCCAAAACAAAGAAATGGATGATGCAAAACTTCCCGATGTTCAAGGACTGGACTGAGATGATTACAGGAATGAGACAAATTATTATTCCCACTATTCACTAGAACAATAACAGAAATGAAACAAAACGCATCTCACATGAACACAGCCCTAATATCACTCATCCCTAAACCCAACAAAGACCACACATTCACATCCAATTGCCGTCCCATCTAACTTATAAATGTTGACAAAAGAATTATCAGTAAAACACTATCTCATAGACGTGAAAAAATTATACCACATATCATTCATCCCGATCAGACCGGCTTTATAAAAGGAAGACACGCATCCAACAACACCCGCGGATTATATAATTTAATTAATTACTCATAAATACAACAGAAAGACACACTCAGAGCCACATTAGATGCAGAAAAAGCTTTCAATAGGGTCAACTGGAAATTTGTATTCACCACACTACAAAGATTTGGCTTTGGAGAGTCATTTATTAACTGGATCAAGATTCTATACACATCCCTATCTGCCACAGTCACAACTAATGGACTAACATTACAGAGCTTCATACTACACAGGGGGACAAGGCAGGGATGTCCACTCTCTCCGTCTCTATTCACCATTTTTATTGAACCCCTGGCTTCAGCTATCCGCTTGAACCCATCAATCAAAGGTATTGAAACAACACAAGCCCATAAAATGTCACTTTATGCAGACGATATACTACTATTTATACAAGAACCTCAAAAATCTATCCAAGAAATAATCAAAACAATTCAACAAGTCTTTTTAAAAAAAAATCAGGTGATGCAATTAATACGAATAAATCATCCATCCTCCCGCGACATAAAACCGAATGGGGTGTGGCATCCCACCAATCACCCATACCTATATGCCATGATGACAGCATTTACCTAGGCATCAAGATTTCCTCCAGGTTGTCAGAACTGATAACACTTAACTTCACACCACTGCTAAAGACAATTGAAGAAGGCTTACCGCAATGGCTCAACCTTCCCCTCTCCATAATTGGCCGGATAGCAGCAATAAAAATGACAATTTTACCAAAAATAAACTATTCTCAATGATCCCAACCCACCCCACATTCACCTGGTTCAAATCACTAGACTCCATTATCACTCACTTCTATTGGAAAAATAAAACACCAAGGATTAAACTCGGTACATTACAAAAGAACAAAGCACAAGGAGAACTAGAAGCACCAAATGTTCAATATTACTCATTGGCTAACCAACTACATTCACAAATGGACCCACCCCACCCAATCTGATATTACATGGCTAGAAATACAACAATCAGTATGCAAAGAACTAAATATAGCTGACATCCCATTTCTCACCAATAAAACGACACACATGCTTTAATGCTATAACCATAGCCTCTACTCTGACAGCCTAGAGGAAATTTCACCAAATCACAATTACATTTCACTAAGAGTTTATTGATAATAGTGATGATGGATCGATGATGGATCAATTAGAGTTGGCTGGGTAGAGACTGTGGATGGGGGCTCCGTCTCGGGTAATCAGTCCAGCTGATTCATAACCCCCAAAGGATTTAAAATGAGCAAAGATGGTCTGGATCTCGACGTAAAGCCAGGCTGAAAATGAAGATGTCAACTGAGTGGCACAAGAGAAGAGGCGTTGGAGAGTTGGAGACTCTCTGAAGAGTAGCTGGATGGAATCTAAAAGCAGTCTGTCCATTACTGGCGATTAATACCGGTGCAGTTGAATAGAGTTTTGAAAGAGTTTCAGGCGATGGAAGATACGGAGAGCAGTGAGTGCGATAGAGTTGGCGGTGCGGTAACACAGTCTCAAGTCCAATGGATGGCATAAAGACGATGCGTTCGTGGGTCGCCGATGGACGTGCATGGGTTTAATAAGATCGAGTGTGATGGGGTTGAGGTTCGGACGAGCAATCGTGTGTGGATTAGATGGTCGTCGGCTTGCTCCGGAGTAGAGAGGAAGGTTGAGGAGAACGAGATACTTATCCTTATAAAGGAGTTGACGAACTGCAGATAGTAATGAAATCACTATGAGCGATGGATGAGGGAACTTAATGGAGAGTTGAATGAGATTGAGAATGAGTGGAACGAAAGATAGATGAGAGGGTAGTCTGATTTAGATGGTTCCTGAAGAGAGAAGAAGAGGAATTAGGACGATCGTCGAAGTTTGGTGCCGAGCATCGGATTTTGGGACAGCGAATTGAGAGTAGAAGTTGGCTGATTATAGTGACTCGAGTACAAGCAATGCGGGTGACGGATTGATGGAGAGAGTAGACTACAAGTCTTGAGAGCTATGAGGTACGGCGTAATAGAATATCCCTTACTGATCTACTAAAGAGGTGTTGTCGAATGAGTGCCTTCTGACTAATCGAACCTCCAAAAGAATGTCTGGAATGATAGTGGGGTATAATTTGAATGGACATAAGAACCTGTTAGAGAAGACAGAACGAGCTTCTTCCCTTGAAACCTTGGAATGAGAACTGAATCGTTCTACTGAGGAGTTCGATGGTCGCATGAAAATATTAAAATGCGTGAGTCTGCTACTTCTGTGTGTTGACTTGAGGTGCATTAAAGTTACTCATCATAGAAACATGTCGGTGTAATCCCTCATTCGTCCAGGAGTGTTCCATTGTAGAAAAAGATTCAGTTGTTTCATCTGGACTTTGTTTTAGAAAAAACTAAACGTTTCGACTCTCATCAAAGAGTCATTCTCAATCAGAGAAACAAGTCTGAGAACTCAGGTTTATATCCTACTCTGTGAAAGCCCTGCCCACAGGGCGGGACCTCCTGCTAATGGCCCATTGAAACTTAACTGAGATGGGCCATCTACATTCTATTGTGACCCGACTTTGGCTGCCTCCTCCTGGAGTACCTTATTAGCATCAGAATGCCTCGGGCATCTCCAGGTTTTCAGCAGACCATTATAAACAAACTGGAAGGTTGAATCTTAAACCTCCATTACGATTTAAGGAAGGATTCTCTTTTTTAACAAAGATGGCCTCCTTAACTCCTCTTTCAAACCACCTGAAGCGAACGGCGGCGATCTGAAGCAAACGGCGGCGGTCTGAAGTGGCCCCTTTATTACTTATTATAATTCAATAGCAATATTAAATGCAGCTGTAATGCACCCTCAAGTGGCTTCTAACTTGAACTGCACTGGCCATCAAAACGTATTTAACCTAATCATTTAATAATAAGGACTATGTTTTTATTGTGTTACTTTACACACATTATTACTATTGTAAATGGGCTTTAACTGTCACATTTTCATTTTGTGGCTGCTAGTTTAGCCAACGAACGCATTTGGAAGAGTAAAGTGAGTGTGCTGAGCCTTATTTGTGACAAGATGATCCATTTTTCCCGTCTCGTTGTTTACAGTGTTCAAAAGAGAAGAGAAGTAAACTCTCTGGCTTTGCATCGCTCTGTAGCAGCGGCCATCTTGGGGCGACGAACCGTGTCATTGGTCGCTCCTGACGAAACCCTCTGTGATGTCATCAATATGCTCCAATCAACCCAAAGACAATTGACAATCGACTGATACATTTTAGGGGGAGACGACAGTCCGTGTGTGCGATACAATAAAGGCCCCCCCGTCTCGGTTCATGCTCCTTGGACCTCGCTCGCGGATCTCGATGATGGCCTCTCTGGTCCAGCGCTGGTGTCATTTGTTACCTTCTGCCCTTCATCTCTCAACAGGGGTCGGGTATGTTTGCTTTCACGTTCTCGTTCTTTTCCCACTCTTGGTTCTCTGCTGGTGTTGGAGAAGAGGTCAAAGGGCGTACGATTCTCCTCGCGAAACCAACGGAAGTAGTTTTAAGGCGAGATAGCTTTCACATGGAAACAACACAATTGTCCAATCTGCTCCTGATTAATTTTTTTTATCTTTTCATTGAAACCACTTTCAGGCTGTTTTCTCCAAATGCATTTTTCTCCCTCTTTACAATCTTGGACTTAACAGGATTTTGATAGAAATTTCACACGGATTTCTTGATAACGAATTCTGAGCCTGATTTATTAAAACGATATTATTCTTATTCTTATTGTTGTTGTTATTATTGTTATTATTATTATTATTATTATTATTATTATTATTATTATTATTATTATTATTATTATTATTATTATTATTATTATCATTATTATTATTGCCTCTTTTATTAAAAAATTAGGCACATTTTCAGTCAGATCTACTTTACTCAAAAATTTAAGAGGAAATCCAAAATCAAAGTACATTTTAATATCTAATATTTAAACTCAATTTAAATGTCCAACAAATGTGCAGTTGTGGCCATTTTTACACACAAAATGCCTCTATATAAAAACATGGATCCTACAGTTACCGTGTGGTCTAAAGTTGTAACCTCATCCCTGACCAAACCTGGATGGACATCACACGAGCTTCTTAGATTCCAAGCATTTCATTTAATGCAAAGCAAAAATACAAGCCAACAGCGCCCTCTTCCTGCAGCGCATGCGAACAACATGCAAGAAAATAAAACCAGTTACAAAAAAAAAGAACAAAAAACCACACACACATTCACAGTCGTTCATGTCCGTCAGATCTTTATTATGGGCCCGGACGTGCTCGAGCCACCTCTGCGTCACACGAGGTAGAAGCTAACACTGCAGTGACACATACGACCACCAGGGGGAGCGTTGGACTTGACCGGGACAGGCCTCTGCACTGTGAGGAGAGACGGATCAGTGATGAAGAGGCAGCCCTGAGGAAAAGCTCCGACTCGCACCCGTGGTCTCTGCTTTAGTCCTGGTTTAGTCCGGGTTTAGATCTCAGTCCCTTTTAGTCCTGGTTTAGATCTCGGTCCCTGGTCTCTGGTTTAGCCCTGGTTAAGATCTCGGTCCCTTTTAGTCCTGGCTTAGATCTCAGTCCCTGGTCTCTGGTTTAGTCCTGGTTTAGATCTCTGTCGCTGGTCTCTGGTTTAGTCCTGGTTGGTTTGGATCTCGGTCACTGGTCTCTGGTTTAGTCCTGGTTGGTTTGGATTCTCGGTCGCTGGTCTCTGGTTTAGTCCTGGTTGGTTTGGATCTCGGTCGCGGTCTCTGTTTAGTCCTTGTTAGATCTCGGGCCTGTGTCTCTGGTTAGTCCTGGTTTAGATCTCCGGTCCACTGGTCTCTGGTGTTTAGTCCTGTTTCGATCTCGGTCGCTGTGTCTCTGGTTTATTAGTCCTGGTTTAGATCTCGGTCTCTGGTTTAGTCCTGGTTGGTTTGGATCTCGGTCGCTGGTCTCTGGTTTAGTCCTGGTTTAGATCTCGGTGCCTGGTCTCTGGTTTAGGCCTGGTTTAGTCCTGGTTTGGGTGGACGTCTGGGAGTAACACTGGGGATGATTCTTCGGCTCACAATATAATCAAAAGGACCAAAAAACAACAATCAATTATCAAAGTATGTTTTGTTCAATAAACAGCCCAAAAATAGACTTGATTTTAACTGTTTTTGTCACATTTCACTTGATCAAACTGTCACGCGTCCCAATAATCGCCAGTAATTATGTTCAATCGTGACGTTTTATTGGCCGTGGCGCTGCAATTGGACATCGTGACGTCCCGAGTCGTGGATCAAACTGAAATCATTTGGCGTCAGTCGCGTCCGTGAGTTCAGGTTTCCCCCGAGTCCGAACGTGTCCGTCTGTAGAACTGGTTTAGATCTTTAGTCTGAGTGGTTCAAACGCAGAAATAACCAGCGCAATCGCCAAAGAAGGGCTGCCATTGTTCACTTTCACGCCTTTTGACTTTTTTATAATTTTAGTCACAAAAATACCTTTCTGTAAATCAAACCGTGGCGCGGCGTGGATTCGCTCCCCCGGCCTCGACCGTTTGCCAAATGTCTCTACTCTCTTTCCCCATTTTTAAACTGTTCGGTCTTTAAAAGTTTCTGTGTCAAAAATCTACAAAAAGAAGTCAAGAAAAGAACAAACTGTTTCATATTTTTATCAATAATACACTTTTCGTTCATAAATATTCTCTTCGCCATATTCAAACCTTTATTTGTTCATTCATCTAAATTTACAGTGAAAATAGTCGTTTGACCGGCCGACTTCGAAAACAATCGCTCGTTTCAGCCTCAGTTGAGTCGAAATGCGTTTGTTTTACGGCGGTGATGGTGCGCGGCGTCGCCCCCTGGTGGCTGTAGGTGGCAGAACGAGAACTGATGCGTGGCCAAACATTCACAACAAATAACAGCTCCTTTTCCTCAATAGCACCACAAAGATTTTTATACAACATTTATTATAAAAAAAAAAAAACTAATCAAATTTTTTTTTTTAAACATGTAGAAGTACCGTTCGACTCCAGGGACATTTGTCTGGGATCAAACACAGAAGTCGGGATTCAGCACCGGAAATACAAGGTCCACTTTAGGGGCAGAAACAACAGGTTTGGGGGAAAAGCACCATCAAACTTTGGCTATAAACAGTAAACACGAGCGCTTGGTCCGGGTTGGGTCCGGGTTGGGTCTCCGGTTTGGTCCGGGTTGGGTCCGGTTGGGTCCGTTTGGGTTCCGGTTTGGTCCGGTTGGGTCCGGTTGTTCCGGGTTGTGTCCGGTTTGGGTCCGAGTTTGGGTCCGGGTTAGCGGCCGGTTGGCGGCCGGGTTGGCTCCGTTTGGCTCCGTTTGGCTCCGGTTTAAGTGTCCATGTTAAATCCGCGTTTAGGTCAGAATTTAGATTTGGCTCCGTTTGTGTCCGTTTTAGAAACAGATTTAGGTCTGGTTGGTCCGTTTGGCTCCGGTTTAAATCTGGGTTAAATCCGTTTAGATCAGATTTATGTTTTGGTTTGGCTCCGTTTTGGCCCAGCTTGGTCCGGTTAGGTCCGGTTTTGATGAAAGACATAATAAATATGGCGTGCAGCTTTATGTACAGATGGGCCTCCGGTTGCGGTCCACAGTCTCGAATCCGCTGCCAGAGCTGGTTTCAGATCAGGTTTTTGAGGAGGTTTTAAAAAATACTTTTATAAAGAGCAGACGGGTCCAATGTCCAGTCCAAACTCCTGGTCGTTCCTCTCGATGTCCACAGGGGCGAAGTCCACGATGGGCAGCGCGCCGTCTTCTGGGTCCTGTACTCGAACACGGTTTTACCCACGAGCCGCTGTTTTTCTGAGAGGAGGAGAAGAGGAGTGGAGGAGTGGGAGGGAGGAGGAGAGGAGGGAGGAGAGGAGGAGGAGGAGGAGAGGAGAGGGAAGGAGGAGGAGAAGCAGGGAGAGTAGGAGGAGGAGAGAGGAGGAGGAGAAGGAAGAGGAGAAGAGGAGGGGAGAAGGAGGAGGAGGAAGGAGGAGGAAGGGAGGTGGAAGGAGAGGAGGTGGAGGAGGAGGAGAGGAGGGAGGAGGAGAGTGAGGAGGGAGGAAGGAGAGGGAGAGAGGAGAAGAGGTGGAGGAGGAGGAGGAGAGAGGAGGAGGAGGGAGGAGAGAGGAGGACAGAGAGGAGAGAGGAGAGGAGGGGGGGGGGGAGAAGAGGAGGAGGGAAGGAAAGAGAGGAAGAGGAGGTGAGGAGGAGGAGGAGGAGGGAGGGGGAGAAGAGAGAGGGAGGAGGAGGAGGAAGGAGGAGGTGGAGGAGAGAGGAGGAGAGGAGGAGGGGAGGAGGAGGGAGGAGGAAGAGGAGGAGGAGGAGAGGAAAGGAGGGGAGAAGGAGAGGGGGAGACAGGGGAGAGAGAGAGGAGAAGAGCGAGGGAGGAGAAGAAGAGAGAAGAGGAGCGAGGATGAGGAGTGTAGGAGAGGAGGAGGGGGAGGAGGAGGAAGAGGAGGAGGAGGAGGGGGAGGAGGAGGAGGAGGAAGAGGAAGAAAAAAATCAGAGTCAGGTTCACTTTTGAGCCAGAAAATACCGGAACTAAACTCGGACTAAAACCAAGACTAGAACAGGTCTAAATCAGGTCTAAACCAGGACTAAACCAGAACTAAACCAGGTCTAAACCAGGACTAAACTAGGACTAAACCAGGACTAAACCAGGACTAAACTAGGACTAAACCAGGACTAAACCAGGACTACACCAAGACTACACCAGGTCTAAACCAGGACTACACCAGAACTAAACCAGGTCTAAACCAGGACTAAACTAGAACTAAACCAGGACTAAACCTGGTCCAAACCAAGTCTACACGGGACTACACCAAGACTACACCAGGTCTAAACCAGGTCTAAACCAGGACTAAACCAGGACTAAACCAGGACTAAACCAGGACTAAATCAGGACTAAACCAGGACTAAACCAAGACTACACCAGGCCTACACCAGGTCTAAACCAGGACTAAACCAGGACTAAACCAGGACTACACCAGGCCTACACCAGGACTACACCAGGACTACACCAGGCCTACACCAGGCCTACACCAGACCCTCACCGTGCAGGAGTCCTGTATGACGGTGTATCTGAAGCGGTTGTTGCCCTCTGCCTTCAGCTCCAGGTCGTTGGAACCTTTGAGCACCAGGGCCTTCTTTAGGTTCCCGTTGCGCTCGTCCTTGTAGGCCACAGAGTTCCTGCAGTGGTACGTGATGCTCTGAGACGCCTCTTTGGACAGGAGCCGGATAAACGTCATCTGGACCGTCACCGAGTTCGCAGACTGCTCCTTGTTTCCATACGAGAACTGGAAAAGGCACAAAAGTTCTACTGAATGGAAAATCTGAGGTAAAAAAATGCATTATTCAATTCAATTTATTTTTCACAAGATCATATGTTCTGTAATTGTTTCTTCTCACTCATGTTCCTCTGCTTCTTCTCACTCATGTTCCTCTGCTTCTTCTCACTCATGTTCCTCTGTTTCCTCTCACGTGCCTTCTGCTTCCTCCACTCTGTCACCTCTGTTTTCCTCTCACATCAATGTTCCCAGCTTCATTCTACACTCATGTTCCTCTGCTCCTTCTCACTCATGTTCTCATGCATCTCCTCTCACCTTCCATGTTCTTGCCGTCTGCCTTTGCACAGCACTCCAAAAATGCAAGGTAGCCATCCTAACGCGGATACGACAACAATCTCTATGTACTAATAGTTTCACTCCATCCATCTGCTATGCTCGTCCATAGTCTTGATTGGCTACATGATGCTTCAGTCCCATACAGTTCCATGGCTTCTCATCCCCCTAGTAATACAATACTGTGCGTGCAGCTTCATCGTTCCTATCGATAGCTGTCTGTTCTTGTTCATCCGCGCTCACCTCGTCCTTCTTCCATCTGTCCTCGCTTCTGTCTCTTCCGTCTTCTAGACTTTCTATTTACGGTTTGACTCTTCTCTCGTGTTCGTACGTATCTAGGAATCGTTCCTCCCGAATGTTGTGTCCGTCCTGTCGCCTCGTCTCCGATGTGGCTTGGTACACTACGATGCTCCTGTCTCGTGTCTCCTGCGTTTCCGCTACTTGCCCGTATCACTCACACTGTTCCTCTCTGTGAGCTGCCACGTGTGCTTCCATCGCTCTCAAGCACTGTGGTCAGTATGCCCTCTGTCACGTGGCTGCGCTGCTCTTGCTTAACTGT
This sequence comes from Chaenogobius annularis, assembly GCA_015082035.1. NCBI lineage: Eukaryota > Metazoa > Chordata > Actinopteri > Gobiiformes > Gobiidae > Chaenogobius > Chaenogobius annularis. Next base: position 31,040 of record BJKM01000501.1, on the reverse strand, counting down.
ACATAGCTCTGCTCACGATCCATAGTCTCCCTCGTAGTTTTCACTCTCTCTCAGTGGTTCCTGCTGTTCCTCTCATCGAGCGATCTCCTCTAGCACAAGTTCTGGTTCCATTAGACTCTGTGTGGCTGTCATACTCAGCAGACCATTGCCGCCGCTCCTTTGCCTCGTATCGCGTCGATCCACGTCATTGTGTTCCGCGTCTCAGAGCTTTCTCATCATCGACCCTGATGTTCTTGCCAGTCTCTATGCATCGTACAACATACAGTGGTTTGCCTCTCGTGTCCTCTCACTCATGTCTCATGTTTGCCTCTCACATCGCTGTTCCTCTGCTCTTTCATGCACTCATGTTTCACTCGCTTGATTCTCAATCATGTTCCTTCTGGTTTCCTCGTCACTCATGTTCCTCTGCTCTGCTTCCGAGCTCCGTTCTCTGCTTCATTCGTCACTCATGTTCCTCTGCTCTTCCTCTCACTCAGGTGTTTCCTCTCTCTCTTCTCACTCCATGGTTCTCTTCGTGCGTCACTCGCAATGTTACCTCCGCCGTTCTCTCATCACTCATGTTCCTCTGTAGTACTTTCCTTTCACTCATGTTCCTCTGTTTCCTACTCACTCAATGTTCTCTGCTCTCTATTCACTTCGAGTGGTTCCTCTGTTTTGCTACATCACGTCATGTTCGTCTCTGTTTCCATCTATGCTCCATTTGTTGTCTCGTTTCCTTTCACTCATGGATTTCATCATCTGCTTCATCTCCTACGAGCTCGATGTTACGCTCTGTTTTCTCATCCACTCCATTTCTCCTCTCTAGTTTCCTCATCACACTCATGTTCCTCTGCTGTCTTCTCACTTCATGTTATCGACTTGC